>VXAK01017605.1:152678-200761 GCA_013399435.1 Arenaria interpres
TTGTTCAGCCTGGAGAAGAGAAGGCTCTGGGGAGACCTTATTGTGGCCTTCCAGCATCTGAAGGTGGCCTACAAGAAAGCTGGAGAGGGACTTTTTACAAGGGCATGTAGTGATATGAGGGGTAACAGCTTCAAACTGGAAGAGGGTAAATTTAGATTAGATGTCAGAAAGAAATTATTTTCTGTCAGGGTGGTGAGGCACTGGAACAGGTTGCCCAGAGAAGTTGTGGAGGTTCCATCCCTGGAAATGTTCAAGACCAGGCTGGATGGGGCTTTGATTAACCTGGTCTAGTGGGAGGTGTCCTTGCCCATGATAGCGGGGTTGGAACTAGACGATCTTTGGGGTCCCTTCCAAACTAAACCATTCTGTGATTCTGTGATTCTATTCTATGAAATGGCTTATAGGGAGTGAGAGTGAGTTTGTTTTCAGAGGGCAGTACAGTATTTTACCCCTTCTAGGCCTTTTCCTTGTCAGAAGTCAGGCCCTTGATATTTAACCGTTTTTCAAGAGACTCTTCTCCTGCTAAGAGAACCAGAAAAAATGCTGTTTGTCTGATATTTTGGATAAGTCTTCCTGTGCATACAAGCATCACTGCTGTCCTTAAAGGAAAAGTTGGTCCCAACCATCAGCAGTGCAGTGATATATAAAATATGCTTACTGGTGTGAACACCTGCAGTCCTGCCTAACCTGAACTCACAAAAATCCTCATGTGAGAAAGATGATAGACAGCTATATAGATGGAGTTACATATTTTCCCCCAACCCCTTTAAAGCCATTCATCCATTTGCACGAAGACAGATTTCTCATCCTGACTGTCCCTGATTCTAAGAGGAAACAGAGTTTTATTGTTCCCAGTCGCTGAAGTTCTCACACTTATCCATGTAAACCCTCCCTACCTCTCCCATCCCCCAGTCCCTTTGAAAGGAAAGCAGTGATCTTAAACCCATCAGGTTGGTGGGACTCTGAGTTCACAGAGTTTATCCTCATGCAGTTCATCAGGCAGACTGTACCCAGAGACCTGGGTCAAACCAGCCTGCCAAACCTGCAGCAGATTACAATCATTCCAACTCATGCTTTACGGATCAAAACAAGTTTTCTTTGATTTCTAGTCATGATTAGAGAATAAGGCTGGCATCCTTGGTTTATGGTGACAGCTAGGTGATACTGTGGCTTTGTTATAGCTGTTTAACAAGACACTTGTGACCTAACTCAGCCTCTCAAGCAGTTTTGGGTTGGTGTGCTCTTCATTGCTCATTCAGTTGAGCAGCATGAGAGAGAAGAAATGACAGCCTGGGACCTCAATTTTTTTTTATTTGTCAATCTAGCATGATGAAATTTTCATTTAGGGATAGCAAGTACCCGCAAGGGTATTTTTGAAGGTGCAACAGATGTCTGCATTAAAGATAACTTACAGAAGAGACTCATTTTCTGTCCCTTTGCTGATAAACTTTTGCTTTAATGACTCACACAGGTGAAAAAGAACATCTTTGGATAGCCGAAGGGCATGGGTAGCTGTTACTTAGGGCTGGGTTTTAAGCATATGCATGTGGGCTTTACTTGTGGTGGAAAGAGACACAAGGGAGAAGTTTGCCTAGAACTTGAAGCAGAAGAGCTTTAAGCAATCCTTCCCATTTAGTCTCCAGTCACTATCATTGTTCCCTCTTCTGCAGACAAGGACAAAAACGTGCCTGAAAGAGAAAGAAAGTGAAAAGAAAAGGAGGCAAAACTAGCCCCTGACAACCTTTGGCACTTCTCTCATAACTGCTGGTTCTCTTAAAACGTCTGTTCTTGAAAACATGTGCTGGAAGTCCTGTGTGGAGTACAAACGAGACTATTTGGGGAACACAGTAGACTTCTTAACGGGTTCTGGAGAAAGCCATGTCTTTTTAAATCAGGAAGTAGTTTGGAAAGCGGATGCACGCTCGCCCTCTTTCACTCAGCAACTCTCCAGCGGGCTGGCTGCCTTGGGAACTCAGCCAAGTGGTCTGCCTTAGCCGAATGCTGCAAGTTTCTGCCCTTCTTTGGCAACGACCTTTTCTGCAGGAGCACCTGTTTTCCTCTTTGGATTGTCTTATCTCAGATGGAAAAGGGGGAGAAAGTGCCGTTTACAGACACGCACTAGAGGAAGAAAGAGGTGGAGGTGGCAGTTTGAGTTCAGCTGAGGAGGGCACACAACCAGGGGGATGGTCCTGCCTGAGGATCATGGGTTGCTCCTCTGGCTCCGGGGCTCTTGTTTGCACTGC
The DNA here is from genome assembly GCA_013399435.1 of Arenaria interpres. NCBI lineage: Eukaryota > Metazoa > Chordata > Aves > Charadriiformes > Scolopacidae > Arenaria > Arenaria interpres. The sequence continues at coordinate 154,922 of VXAK01017605.1, forward strand.
TAACAGAGTGAAAGAACTCAGGCTAGGTTCCCAGATGAAATCAACCTACTGCAGCAAAAAGGGTATGTCCAAGACTTGGTGGCTTTTTCTGCCTTTTGCTTCAGGTTTTTCCCTTGTCTGCTGTCCCCACCTGGTGTTTGCATGTTTTGTATCCTAGACATGGATGCAGAGAATAATTATGGTCTCCAGGTAGCTTGGAAACAGTTCTTCCTTTTATATATAATTGGGTGTGAAGAAATGGGCATTCCAAAGATGCTATAAGGACAGACTGAAGGACACTACAATACAATGGCATAGCTGATTTGACAACTGAGAATTCAGTAGCTCCAAATTGTCAGGGAAAGCACAACAGAAATCATGAATCTGTTGCCATAATTAATAGTTTGTGGTCTTGAGGGAGCCATACTCTGACCTTTGGCCCAATTGCAACCATAAATTTTGTGTCACACCCATGTTTATTACATATCCTCTCTGATAGGTCTCTTCTCTGCTGAAATGTTTGTGGAGAGGGATGAATTTTTAAAGCATTTTAAAACTGTGTGGCTGTAGAGTAAAACAGAGATTACAGAAATCTTCCCCCATGCACACGCAAAGTCCTAGCAAGAAGAAAGTCAGTCAATGAGAAATCGTATAGCCTCTTCAATAAGGCTAAGTTTACATGGTCACAGTAGGCTGATATTATATGCTTTGGCTGTCACTGAAAGCAGTCTTCTTCCTATGTCCAAAACCTTTTACATCTACCCTGTCAACTTCCTTGTGCCAGCAGTAATGCTAACTTGGCCGTGCTGTGTGCTGTACCGGAGAAGTGAGCTTGTTGCAGACTAGAAACCTGAGAAAAAAGGTTTGTTTTCAGCTGGATGGGTTCCGACTGAAGAAGAATTAACCCCAGCACAAGGAGGTACAGGAGAGTGCCTTACCTGGTGCAGAGACAAGAGTGGGGCTGAGCTCACCCCCTCAGAATGGTTCTGCAACTGCAACCCGAGACACAACGTACCAACTGCTGATCCACCTTGCTCTGCTGCCATGCTTTTGACATCCTCCTCTTCTGACAGTGACATCCAGTGAGGTGGAGGCTAGCAAAGGGACTACTGCTGAAATGTGCTTGGTGAATGGGTAGCAAACAAGTTCTTCTGAGTTTTGTCTAAGAAGTATTTCATCCTTACTTGCGGGAAGCTACATATAACAGTAACTGTTACTAATTTTCAGGATCCGTAGCATAGGGCCCATAGCATCAGTGCTACTTAAATGATATTTAGGAGAGGGAGGGGATGACAAAGCTGAGCTGCTGCTTTATAGCTGGACAGTCAGAATACAGCAAGGAAAAAAACCGTTTTGTTGGGGTAAAAAAATTTTCACAATGCTAACACAGCAGCAGCTGTGGACTCCGCTCTTGCACGGTATTTGAGGAAATTGAATACTGCAATGTGGATGTTTATTTCCTGTGGGTGGCCAAACAGGTGAATCACTGGACTGGCTTGATTAGTTATTTATTCTATTAAGTCTTAGGGTGTGCATACTGTAATTCTATTTGGCTTAATCATGATGACTTGCACCTGAGGAATTCATGAGCAAGAAGGCAGCAAAACTTGGCTTAAGAACTGAAGTCCAGAGGGCCAGTAATTGTACAGTAACTAGAAGGTTAGCAACTGGAAACCTTTCCTCTAGGCCCTCCTACTCTATTACCAATGTTCACTACCACTGAATTAATGAACTGTTCAAAGCAAATAATGAAATTAATGGAACATGTCTGAAAACAGGAAAGGGGTGAGATCTTAGAATATTTTCATTGGTAGTGACTTCATTTTTTAAATTTTAGCGTATTTAAGAGAAGGAAGAGAATAACAATAAGAATATTGTAATGCTTAGGGCTAGAAGCAGCTACAAGTTGAATGAGAGAAGTGAACAGTCACAGAGCTAACATCCTTCCGAAAACCTGCTCCTGTCCCATTCTGTAAATGAGTGAGGCAACTTTCTGCTGGAATTATATGTTCAGCCTTTGTTATCCTGTCTCAAAAAAATGAAGGGAATGTAAGAATGGGTACAAAAACTTATTTAAAGCAGGAAGAAACTACGATGTGAGATAAATTTGAAATTTTTTGGTTTAGAAAGATTAGTAAGTGGGAGGGTATGTGCATAGAGGGAAGAGTTCCTAAAACAATGAATGAGAAAGAGGATGATGATCCTGTCCTTCTTATAATGGAAGAAATAAGAGATGTTGGCAACTGAAAAAAAAACCAACACAAGACCAGTGCTTTTTACAGAAGGTGTAATTTACTTCTGGAACAGGATATAGTCAGGTAAAAAGCACAGTGCAATAAAAAAAAGAAAGTGCAGAGAATCTAGAGTTTGTTTGTGGTTTTGGATTTGTTTGTTTTTAAGGTAGATTACATTCATACAATGCCTAGTACTTTAAATGTAGCGTATGCAGTCGGAGATGCAAGAGGCTTGTTTAATGGCATTCTCAATGTGAAGCTTTACCAGAAAAGGGGCAGTGACATGAACTGCAAATTCTCCCATCATCAATGCTGTTATGCTAGTTTACATGGTGCCTCCTGCCCCCCAAGAGGCACGCTTAAGCACCTTATATACCTCATGAGTAGATCTGTTCCTGATACTAGTGTTTAAAAAACCTCTGGCATCTTTCTTTGTCATACATGTCACTGGCCGTGTTCTCTGACAGAACACTGAGTTAGTGAGCTATCATTGTGTCACAATATGGCCAAGCCTATGATGGCCTAGTTTCACACAACAAAAAGGCAAATTGTTACAAGCACATTGTAGCCCTGAATTTAGTTGTGGTGCATTGCCTTGAGTAACTTGTATTACCTCTCCACATTTTCAACCTTAGAATCTGCAGGGTAGAGCTTCCCTTTTTGGATAACTTATGTCTCCCAGTAGGTCGATGTTGATTAAAAACTTTGACTATATCATAGGGGATAACATATTGTAATTCTTGGTTGCATTAAAAACAGGACTGGGTTGATCTTCCAAAGGCTTTTATTTCTATGAATTATTATATATTTTTTGATTATGCATATATTATTAGAAGATGTATAACATTTTTCAACAATACAGGCATTCCTGATGTAGGTAAGGACAAGTGCATTCATGTTTCATGTTTAGACCAACATTGTTTGTTCAGATATCTAAAAAGCACCCCACTGCCTAGCAGGAACTGGAATTTCATGTATAACTCTCTGGGACATTCTTTTAGATGATTACATAGATAACATGTTGAGGAATGCAGCACTGCTAATAGAGTATTAGGAAAGTAGTCATTACCATAAATGACTGTATTTTTAAGAGTGACTTTTTCTAACAGGTTTATCTAAAGGTTTATTATGTAACACAAACAGCCCACAGCCGTTGCATTTTTATGAGTTAATCCTACTCTCAGTGACACTGTCCAAACCCGTTGACCTCAGTTAGTCTGTCCAAGCGGGTTCAAGAACAGATGACCTTTTGACCAGTATTCACCTCCTCCTCTGTTGTCTCATGAGGCTACACAATAAGTTGATGTTGGTTTTTTTTTCATGTTTGAAATCCAGTTTGATTTTCTTTTAATTTAGAATAGAATAGAATAGTTTTAGTTGGAAGGGACAAACAATGATCATCTAGCTCAACTGCCTGACCAATTCAAAGCTGACCAAAAGTTAAAGCATGTTATTAAGGCATTATCCAAATGTCTTTTCAACACTGACAGGCATGGGGCATTGACTACCACTCTAGGAAGCCTGTTCCAGTGTTTGACCACCCTCTCAGTACAAAAATGCTTCCTAATATCAATTCTGAACTTCCTCTGATGCAGATTTGAACGATTTCCCCATGCCCTGTCACTGGATACCAGGGAGAAGAGATCAGCATCTCTCTTTCCACTTCCCCTCCCTGGAAAGCTGTAGAGAGCAATGAAGTTGCCCCTCAGCCTCCTTTTCTCCATACTAGACAAATCCAGTGTTTTTGGCTACTTCTCATAGGATATTCCTTCAGCCCTTTCACCAGCTTTGCTATCCTGCTCTGGAGGTATTCAAGGACCTTACCATCCTTCTCAAATTGCAGGGCCCAGAACTGCATACAGTACTCAAGATGAGCTGGCACCAACACTGTAGACAGCGGGATGATCACCCCTTTTGACTGGCTGGTGATGTTGTGTTTGATGCACCCCAGGACGCCATTTGCCCTCTTGGCTGCCAGGGCACAATCCTGGCTCCTGTTGAGCCTGCTGTCAACCAGCACCCCCAGATCCCTTTCTGCAGGGCTGCTCTACAGGTACATCTCTTCTAATTTGTACTTTTGTCTGGCATTTCTCCGNACATCTCTTCTAATTTGTACTTTTGTCTGGCATTTCTCCGTCCCAGGTGCAGAATCCAACATTCATTCTTGTTAAATTTCAGCCACTGATGATTGCACAATGCTCCAATCTATCCAGATCCTTCTGCAAGGCCTCTTGTTCCTCAAGAGAGTCAACAACACCTCCCAGTTTAGTATAATCAGCAAACTTGCTAATGGTACATTCAACTCCTGCATCCAATTGAAAATACTGAACAGAACTGGCCCTAGAATCGAACCCTGAGGAATGCCACTGATGACTTGTCACCAGCCAGATGTAACCCCATTCACTACATCCCTTTGAGACCTGCCCTTCAGCCAGTTCTTCACACAGTGCACCATGTACCTGCTTATTACACAGTTGGACAATGGGTCCAGAAAGAAAATGTGAGGGACAGTATCAACAGCAGGAACAAAATATATCTACTGCCTTTCCTTCATCCACTAGGCAGGTGACCTTATCATAGAAGGATATCAAGTTAGTTAGACAGGACTTTCACTTTGTGAACCCATGTTGACTGTGCCTGATGATTGCATTGTCCTTTAAATGCCTCTCAATAGCACCTAGCATTATTTTCTCCATGATTTTCTGGGTACTGATGTTAGGCTTTCACATCTGTAGTTTCCTGGGTCTTTTCTCATGCCCTTCTTGTAAACTGGAATAGTGTTGGCTAGCTTTCAGTCAGCAATGCCCTCCCCAGACTCCCAAAGCCTTCTGTACATGATTCCATCAGATAAACAGACATGCATGGTAAGTTTGGTGAATTGAAATAAACAGGGCTAAAAAAAAATCAAGCTAAACACAGATTTGTGCTCTATTCTACAAGAAAAAAAGGTGTCTTTGGCAGGCCTACATTTTTTTAACAGAAGTGAGGGACAGCTTTATGGGCACCATGGAGATGGCCTGCCACTGTGGTATCAGAAACTCATGCTCTAAAATTCATTATCCTTGATTCAACGTAAGGATGAGTCTTTCCTTGCAGGAGACTGCTCACATTGCTGAACTACAGAATTTTTCCAGAATCAGCAGTTCTCCACCTTTTTAGCGTTTCCTTATAGTTAGCCCAAAAAGAGAAAAGCTATCTTCCACCTGGAGATACTGAGAGCAGTTTAATAGGAAATAGCTAGTAGGAGCCTGGTCATAGCCATTTCCCAAGACTTTGATTCAAATTCTGCTTTGAAACATATATTATAAGGTTTTAAATTCAGTGCTTCCACAGAGTAGGTCACTGAATTGAAAGACAAAATATATTTTTCTCCTTTTCTTTTAAATTTTATATGTGATAGTTCTGTTTATTTGTGCCTCAATCCAAATACCATAAATGATTCATACTTTTTGGTCATAAACTAGTTGCAGAACTAGTTCCAAATTCCTGAATTCCTTAAGGTAACCCAAACTGCATTTTCCTGGCAAATAAATTATTTGCCAAAAATTACAAAACCATCTCCCAAAAATTCCATTAGCTTAAGTGGAGTAAACCCAAGTATGAATGTTAAGACATACTGAGTATTTTAGTTCTGATAGATTTCAAGAAGCTTGATGTGCCTCAACACTACTGTAGTAAAGAGGTTCTACAAATGGATATCACAGAAAACTGCAAAGCTATCCTCTTCATTTGCAACACTACTCCAGGTTCCTGTGGTGACCTTCCACCAACTTTGCTATAGAAATACCCTGTGGCCAAAATTAAGATAAGGTTGAGTCCTAATTTCAAGAGTATTAGGTCACAATCTTAGCCTAAACTAAGGCTTATTCTTGAAAAACTCTCCAGTGTTCAAAATCAAGTATCTCAAGTGTGATACTGTTTGCTTTATTAGTCATATATCCATAGACATTTTGTATCTTTGCATATGTTTTCTTTACTGGAGATAATCTGATTAGGATCTCAAACATGTCCACTTCTTTGTTGTATTTATGCATCAAAGGTTTATATGCAAGTACTTCTCAAACTCCATCTTCTGGGGCAAAAGATAGTATTTAAAGAGTTATATACCAGTATCTTATAACGTCATACAATCTATATTCCTTCTAACAAAGGTCCTTACCCTTTAGGACATTTCTCAAAGAACTTAACCCCTAAAACTTTTAAAATTGAAATATATCAGAGGTGAGATGATCTTCCAGGTGAGAAGAAATCCTTATTTCCTGAGCTACTTATACCTGGAACAGATAGAGTAGTCGTTATTATGGTTCCAGCCTAGCTGCACTAGCTGTATTTTGGAAAAGAATTCTGGTCTAGTAAGGAAAGGTTATGAGTTTTATTTGGAACTTTTAAATTTTTTAATTTTGATGATCAGAGTAGAGGGATGTTTGGTATTGTTCTTGAAAATTGTTTGCATTTAATAGATCTGAAATAAGAAACAATCATTTTCATGGTTTTAAGCTTGGACTGTGTCTGTGGTGTTTGAAATCAGAGGCAGATTTCCTGTCTGTCATCTGACAGTAGAGTCTGATTGTTACAACAAGACACTGTATGACAGAGCATTTTCTTATAATTTTGATTGACAATTTTCTTATCTGCATAATAAATAGAAAACATGCAGCCATGTTATGAAAAGATGTGAGATACCTGGATATAAACAGCAACATGAACATGAAATACGTAATTTCATACCTCAATTTTTGCTAGAAATTCCATGACAATAGTCTGCACTGCAGTCTAACAGGTAGCAGGATCTACTCCAAGATGGCATGAATCTAACTTTTTTTCAGCATTGATTGAGCATTTTTCCCAATTCTTGCATGAAGACAATTCTACCTGGAATATTGAAGAATGGAAATGAGTGAGGTGAAAATAGAGGAACTGGACTGATATAACCACACTGACAGTACATTAAGAAAGTAAATGGCACTTCAGTCTGTGGGAAAGCATAGCATAGTGAGCAGTTTCAGTATGATTTTTGTCTCTGCAATTGTTTGAAGAATCAAGGCTCATCAATTTACCTTTTTTCTTTATCAGAAATTATTTCATTGTTGTTATCAACTTTTTTTTTCCTCCAGACACTGTAAGAACATTTTACCCATGTAATTAGGGAAGGGTAGAACCCTTTTATATGTATATATATTATACCTGCTTCTATTTTTTTTTAAATGCTTTTATAATGTCACATGCATCCCTTGAACAAGAAAGAGGCAGTAGGTCTCCATAGCAAACATATGAGAACTATGCAGTACTGGAACATTAAGCTTCCTGCTCACTGTATGTCAGTCTGTATCCTGGCCAAACAATACCCAATGGTACAGTTGGATTTTAAGAAAACTGAAGAAAGGGGAATACATGTTAGAGAACCACTTGTAGCCTTTTTTGTTATGAAAATAGTGAATGTCATTGTGATTACAAAAACTATAAGCAATTTTTTTTATTCCTCTAGACCAACAGAAAAATTTTGATGAAGGTCTTAATTTTATTCAAAAATTACTTTAGATATATATTTAAACTGCCTGAACCCAAATATATTTTATCTGCCTATTATTGTACTATATATCAGGAACTTTGGGGTTTTTCTAAACTTCTGTCCTTGAAAGGAAGCATAAATACAAAATTGTCTATATTTGTATATATAATTGTCTCTATATGTATTGTATATAATATAGACTTCTCTCTTCCTATTTTTATTTTTGTTTTGATGCTCAGTCAAATGAATCACCTGTATGGAAACCTATAAATTCCAGGATAGTTGCAACTAGTCACTAGTGTGACGTCTATGAGCAACCTATGCTGTGAATACTTAAAAGTATTCACAGAAATTCTACCTGAATCTCAGTTAGGATGAATCCAAGGAATGTCTGCTTAAACCCCTGATGTTCTAGGGAATCAGGGTATCAAGACGTCATGGAGTCAGCAATTATCTCAGTGGAGCACAGAACATTCCCTAGCAGCAGAAATTGCTGATAGTGTTGTGCTACTGGTATGTTTAAGATATCTAGTACGTCCTCTGAGGTAAGAGCCACATGATGCACTTAAATTGCTCTTGAACCCTGTGACTGGCCTGGTGACCATGAAGAGTCCAGCAGATGTGCCTGCAGCACTGTAGAAATGAAACAAGGGGGACTGTGTTCCTTTTTGTGTCTGAGGCCAGGCACAAACTAAAAGCTGAGGCTTTTTTTTTTTTTTTTGCATCATTCTATTAGTGTGGCAACAAGCTGACTGGCAGAAGGACAAGCTTATTTGAAAAGAGAACACATGATTTTCACAGTGTTTCTCATGTCACATTCCCAGGGCACTTTTCAAGGGTTACCTGAACATCTGAGAACTAAAGAAAAATGCTCTGCCCAGAGCTAGAGAGTCCTATAACTGGCTCAGGCCTTGTCCAAATCCAGTGTGTTGTAGAAAGTACCAAGTCCTTGTTAGAGGGTCTTGCTAAGTGTAGTGTGAGAGGATGAAAGTGATTGTGGGGTGGTACATGATGCGACTCAGTGCCATTCCAGGCTACCTGGTCATTTGTAGACTACACTGTTCTTCACTAGCCATTTTCCTTTTAGTTGGAATAATAGCAGGATTGTGCTATGCCAGAAAAGAAAGTGTAGGGCAAGAATTCTAGAACAGCGGCAAATATTGGATTGTCGTTGGACAATCCACTGAGTTTCAGAGTATCTGAACCACATCTACATCTTTGTGAAGTCACAAAATGCCTTTGTTTATGACCCGTGTGCACCCAGAGTGTTTGCTGAACAGCAATGTAGCAATAGCATATCATAGATATAAAATAGGATGGTGCTGGCTTCAGTTCAGTGCTGAGAGATGATCTGCAGTGACGGGTAGTGTTAAGGAATGGGAACAAATTAAGAAAACACCCATCATTCTGCTGTTTTATCATTCTGGAATTGCTGTATTCCTGGTCTGAGTCATAGACACAGAAGTAAAAATAGGGAATTGCTCCAGAAAAAAGTCCTCTTCTACTCACAGTTCTTCAAACTGCTTAACTGATTTGATTCCTAAGAAACAAATCTAAAAGAAAACGCTCCAAAACGGATTTTGAGCTAACATTAAAAAGAATCAGTCATGTTTTATATCATGCAAGTTCTGATTCTGAATAATTGTAAGCCCTTGGGGCTGGAGAGGCATAACCTGGGCACTGTGGCTGACTGGGAACAGCACAGTGTTGATATTTAGAAACAGTCAAATTCTATTATGTGCAATGGATATGTCTATAGCTTTAGGCACGTCATATGTCTCTGTATGTATGAGTTTCCCCATCTGAAGATATTTTGGTGGTGTGTAGAAGTGATACATATTCTACTTTGTCAGAATAATTTAGCAGACAGACCACCAAAGTAGTGTCTGTTCTAATGATCAGTTTTTAAGGCCTTTTTCCTTCTTGCCTTCCTCTCTGTCTTCCACCCTTCCTTCTTCCTTTCTTTTTCTTAAGAAGTTTTGCCACAGGTCTATGGAAATATTTTCCTATTGGCTAAACAAAAGGGCATCAACAAGCAGAACTTCAAGCAAATTGGTTCTATTGGTTGCCCTGTTTGCCTTGTGTGTAATTAAATAACTGAAATTATTCAAGCTCAAGAAATGCTGCTGTGTTTGCATGTGTTTAAACCTTTCCAGACTTTGTTGCAAAGCCTCTATAAAGGGGGGAGAAAAAGGCTTAAAACTCAGCTTAGTTTCTATACTGACCTACCTAAAGAAGAAGGAATTAACCCTATGTATTGATACCATAACTGACCACGTGAACACAGATTACAGGGCTCCTAATTGAGAGAAGACACTAAATGCTGTTCTTTAGAATGAATTATTTCATTCCAGAGAGACAGAGAACAATTCCTAGTCTGGCTTTATACTGTGGGGAGTGGTGAATGGGTGGTGTTGGAAAATACAGAAATTCTAGGACAGTGCTTGCTTGTAGGAGGAGGTAAGGTAAGGAGGCAGCAGATAGGTTGAGCTTCTCATCCATTTCTGACCAGTGCATTGTTCCCATTACTGTTTAGTGAGTCTGTTGGGAAGATGGGAGAATGGGAAATGAGACCATATTCTTTTGCTCCAGGATTCTCTTTCAGGTTTCACTGCAAACTTAGTGTGAAACTGGGTAACATGAAGATTAGCAAAAAGAGACAAAGAGCATATCACTGCTGTTCAGTATATCATCAGTGATGCAATAATAAACAAAATAAAGATTAAAACATAGCAGTTGTTTTACAAAAGACTGATTTTTTTGGGTAAGCTGGATCCATACACTAGACCACTAGACCAGGTTGCTCAAACCCCCATCCAGCCTGGCCTTGAACACCTCCAGGGATGCGGCATCCACAACTTCTCTGGGCAACCTGTTCCAGTGTCTCACCACCCTCACAGTAAAGAATTTCATCCTAATATCTAATCAAAATCTACCCTCTTTCAGTTTAAAACCATTACTCCTTGTCCTATTGTTACACTCCCTGATAAAGGGTCCCTCCCCAGCTCTCCTCTAGGTCCCCTTCAGGTACTGGAAGGCTGCTATAAGGTCACCCTGGAGCCTTCTCTTCTCCAGGCTGAACAACCCCAACTCTCTCAGCCTGTCATCATAGGAGAGGTGCTCCAGTTCCATGATCATCTTTGTGGTCTTTCTCTGGACCCTCTCCAACAGGTCCACATCCCTCCTGTGCTGAGGACCCCAGAACTGGAAGCAGTACTCCAGGTGGGGTCTCACCAAAGCAGAGTAGAGGGGCAGAGTCAGCTCCCTCGACCTGCTGGCCATGCTTCTTTTGGTGCAGCCCAAGATATGGTTGGCTTTTGGGACTCTAGGTGCACAGTACCAGCTCACGTTGAGCTTCTCATCCACCAACACTCCCAAGTCCCTCTAGACAGGGTAACGTTGATGTTTGTAGCAGAGTGAAATAAAACCTAGTTCAAATGGTTTGTATTTAATTCAGGTTGCACATATATATCTTCTCCAAACAGATACATACTGAACAAGTGTTCTTACCTCTTGAGTTCAGGTAGAGATGAATTTTTAGCAAGCCCTTCCTGTTTTCCACTCTGATCTATGCTGCAACCTTGTGGTCATTCAGTTTCACTGCAGTAGAACGGTATCCTCACGACAAAACTAGGATCTATCCTAGCAACAATCAAAATTGAGAGTTTCAAATTTAGAAAAGCATTTGAGGTAATTATCTGAGGTTTTGTGCTGATTCATGCTACACATCTCTCAGCGTAACAAACTCTTTGCAGATTTTAGTATTAAAAAAATACTATATAGTAGATTATTTTTCCTGCCCCAGACCAAATTAATTATATTTCCAAAAAATAAATCACCCCAAAACCTAAATCTTGGCCTTTGCATGGAAACTGATATGCAAGATTCCCTTCTGCATTGTTAGCAAATTTAGATAGACTTTTTCGGTATTTGGATAATACTTAATCATCTTTTCTTTTTTCTTTTTTTCTTTTTTTTCCCATCTGTCTCTGCATTTGTAGAAATCTGTGTAAACAGATTTGCCATTCAGGTCAACAAGCTATTGAATCTGCCCACCTGTTTTGCTTTGGACCTTTTTTCTGCCTCTTTAGAATAGAGACAACCTCATCCATACAGTCTTCCCAGCCCAGCGGGCATAAAGAAATACAAATTTTGTGCAAAATGTACTTCTGTGAAACTGTCAAGTTTTTGCAGTCCTGAGACGTTCACATCCATCTGTTTCTATCTGATACCTTTTCCATCTGGCATCAGATATGCTGCCGTTTCAACACTGGGCTTGTTTTCTCAGGGGCAGCATCACTAAGTCACTGCGGGGCCGGGGGCGGAGAGGGAGGGAAGAAACAAACAAACAAAAAAAAACCAGACACTGCAATAATAACCTGGTCAATATATGCATCCTGCTGCTCTTCTCCCAACAAAATCCATCCTGCTCAGCTCTGTGTCCTGGATAAAATTATATGTTTTTCTTTTGTAAGCCACTAACATACCTGTCAGAACTGTTCTTATCTAAACTATCAGCCAAGCCAATCCCAGCTGGATATCGTGAGGCAGTGGTTTGGGTAAGAGATGGGCGAATGAAGCGGCACCAACTCTGAGACCACTGCTGCTGGAGTGTTGTGTAGAAAGATGCAACTTTTTCAACCAAAGGAAGTACGTCCTCTCTTTGCTCAAATCAAAGCAAGGCTGGGCTGTGAAACTCTGGGGGCCTGAAGTTCTGTCACTGTTTACATCCTGTGGGCTGATAGCTTCAAAATTTGGAAGGGCTTTCTGACAGTCAAACTGAAAACATAATTAGTGACCAACCTTCGAACTTTAATGATTGCTTTAAGAAGTAATAATGAAACAATAAGCAGTCTTTATACTGGCATGTGCTTCCAAGAGAAGTGACAGAACCTCATTGCTTGAGTCATCTTAATATGAATAATTGGCAAGTAACACAATCAATCAAAGATGTCTGGGAAGAATGAAAATAAGTCTAGTGAGGCATGAGCTGAGATTAATTCCTCTCTTGACAGGTAGGAAGGATGCAAAAGCAGGGAGTTTCTCTCCTTTCTCTTCCTCCATTGACTGTAACTTCACTACAGATTAGCGATAGTATTTTAGAGCATGAAAGTACCAGGCAAGTGATAGTCTTCATTATATTTTTAATCAAAATATATGAAATGTTTCTTTACTGAAATAATAATTTTTTAACCATTCTCAAAATTGAGCTTTTGTTACCTGGAAAAAATAATTGATTTAGAAACAAGATTCAAGGCGGGGGGGGGAGAAAAAAAAAAAGGAAATTTAATCTAGTTCTAGTATACAAACATTTAGGCAGGAAGGGGCCTCTGGTGGTTTCTGGTCTGGAATTTTCTACTCCAAACCATTGCTTATAGCAGGAGTGACTGCAAAGCCAGATCAGGCTGTTCAGGTGAATTCTGAGCATCTCAAAGAATCCAGATTTCCCAGGATCTCTGGGTACCTTTTCTAGTGTTAAGCCTGAACCACCCTCAGGAGGAGAAATTTTTCTGTATGTCCTATCAGAATTTCCCTTAATGCAACCAGTTCCTGCCACCTTTCTCTTTCACTGTGTTGTTCTGAGAGGAATTAGACTCCTCATTTTTCTCCTCTCCCCGTGGATATTGGAAGATAGAAATTATATCTCCCCCAGACTTCTCCAAGCTGAACAAACTAGCCATCTTCAGACTCTCCTCATGTATCATGTGCTCCAGCACTCTAAGAGTCATAATGATTGATAACTGTACTCACTTCACTTCATCGTCTCTCTCGTACTGCAGAGCTCAACCCAAGACTTGTTTTCTAGATGCAACCTCATCTGTGCTGGGGCAAATAATCACTTCTCTTACCCTGATGGTTATGCGTTTTCTGATACATTACACCAAGTAGATAAATGGAATTATCAGAAAGGCACACTACACTGTTGATGCACATTCAAGTTTGGAGTCTTGTGGCAGAGCTGTCCCCTGTCAGTCAGTCCGTCCCTGGCCTGAAGCGAGTCACAGGTTAGGTCCATTCCAGATGTGGGACTTTACCTTGAATACCTTAACGGCAGATTTTTAGTTTCCCTTCTATTTTTTTTTTTTTTCAAACCATTATTCAGACTTGTAAAAATAAATGGGAAGAAAGAATTCTCACTTAAAGTGTTTCAAAATTGTTAACTTCATTAAGCAAGTGGATTAATTCTACCTAGAGAGAAGATAATATTTGATTCAAGTTTGTCTTTTTCTTCATATTTGAAAATTACCTCAGCAAGAACAGTCATATTTAGGCTGTTAGGATAGTTAGCCTATCTGGAATAGTTAGCCCACCATGTCAAAGGGAAGGAAAAATGCAAAAATGGACTATTTAGCATGTAAGTAATAAACAGGCCACTTGCTTTCATAACATACATATTTCTCAGAGGAAGAAACAGCAAGAAATTCTGCCATCAGCAGAACGACTTTTCCAAACAGCTGCATGTCTAAAGATTGATCAAGTCATTTTCCTTGCTCACTGAAGGGTGGAAATTCTCACCAGCCTTTCTGCTGCCTCTGAAATGACTGTGGGAACAGAAACCCTGAAGAACCCTAGCTCATAAACTATGTATCTTTACCTTTTCAGATTGTGGGCTTCTGTTTTCCTGTGGATAGATTATTCCCTTTGGAGCAAGCTTTAGCATGCTAAAAATAAGCTTCTGTAATAAAAGAAAGGAACTTCTTAATTCCTGGACACATTACATGTGGTGAGTCAACACACACTCTTCCAGAGTCCTGTTAGGCAAGTTCATCAGATCTATGTAATTATGCAGCCTTATGTGCACATGTCCAATCAGGTGAAGAGCACCTGGTTTAAAAATTATTCCAAATAATATGAAATATATTTTACAAAAGTTTCATTAATGTTTTAATTCAGGGATATTATATTTCTTCACAAATTGTTAATGGTAGGCTTTAAAAAATCATTTTAGGTGTTTAAGTACCATGAACAGAAGGAGAGCACGTTAGGCATTGTTACAATTTTAAGACAAAGGTGAAGTTATACAGACAGTGATCTTATCCTTATAGATAAAGCAATAGAAATTGTTTAGGGTGGCCTGAAAGAACACAGAGAACTAAAGGAAACAATTAGACAAAGACAGAAGATTCAGGTAGGATTATAAGAGATCCTTCTGCACAATTACAGCTCTGTAAGGCTATGAAACAGTCACCTCAAGCACAGAAGCCCAAGCAGAAAGTGTGATTTTGGACTATCCAGGGTAGATCACAATGAAATGACATTCTACATTTTCATGTATATTTTCTTCTAAGAGAAAATATTTTTTCAAGCTTGAATTTTGATCACTTTTTTTTTTTATTTCCTGCAACTCCATGTTCAAATATGTAATTATTCTGTAATCAGCTTCCAGTGTCTTTCTTTATCTTATATATAGTTCAGATGTAATCTTTCATAAAGGCATCAAATCCACTTTAACCTCAGAGACTTATTAATTCCATTTCTAAAAGTTCTAGTTGATTGATCTGCATTAGATTCAGGCCTCCCACCTCACACTCTGACTATTGGAGGACAGACGAACCTTAACAATCCCCTTTGGAGGTAGCAAATTTTTGCTTAAGTATGGCAAAGCAGACCATCTGCTGTGTGGGTCTACAGAATATTAGCTAGAGAGGAAAGTAGATGGGCCTTTTAAATCTACAGTAACCTACAGTGTTCCTTGGGCCATCTCCCTCCCTTGGATTTCAGCCAGCAGCCTCAAGGTGTTTCATGTGCTCAAGTCTTGTTCTGCATTGTGCATCTGCTGTAGATCTGCACCTAGGATAGAAGAATGCTTTAGATATTTCCCTGACCAGCAAGTATCCAGACTAGATCCTATATGGTGAACAGGTACTATATGGTGACTCACTCTTAGGACTTCTGTTCTCCTTTTGTAGACCGAACATACTCCCTTTAGGTATATTTTATTTTAAACTGCTGAACTCCAATTGAGAACGCAGGAGACTGGAATCTCTCCCCTAAATAAAAATTGCACAGAGAGACAACACAGATTTCCAGCCTACCAACTCTTTTGCCAACATTCAAGTTCAATTCATTTAGTTCATTCTTGACTTTCTCTAGGAGTAACAACTGACAGGAAGGGATGGTGATTGTGAAGGCCTCATCAGTATTCCTGAGGAACCTGCTAAACTGAGGAACATTCAAAGATTATGAAATGAGAAATGTCATCTGTCACCTGCCTTGTGTGAACAAACTGTTCCTTCTACAGTTAGCTCAGGCAACCAACTACAGGTTGAAGGGGAATCCTAAAATTGTGTTTTGTAGGAAAACTGTTTCTTTTTTAGTCTCTGCATATCTGGCATGCATTCTAAAGCTGCAATCTCAGCCTAGAATTTTCATCTTGACTCATTGAAGAATGAATGCTATTTGTTTGTTGAACTATTATTCTTTGCTGCTCCTGAAGGAGAGAGATAATTCCTGCCAACTACATTGCTGCCTCTTCCTAATCACTGAAGACATCATAATCTGTACAGATAGAGAGAAGATGTAAAGGCTTCAGAGCAGGCTCCTTTTCTATGAAGTGCATGGATATGAAGGGTTCATGCAAGATTTGATAGAAGGATTTCTCCCATCTTTTTCTGGGATACTTATGGAAGATCAGGGCCCACTTTCCACAATAGATTTAGGGTAAATGATGAGCCCATGTCTTCTTTCAATGTTTCACCAAGACTAGCATCCAAATATACATGCATAATACCTTTGTTTCCTTGTGCATTGAGAGGCAGTGAAACAGAGGTCCTGGATTGTAACTGCAGATGTTTATATTACCCACCAAACCATTAAGGAACTATTACAACCATTTTATCTTATCTATCATCTTAATGAATCAGGTATTGCATTGCTAGCAAAGATGAGTAGCTGACAGCACTACCTGGTGTTATGAAGTGCCAGTGAATGCTGACCAAGTGTTGACTATACATTCAAGCATACTCCAGTACTCATCTGCATCCTTTCTGCTCTTTCTTCTTTGGTTTCTGCATGCCATTTTGCAGACGCAGGTCAGCAGAGAGACATAGCTCTTTTTCTAATTTAGTTCTTCAACCTTGCATAGCTGTGGTGTAATACCTATTGGCAAGAGTCTCTGTTACCCCACTCTTGCCCTTTCAGCAGGTTTGTCAGTAACTTCAGGCTTGACTTCTCATTTTCTTAAGCACAGCTTGCCCTATTAAAAGCAGGCAGAGTGGTTTTCATTCTCTCCTTATGAAAAGCATGATGCTGCATGTTGTTAGTACATTTCCTTAGGGTATCACCTTATTTTACTTAAGTTAATAAGCTGATGAAGAAGCTTCTTTCTTTTTTTTTTCATTTTGGCAAATTAAGCTGGCTGGCTACATACAGACAGAACCCCTGTGGCTCTCAGCATCAGAGATAATTACAATGGGCATGCAGCCAACCTTTATTTTTCTTAAAAATTATTTATTTCTGTTAACAATGATGTCTTTATTTTCAAACTTTCCAGAAGGATCATTATGTATTGTATTCAGCTGAAGCTCCCATGCTGGTATGGAGCAAGATGAAAGGTTTGAATATTTAATTAGGATTCTTTTTCTACGCGAGTTTCCTGGTAAGAGCAGAGGGCTGGGATTCAGAGAGACAGTTTTTTGTTCTGCCAGTGTATTTCCATCTGTCAGAAAGAAAGGATTTGGTTACTGGATTTTTTATTATGACAAGAATCAATGATCCATCCTACTTGAGACTGGCTGATGAACTTGAAATGGGAAGAGAAATCAAGAAATAATGCAGGGAGTATGTACAATTTCTGCATGGATCTCAGATGTCACCTACTAAAAAATGCTGAGGCCTGCCAGTGTAAGATTTGAAGGTAATTTGGCACCTTGTACAAAGTCTAGTCAAGTACAGTAACTGTGCAATTACCCTGGAATGCTAAATTACCACCTGAGTGAGAATTGTATTTCCTTCGTGATGTTTTCAACAGCTTTCTAGTCATTTAAAAGCCGAATTATAGATCTTCTGGTTATACAAAATGTCTGATCTTTAAAAGGTGGAACATTCATATATGTGTCTTGACAGTTCTCAAAAGTGTCTGGTATCTTGAGAACAAAAACCGCTAACCAAGTCTGTTTTGCTGATGCAACAAAACTTGTTTCTTATTATCACTACATTTTTTTTAAGACTATGAATGGGCAATTTTTATTGTTCCAGGCTCTGGGAATCTCCCCTGCTCCAGGCCTCGAAGTATAATGATGTTCAAGCTATTCAGAAACTTGTTGTTAAAGCCTGTGGTATTCATCAGAGTGGTAGTGTCCCTTCTTATACTAGCCTTGTCTGAAATCCTTTTGAGAAGAAAACTTCTGGGGTCTGCATGTTTACATAATGGGCACAAGGCTGCAACTGTAGCAGAGGACAGATTTACCAGGGTAGAGTGGAAACTGAATTCAGAATTGAGATAATTTATTATTGTCTCTCTAGGTGCAGTGAGAGAGACAGCCCTTCATGTGGCTGCCTTCTATGACAATTGGGATGCTGCCCAGGCTATGATGGAGGCAGCCCTGGAGCTTGTCAATGAAGTAATGACATCTGAGCTGTAAGCAGGTGAAAATGCTGAGAGGAGGGTGTCAGAACACCCAAATCATCCAAAAGAGTCCAATAATGGTCCAGATCCATGTTAGAGATTCACTCAGGATTCCAAACAGCCAGTGAAAATGACCTACTAAAGGGTGTTCTATTTTATTATCCCCTGACTCGGTTGCTTGACACCTCTGTGTACCTACACTGATTTAAAATACTATATAACTAAACTGTGTATATATACTGACCTAAAACCCCCAGAAATTTATTTGGTCCTTAGAATATATCCCGTTCTCAACCCTTTTTCTCCGTTTCTCATTTCCATTTGATTGTCTGGATTGATGATTAAGAAAGATTACTTTGTGATACCTTCTGCAGATACCTTTCAGTGCTGCAAGAAACAGTATGGATTCAGGAGATGATGCTTTTCCTATCTGGAGCTCATTCTCACAGATGTTGCTACACAGAGACATGTCAGAGAAAGCAGTGTAAGCAGCCCTGGGGAGGAGCCTCCTCCCTGACCAAATCCATTCAACGAGAGGAGAACGCATCCGAAGTTCTTGTACATTCATGTAGCCCTCAGGAGCAGCACTATTGATCCTGTTGTTTTGCCTAAATTTCAGGGTGAACATTCCATTTAACTGTGAATTTTTCAAGCAGGATGCCACTTTTTAAGAATGATTTCATAGCAATTCTGTGTGTTGTGTGAGAATTGCATCCTCCTATTTCAGAAAAAGATTGAAAAGAAGTAGGGAATATAGCGATTTGTGTGGGAAACATAGCTATGGTCATTTGCCTGTCTTTGAACAACGTTCTTCATTTCTCTGTGCCTCAGTTTCTCCATTTGCAAAATACCATGAATTATTTCAGAACCATAGACCAAGGCTGATATAAAATTTGGTGAACATTTACAATGTTTGAGATACTCACATAGAAGCTATTACAGAAGTGTAAAAATATGAGTAGGAACCTAAGTGGAATAAACAAGGTGCTAAAACACTCTGAGAAAGGCTGGGAGTGAATATTGTTCATTCTGAGTAGCAATTCATTTCGCAGTTGTAGTATCTGCCTTTGGGTCAAAACAAATTAAAGACTGCATGGATGAGAAACTAGGCCAGGTCCTGTGGTCATTCTCACAGGACAAAATCAAGACTGTCTTCTACGAAGTCACTCCTAACATGTAAATGACATAGGAGTCTGAACTGAGAATTTCAAGAGACTCTAAAGAAATCGTATATTTCACCTCCCTAATTCCACAGATATTCATTACTCATTGCCATGGAAATCTTTGAAAATCCTGTATTTTACCAAGTATGTCTCAGTTTTTCACAGATAAAATACCTGTGGCTGTGCTGTGGACTTCTAATTGTTGAAGTGCTTCTGGCACACTTGGTGTGGTTTGACAGACAACAAGGAAACTGTGTATTGCAGGGAGACTGCTCTTCACATTGCTGTGGTGAAAGAAACCATTGGTTTGGGGAAGGCAATAATGGAAAAGGGAGTTGATGTCAAGAATCCTTGGGCCACTGGATAAGTTTTCAGACACAACACTTACAATCTCATCTACTTCAGTATTTACCCATGGCCTAAACTGCTGTGATGTCTTTATTTGTGGCATGCTAGCTGGTGTCTTTGCATCTGTCCTTTTCTTTCTCTTTTTATCAATCTGTCTAATCAGAAGCATGTCCATATGTCTTCCAAAAGCCCTAACTCCAGAACTGCCAAGGAAGGCAAATGTTGTCAGAGAACTTTGCTCTAGAACTTTGGTCTTCATTGAAAAAGGAAGTCATCTTTAGTCCACATACCAAAGTGGAACTGTTACCCATGGGGAAATACCTGTCTGAGCCTGCAGTTACCCTGACACAGTTAAAAGAAGGACCAAACTTTAATCCTGGGTGTAACTCTGTAATATAATGATACCGGCGAGAGCTGTTGAATACACTGTCGCCCATTACAGCACTAATACAACTAATCAGTAACTTCATACCATGTTTTTCTTGTGCCCAAGAGCATCTGCTCTTCCACGTCCAACCATTAAAAAATTCAGCAACCTCAACTGTGAATGGAATTATGCAATATGAAATTTTGATGTGTGTGGAAAGTAAAACCAAACCAAAGTCAGCATAAAAATGATCTGAAGAACAAAAGTGCAGATTGTGCAAATGCATCCATACTGTTGAATAATGTTTTCTTCTCAGATGGAACTGTGCTTCTGTGGGTCCACACATCTTGCAAGGAAAACTTGATACCAGCCCTGATTTCATGGTTTTCCCTCTCTAAAGTAATACAGACGGCTTTGTGTCAGTGATACTGTTCACTTAAAATGTAACTATCTGAAAGTATATACGGAATCATAGAATCATAGAATGGTTTGGGTTGTAAGGGACCTTACAGGTCATCTAGTTCCAACCCCCCTGCCATGGGCAGGGACACCTCCCACCAGACCAGGTTGCCCAAAGCCCCATCCAGCCTGGCCTTGAACACTTCCAGGGCTGGGGCATCCACGACCTCCCTGGGCAACCTGTTCCAGTGTCTCTCCACCCTCACTGTAAAGAATTTCTTTCTAGTATCTAATCTAAATCTCCCCTCTTCCAATTTAAAACCGTTACCCCTTGTCCTATCACTACAATTCCTGACAAAGAGTCCCTCTCCGGTTCTCCTGTAGGCCCCCTTCAGATATTGAACGGCCACTATATATGAAATATTAACAGAATTTCTTATCTACCATTTTGAAATTAAAGATCATTGTTTCAGAGTGCAGAGACTTGTGATTTAGTCATCTGTTTTTCCTATGAAAAAGGAAAGGTTTCTTTCTCCTTTTCTCTCCTACAGTCTTCATGTCACATCACGTCACATCACGTCAGTGCATCTCATCACCTCACCTCATCATATGCTTCAAAGAAGCATATGACAATCCTAGAGACCAATTTTTCAAAAAGATCTCAGAAAATAAAACAAAGTAAAGGATTGATATTTGATAAGCAAAAGTGCAGACTGAGTATCAGGAAACATTTGTAATGGTATGGAATTTGGGATACAAAGTATTAGGCAATTAGCAGACAAAGCACTGGTCATTTAGAACTAAAGCAGAAAAAGAAAAGAAGAACTATATGTTTACTAACAGTCAGTAAGGCTCTCTCTTGACACAAAACATCAATCTGACTACAATAAAAAAAAAACCAAAAAACAAACAATAAACTGTCCCTGAAATGTTGGAACACTTCTGCTGCCAGGATTTGGCAAGAGAGAGAAGATGTGAGATTGGCATAGTGACTTGTTGCAGGACTGAATCATCTTTCTACTACTGGGCCATTGTCTAATTTCAGGTTGAGAAGGCATGAAGCTTCCAAAAGAGGGTCACTTGCCTTCCCACGTACTTGCTTAATAATGCAACTTTTTGGAGAATTAGACATTTTTCAGATAAAATTTGGTACAGATGGTGATCTAATCTTACTCTTAATTACTTCACTGTAAATATAGTGACATTGCATTGAAGCAAAGCCATTTTAAGTGAACTACTTTTATAAGGAAAAAAATAATCTGTGTAAATAGAGCCATTAGGAGGCTTATCAACTCCTTTACATCCTACTCACACTATAAAATAAGACTGAAGTGGGATGTAGGCCTTGCACTGCTGCTCCGTGCATGATGAACTTCTCTTACATGAATGCTAAGAACGTACATCCACTCAGGTTCTGTTTTGCCCTGTTAATAGAGACCGTAAGTAGGAGCTAAGATTATAAACAAAATTAAGATTAATATAAACTATTCCTTTCCCTTCTTGTTTGTCCTTTCTGATGTTTGTAAATAATTGTTTTCCTTGTTATGCTTCGCTCCTATTTCATTATATGAATGGTTCTTTCACTCCCTCCCCTGAGATTAAGGGGGAATTGCTTCTTTCCCTCTTGCACCAAAATAAAAGCCTGAAAAAACCGTGTTATAAATCATGCGTCTGACTGTGTGGCCTTGTGGAAAAGAACCTGGGGTCCTGATGGACACCGAGTCGAACATGAGCTAGCAATGTGCCCTTGCCACAAAAGAGGCTAATGGTATCCTGGGCTGCATTAGGAGCAATGTTGCCAGCAAATCAAGGGATGTGATCATTCCCCTCTACTCAGCTCTGGTAAGGCCACACCTGGAGTCCTGTGTCCAGTTCTGGGCACCCTAGTAGAAGAGAGAGATGGAGCTGCTGCACAGAGTCCAATGAAAGGCCACTAGGACAACTCAGGGACTGAAGCTTCTCTCCTACGAGGTAAGGCTGAGACTTTTTACCAGGGCCTGTAGTAACACAACAAGGGGCAATGATAGTAAACTGAAAGAGGGTAGCTTTAGATTGGAGATAAGGAAGACATTTGTTATGATGAAAGTGGTGAGACACTGGAGCAGGTTGCCCAGAGAAGTTGTGGACACCCCACCACCAGAAGTGTTCATGGTCAAGGTGGATGGGCTTCTTAGCAACCTGATCTCGTGAAAGATGTTCCTGCTTATGGCAGGGGGCTTCAACAGGATGATCTTTAAAGGTCCCTTCTGACCCAAACTATTCTATGATCACATGATGATTCTATGACATGGTGCTGAAATTAAGGGAACAGAGCTAATTCTTGAATTGGGAACGACTGTGGTAGAATTAGAGAGGAAACATTATCAGTAACGGAGCATGTGTAGGAGTGTGTTGGAAAGGACAGACTGCTTGCCAGTCCTGGAAGGGGCAGAGTCGGGATGCCGTTGACAAGTGAGGCATGTTCAGTTGAGAAGAGTTGTGGATCTTCTTATGGAGGGAAGAACTGAATTCTTATGAGCAAAAGTAGGGCTAGATGAGAAGTACTCACATATGTTTAATGAATTCAAAGGTGTTTAGAAGTGCGGATTTTATCTTTGTTACATTGCTCTTATGGCAAATATGGAAATATTCTATTTCCTCTGTTTCTACAGCCCCCAATGCCTGCAAATATTTACTTAATTTACCGCAGATTGTTTCTACTACTGCCATGCTGGAGAGGAAGCTTCCGTGATGCCTCTGTCCTTGCTCTGGAATCTGTGGCCACAAATACTGTTTAGGGGACCGATGGTATCTCAGGTAAATTCTGTTAGAGTAGACAACTAAACACAGCAAACCTAGGTGTAAACCTATCAGGAAGAACTACCCTGTTCTAATAAGTCAGACCCAGAGAAACAAACTGCATCATGCAGGATGGGATCGTTGTGGAGTTCTGAAATGTGAGGTTGAACAAAAACCAGGAAAATGATGGAATAAGAGCTTAAAAAACATTGTTACATGATATTAGGTCCCACTCCCATATCCCAAGTAGACAATTTTTATCTAGAGTTCATCACAAAGTGAGGAACATACTCACATCATGAAGTGAGGAACGCAGCTTATAGGGTCCTAAGTAAATGTCTCAGCATAGTCACAGCCCCATAAATGGTCACCTCTAGAAAATGTCTCTTCACGCTTAATATTGAGTATCATCCCGTTCTTTTCCACTCACTCCTACTCCTAAATTGCTCTCTTTTAAACAATTCCTGTGTCCTACCTAAGTGTCTTGGCATGATACCAAGGTGGCATGGAAATTATCTCACATTGTTTGACCTTGTCAAAGAAAGATTAAAGACAGATATTATTGCTCACACACAAAAAGGGTATCAAATTACTTTCTGAAGGGAAGGCATCATTTCACGGTCATAAGAGAAGAGACCACCCCTAAGACTGTGGTACTGAAAGCTGAACTTACAGTCCAGCTTACCAATTGTGCCACATTCTGACTGACTGCGTAAGAGAAGTCTCAAGAACAGTTAATTGATTTTTTGATACATGTTTACATGAAGCTACTCAACCTAAGATTCTCAGTGTTAGTTTAATAGCTTAGGACTATCTCTTAAAGATGTCTAAAAAACATCCTAAATTTGAATAAACATAGTCTAGCAGTCCTAACAGTAAATATTACATCCTGACTAAGTTCTGTGTGCATGCGGTTAAGCAGCTGTTCACATGATTCTAAGTATGTCCCTCAGCTGACATTTATTTTCCTAATTGGTAGGTTTGATAGACTGATCTTTCAGTTTGCAATAATATTTCACCTGTCAAAAAAATACATTGCTTCTCAGTACAAATTGCAGGCAACCCAGCTGTTGGACTATTGGTACTTTTACTGTAGTTATCTTCATTGGGGAAAACCATATTTATTTATCAATATAATTGTTATTATTGTTGCTGTTAGTTTGTTCTTGTTATGAGTCTGCAGAGATGACAGGTTAAAAATAGCGACAGTTTTGAAACTTAACTCATAGTAGACACATTAGGTGTCTAATGTACACATGTACTTATTAGGTGTACATTATAATGACTGTCCTTTTTAACAGAACAACACTAACAGAAATATTTTTAAGTTACTTATTTCAGATAATGCCTTCTCATTCATATCTGTCAAACCAGTTGACTTCTCTGAATAAACCTGATTTTCTTATTTTTAATCTCCTGTTCACTTGCAGAGTCAATATGGTTCAAAGAGGACTAGAGTCTGTTCTTAGCAGCAAAATTGTTTATAAACGATCAATCTGTTACAGCGGCCCAAATGCATGGACAGTAGTAGGTTTGTATAAAAGTTACCAAAATGCAATGAGAGAGAGACTTGCATAGATGTAACTAAAATTCTAGTTTTAGCCAGCAGCGTGAATAATTTCTAGTGCCACTGTAAACTAGAAAAAAATCCAACCTTACTTAGCATGGCCTGAATTTAAGGGATTAGTTTTCAGAAGGAAGCAGCATTATTGCTGCTAGCTAAGCACACTTGCTCTTGTATAAAAGATACAAATAACAGACCAAACTTTATTAGCTAGTTGAGGCATAGCTGCCAAGTTGCCAACCCATTGTTCATTCAAAGAACAAAGGTCGTGGAAGAAACTAGAAAGAAATCTTTATATGTTTTCATGAACCTACACGTTTCAACTGAGTTTCCTCATCACCCACAAAAGGGAGATAAAATATATAAGTTACAAGGCTTTTTGAGGGCAATTAAGCTTTCTCTTCTGTTTCACATCGCAGACAGAACACCAGGGGGGGAGTAATTCCTCTTTGAACCATCTGAGTTACAAAACAGCAAGTGCTAGAAGAAGACACAGTGATTTCTCATTACCTCAGTGCAGCCCTTTCAGTAACTCAGAAGTAGAACAGGTTCATACACAGAGCATGATGATCTTGAATGCCACAACAAAAGGTAAATTCTGAGGGAGGTGCCATTCAGCTTAATAACATGTGAATTGTCTGGGACTAAGGAAGCTGCAGCAGCTTCTTTCTTTCTAGACAGTCCCAGGTGCTGAATATATTTATACTAAACAGACTGACTCTTTCAGCTCTCCTTCACTGGCATTAAGCAACTTGTGCTTCCCCAACTAGCCCTTATATAGTGCTGTCAAAGTATGCACTATTACTTGCTTGGATTCTTAAATTTAAAATCTAAAATTTTAAAACTTAAAACCAACAAAACAAAAAACGAGGGCTGTAAGCCATATCATCTGCACATGCACCGAGGATACTTGGATGCCAAACACAGAAATCACTGTGTAAGTCATTCTGTCATCGAGCCTTTCCTCAACGTAATTTCAGGCATGGGTGCAAAAATCTCAGCTTAAGTGCTTGTCTTCAAATTCTCTGGGTGAGCAGGGCCTGTTTTTGACATAAACATGCCACACCTTAGTGAGGCAGGGGGTGCACAGACATGCAGCTCCTGGCTGAGAATGCTACTTGGCTGCTGAAGCAGCATAGGTGGAAACTTGCTTGCCTGATGTGCTCTTTGGAAGCACAATACATTAACTGACATACTGGTGCAGACCCAGTTGTGTGTCTGGGAGACTGTCCAGCGACAGACACCCAAAAGGCAGGCACAAGGAACCTCATCAGGAGTAATTACAAAACAGCTTGGCTTAAGGTGAAATTTCTTCCTGTTTTCAGATAGTGAAAAGTTGGTGTTCAAGCAGAAGAGCTATTAGTCTTTGCAATATATTCTTTCCAATTTTAGGTATGCCTCTTCTGAGTTTTCACACAAATGCCTAATGACCTCATGAAAGTCCCTGCATCGACACCTGTGCATGTAATTTACTCAGTCTTCTTATGCACTGCATAAGATATCATATGGAGTAAATGTGAGCAATAAGTTTTTAATCTCTCATTACTTCTGTGGCAAAGTCTATGGCTCTGTAAGACCTTTTTGCATTGTTTCTCACTCTTCTGGTGAAGGACAGATAGCAGGTGCCTAGGTGAGTCCTGCTCCTTTCCCTCCTGATTCTCATCCCTACCTGTTGAGGGTGCTCATATACTGCAGGACATCCCAGTTGACGTCTGTGGAAACAGAATGTAGGATTGAGAGAAGTGAGATCAGGATATTTCTAATGCTTTGCCATGACGGTCTTTCCCCCATGCTTGCAGATTGAGGACTGACATGATGAGAAATAACAGAAAATGCATTGCCACATGAGAGGTTTTTGCCCAGACTTGCTCTGAAAATCAGGAACATCCTGAGAATAAAGAATAGACAGACTTACAGAAAACAGTCACCTTTTTGCACTCTTTCTGTGACCCCAAGCCTGTTCCTGTGTAGTTCTAGCCACAGCCAGGACATCTTGACACCAGACCCCTTGGAACTATCATAAGAACATTTCAAGATTGCCTCAGAACAGGAGGAAGAAGAGATCTATGCCTGACTTGGTACAGCAAGTAAATCCCTTTCCTCTGACTGTGAAAACAACATTGCCCTAGACTTCATATGCAAAAGTAAGTGTCCTACTGCTTGAACTACCACCAAGCATTGCATTTCACTGCAGCTCCCTATAAGGGGCTATTAAACCTCATTATCATTGGTATGAGATTCAGACAAGGTTCCCATTTTGTCTCTGATTGCATAGAGAATGTATTTTCTGCATGTAAATTTCCATTATCCTGAAAAGAGGCTATAGGATTGGAGCTAGGCAGCTAATTTCTCCACTAATCTTGACCACCCTATGCATGGAAAACATAGCCTGCTGTATTTCCCCAAATGGCCCACAGAGCTTCAAGAGTTCACTCATACATGAATGCACATACATGCATTGCTGTTCTCTGGTGAATAAATATGGAAGGTGCTAGAGACCACAGATTCCCCTCAACATCTTGTGTTCAATATGCTTTCTGGAGAGGACAACATTTGTTCAGTCTCAGTTGCTGTAGGTGGAACTGACAGTCAGCATACATGTAACTGGATTTGTGAGTATTACAGGTTTCTAGAAACCCCTTAAAAAGCAACAGACTCGAATTTTCTAGGGTTTCACTCTAGTCTGATGTGGGGTTTTTGTTAATCTTCACACTGTCTTTGTGCTTCTGTAAACATTTAATTCCTGTTTCCTTGTATTGTTTGTGTATTGACACTTTATACCTTGAAAGAATGCACTGCTAATTCTCCCTCTTCAACTAAAAAAACCTAACATATGTTGCTTAAATGGTGTAACAAAGAGTCTGAACTGTGTTGGCTATTCCAGTGCAACTATTCTGGAGCACCCCCTATCATCTTATGGGACTCTTCAATAACTACCAAATGTGGTTTCTCAGTCTTCAATTGCTGGGTTGACTGGGGGAATCCTTAAATCTTTACAGGAGTGGTATCTGCAGAAGTTGTGGTATTCTAACCTTGACAGCTGGAGAAATACAGTAAGTTGATGACTAGTTCACATTGAGCCAACAGATGGGCATGGATGAGAACAGCTGGGCTTATTTCCTCTACAGACACAAAAAAGATAGCTTTTTATGCAATGTCTTCATTGGGGTGCTGCTTAACAAGGCCATTTCCATTTCCCTTCCTATGTGTTGGTGAGGTGGACAAATGTATAGATTATGAGGTTTCCTCTCAAGCTCAGTTTCATGTTTTCATACTCCTGCATAGGGATAGATACAGAAGTACATCAGGAAGCTCTACTCCTCAAAGGAGATCTTTCCTTAAGCAGGCACTGATCTGTCTGAAGGGAGGCATAAGCTCTGTCATTCTGGTCATTCTTGTGCACCTTTACCAGACAATATAGTTGATTCCAAGGACATTGTTATTCCTTTTTTAAGGACTGAAGTGACTTGCTGGACTGGTACCCTTCCCTCATCACTCTTGACAAGGACTTGTAAAAAAGTTTCACCTTCCTTGTTCCAATTGTCTATTTGGAGTTGACTACTGCAGGTCTGCATTCTCTTCAAAAAGAATCTTCAACCAACTGTGCCCACTGATGTAGCTGGTTAGGGTGAGAAAAAGAGCAAGTATTTTTCAACAGCAAAGGGCTTCATATTTTTTCCTGTCACACTCTTCAATATCTGGAAGGGCATCAGAAGAGAACAAACACCAAATTCTGGGCGCTCAGGATTTCAGAATATCACAATTTATGGCTTTCCTCTAAAAAATGGGCTTGTGAGGACCAGAACCTACGTTTCCCTCTCCACTTGCAGGTCCAGCAGGATGGATCCTAGGAATCCTTATTGTCCCATTCTGTTGCAGCCCCATGAACAGAATTGCATAGCACCAGGGACTTGCTGTTACTTGCTAGAGCACAGTATATTAGTAAGCTTCCCTTCCGGACCATGGAGCAGACCCAAGAACTGCACATGAAATAGCATAGAGTTTTGAGCCCTTTACTCTCAACCTCTTTACCAGGTGACATGTCTTATTGCTTAGCACATATTGTGCACTAACTGGAACTTCAGTTCCCCACCAAGCTGGCATACCAAGTGATAGACTGATGCTCATCTCCATCTGAGTAATAATTTCTCACACCGTGATGGGATTCTTTTGGAAAAAAAATGGTAATTTTTTGTTGCCTTTATTATGTCTCTGTAGCTTTGCTGGACTCCCAGCCACTGATAAAGCCTGCTGATGGCTTTGTAAAGTTGTCTGATACCTTTTGTTGGCAGAGAAGAGACAATAAGTGCTTGTGATCTGTCCAAGCTGTTATTCCATCCCATTCCCAAATAATTATAACTTTCCCTCCCCCTACCCATTCCCAACGTATGATGTCAGCCACATTTAAATGCCACCAGTTATTCAGCTCTGCTTTCAAGTCATGGCAAGGCTTTGTTTTTGTTCATGGAACAGGACATGTAGTGTGCACTCTCTGGGTGCAGTAAGTCTTCAAGTAGCATACTGACATCTCTTTTTCTTACAGTGAAAATCCCTCTGAATTCCTCCAGAACCTTTCCAGAGTTTGAGACTAGTGGAATAAGGATGGTGTAAACATCACACTTCAACTGGTTCAAGCTGATTCAAATGGACTCGCATGAGCTGGATGCTGTTTAGAATCTTTTTCTGGTGACCAACAAGGGTGATGCCAATACGCTGGATATCTCTGCAAGAGAACAGAGGATGTGAAAGGTGTTAAAATGGGCTTCTTGTGCTCAACAGTCCCAGTCCCTTTCCTTGTGGATCTAAATCAATGTGTATGGATACACACTGAGAAACAGTTGGCAAGGCATCTGCTTTTGCTTGGCAAATGTGTGTGGGTGGAGGCGGTGTCAGCAGAACTTGGTAGGTTATGACAAAAAGAAGCAGTGGAAATGGGCCATGAAAATGATCAGAGGGCTGGAACACCTCTCCTATGAAGAAAGGCTGAGACAACTGGTGTTGTTCAGCCTGGAGAAGAGAAGCCTCTGGAGACACCTTCTTGCAGCCTTTCAATATATAAGAGGGGCTTACAAGATAGATTGAGAGAGACATTTTTGCCAGGGCCTGTAGTAACACAACAAGGGGCAATGGTTTTAAACTGAAAGAGGGTAGCTTTAGATTGGAGATAAGGAAGAAATCTGTTATGACAAGGGTGGTAAGACACTGGAGCAGGTGCCTCCTCTCTAAGCACTGCCTAGAGAATTTGCGGATGCCCCATCACTGTAAGTGTTCAAAGTCAAGTTGGATGGGCCTCTTAGCAACCTGATCTAGTGAAAGATGTCCCTGATTATGGCAGGGGGCTTGGACTAGATGATCTTTAAAGGTCCCTTACAACTCGAACTATTCTATAATTCTGTGACTCTGCAAATGTTCCTTTTCCTGACTCCTGTCTTCTACGTAACACTTCAACAGTGTATGGAATAGCTGGTTCTACATATGCCCTTAAACATGGTTATTTCCTGTGGCAGCTGTCATGAACATTCTGATATAACAGTCTTTCTGTAATGCTGACAATATGTTCTGTAGTGTACATTAGTGCTTATAGAAACAGATCACAAATGTACAGTTTTATGGAGAGTGTCAAGACGCCCTAATAAAATGTAAGAAACAGTAGCTATTTTGCTCTGGCTTCACTTTTTCATGTGTATGTATTCTCCCTATAGCCCTTATTAAATATTTCTTGGACTGCTTTAATTTTCTGCATGGAAATCTCAGTGTCTGGTATGTGCTCTCTACCCCTCTACTTACTCCAGAGTCATGCGTGATATGACATCAAATGTATTCAGACCAGCCTGGTCAAAATTCTCCTTGTAACGGCCCATCTTGATAGCATCCAACCACTCATGGGCATTGCTCAGTGAAGGGAAATCTGGAGGACAGTTGCTCAGGAGAGGCTGAGATGGTCTGCAAAAGAGGCAGATTCTAAAAACCCAAGTTACCAACATCGACTAACCACATTAGTAAGGTAAGAGTTAAGAGAGGGAGACGATGCAACCTCTGAAGAGCACAGAATGAAGGAGAACAATTATATTTGTTCTTCATGTCTGGAGTCCTAAAGTCCTACCTTGATGGCCTGTTTCTAGAATACCTGTGTCCCTTTTTCTGCCTGAAAACAATCAACCCAAACTAAGAAATTGATCCTCCCTTCCCATTTTATCCTCTCTCAGGCACACTCATTTTTTGTTGCCCCAGATCTTTCCACACTTTCTGGGTCTGGACCTATTAGCTGGGCAAAGAGTTGCAGCAAAGAGCTTTCTGAGGCAGACATGAGACCTTATACCTTTTTACCTTTGTGACTGGCTCTCCCTCTCTTAGATGCACTCCTTGGATCAGAAAGTAGCCTACGAGACAACGAGTGCCTTGTTTCAGCTCCAACACCCATCAGATAAAAGCATAGCAGTAAAAGGCCAAATAAATGACTGTTTATGCACAGCATTTTCTCTTTTCCCCATCAGCTGAATCTGTCCCAAAGCTATAACTCTCTTTATGTGCTGTTTTTACTAAACTGGGCATGACTAGGCATTTCCTTCCCTCCCCCCACCCCCCTCAGCTGTGGAGTGCATTCCACTGAGAATAACCATGGGGAAAAGACCTCCAGGCCAGCAGGATGTAATTCTGTCATCAGCCCAACAGGCATCTAATTTTGGTACCATTTACCTCCCTAGAGACTTGTCCTTTGCTGACCTCTTGCCTTTGGTTCCATAAGGCTGCAAAATGCATTTGGGAAAATAGGGGATGCAAGCTGCAGTTCTGATTAGTCTTAGCTACAGATTTCTTTCCGTCCATAAATAAAGGTCTTCTCTTCATCACCGTTTGTGATCACACAGAATGTCTTGTGTAGCAGCACCCAGATGTGTCCCTCCATTCCCTAACCTCCCTCACTCATGTTCATCCTCAGTGCACCTCATCAAGAGATTTATCTCCACTCACATTCAACACTCACAACTTCATCACCCATTAAGTAAATCAGGATATACAGTTGTGCCAACCTTCTTCCTCATTTTTTTTCCCTTCCTTTTTGTTCCCCAGTCTCAGATGAGAGCGTTGGAAAAAATACTATAGCCTGATTTACTGCTTTCTTTTCCTCATGATGCCTACCAAGAAACAACCCCTATTCTTTTACACTAAATCCTCATCTCACCTGCTGTTCCCAGTGCCAGTGGCTTTAAGGGCAGATGGCTTGCGGATCATTTTATCTAGAGCACTGACTATTTGCTCAAATTTGGGTCTCTGGACCCGCTCCTTCTGCCAGCAGTCGAGCATCAGCAGGTGCAAAACAGTTGGGCAGTCAGGAGGTGGTGGGAGGCGATAGTCCTGGTCAATGGCATTAATTACCTGCAGGAAAAGAAGAACAAAGCTTAGTCACAGCTGGGAAAGTAAAAGACAAATAAGCTTCAATCACTGGTGGTGTATGAGTTTCTTCTACTTGAACTGCTACAGGATAGAGAGACAGATGTACATTCTCGCCACCTCTAGAACTTACATCCTGATTGGACATGTCCCAGTAAGGCCTCTCACCATAGGACATCACCTCCCACATGACAATGCCATAGCTCCAGACATCACTGGAGGAGGTGAATTTGCGATACTGGACAGCTTCAGGAGCAGTCCAACGGATGGGGATTTTGCAGCCCTAGAAAGCAGTCAGAGAACAACCAGAATGTTAGTGAGGTAAGGACTATTGGTGAAAATTACATCACTGAACTGATCAGATGCCTGTAGCACCACACAAGTCAGGGCATGGCATGCCCGTCCAGTTGATGCCATCTTGTAGACATTGGTGGTTTAAATTCAAATTATGTTCAAGGTTTCCACCTTATTCCATTGACAAATATAGATGAAAAAACGGAATCATGCCTCCTTGCTGCTACAGATCTTATGATGTAATAGATTTTAACTTTTATAGCTCTAGTTTACAGCATTTGAGAGGTGGCAGATAGTAAAATTCTCCTGAAAGTTACACCTATTTGGAAATCTAAAGCCATTTAAACAATCCCAACTTGCAACACCAAGGACAGATACAGTGAGTGTCTAGCATTAACTCCTTCCTCTTTCCATCTTGACCTCTCTGACCACAGTATGACCTGCCAAATAAAATATCATCCAAGTGCTGGTTCTTCAAAAACACATACATCTAAAACTTATTTCACTTTTCAGTGATTGAATTCTTTTTCATCCCCCACATACCAAGTGGTAGTTTCAACCTGCCTGTTTTACTCCCACCCCTTTCGTGGTATGTATAAGAGGTATCAGAACTTCATAAGCAATGAGTTCATTTGATGGTTGGATGTATGCCCATATACTCATGATGTTGGTTATCTTTTCTGCAGGAAAAAAAGAACTATTTCCTCAAAGGGTGGTAGTACAGGACTTCAATCCCTGCTTCAGTTCTTTATACTTTCTGATAGAGAACACCTACATCAGGTTATGATGTTTGTCCTGTTCATCATCATTCCACAAAGAACGGCACTGAGACTCCATTTCTCATGGCAGAGTGGACCAGATATTCAGATATTTTTGATTTTTACTGCTTCGGAACAGAGAGCCCACAAGATAGATAGAAAGCTCTTGCTCACTGGTCTCTCTGGTCTCTAAATGGACTAAAAAGGGTACACTAAATCAAGGAGGAAAACAGGAAAACATTATAGCTGGCAGCACTGCAGTAACTCACTCCATAGCAGCAACTTACCAGAGCTCCTGTATAGGTGGGATTTGAAGCATCATCCTCCAGAAAGCGGGACAAACCAAAGTCCGACACCTTGCACACAAGGTTACTATTGACTAAGATGTTACGTGCTGCCAGGTCACGATGCACATAGTTCATGTCTGAAAGGTAACGCATGCCAGCTGCAATCCCCCGTAGCATTCCCACCAGCTGTAACACACTGAACTGTCCCTCCTTCTGCTGCAAGTAAGGAGGCAAACATAGGCTTTTATGACCACAGAACATGAAGCCAACAGGGAAGACTAACAAAGAGCAAGGTAACAAGGTGAATTTATGAAGCTAGAGAACAGACATCTTAACTTCAGCCAAAAGCTGACGGTTCAGGGACAGTAAGTAAGAAAGGAGGGTGGGCTTAAGGCAACGAATCTCAGATGAAGTCAGGCACTGGTGATCTTTTCTGAAGACAAATCTCATCTTGTGGCTATATCCTCCTTTAGCATCCTACACCTAGTCTCATTGAGAGCTAAGATGGTTAAAAGTAAGCAGACAAATCTGCTCTAAAGGTCTTTATAATGGATTCTACGCAATTTTACACAATGGGTTCATGTGCTCTTCAGAATGTACCTGCCAAAGCATTTGTGGTTGAATTAGCATATGAATCATTAAAAAAAAAGAAGGGATGCGTCTATACTATAAAAATGTCTGTATTTATGTTTCATTACTAGAAAAAACACTGGAAACTGTCCAAAAATAACTACAAGTTTCATTACTTCATTATGTTGTTGAAACATTCAGTGGAATAAAGTCTGAAATTCAATATTAGGAAGGCAAACTTTGGAGCATGCACATAAGGAACTGTAAGGCTGTGTGCGACGATAAACAATTTAGTACTGTTTACCATTAATTATTAGAGCTGGAGAAGTCTAAAATAATAAAGACATTTTATATGATGGGAGAGATTTTGGAATATTTTCACCATGTTGGCCCAAAACCACTTACTATGGTAATTGGCTATTATTTCTATTCCACCTGAAGAGGGCAACTGAGGACTTATAGAAACAAGAGTGAAGAGGAAGGACAGGCAAAATTATCAGATCTGAGACTGGCACACAGCAAGATGAAGAGGTAACAGTTGTGGGAGACTCTGGTTGTGGTACCCTGAGGAAGGAATCCAGTGATCCATTCTCCATGAACTCTGTGACAATCATGACTGGTCGGCTCTTGGTGACCACACCCTCCAGATGGATGACATTGGGATGCTCAAATTGCCCCATGATGCTGGCCTCACTCAGGAACTCCCGCCGCTGTTCATCTGTGTAACCTGACTTCAGGGTCTTAATAGCTACTGTGTATTCACGCTTCCCTGGGTGTTTTAGGCGCCCAAAGCACACCTCTCCAAATTCTCCTGTCAGGGAGGGAAGAAACACACCTCAAGTAAGGAAACACAGCAAAGAATTTTAGTTAGGTGCACTAAAACATTCTACTGTGGAAGACTTCAGGTGTTGCTTGAATATAGGGTTACTAGGACTGTTTGGATTAAGGCAAAATTCCCAATGAAGGTTCTGAATTCAGTCAGGTTGGAGACTACATCTTCAGGGTTCAAATGAGGAGCTTTGGGTCTTCAAAGGGTGTTTTAAACTTGGTTTGGAGCCAGCATCTAAGGGTAAGTAGATTAAGATGAATTTTGGTAAAAATGAAGGTTAGCTATCCTGAGACACTTGATATACCATGGTTGGGTCCATTTCAGGCCAGCAGTGTGCCAGATCTCAAGGTGAACGAGAAGGCACTTCATAATCTGCAGATTCTCACGCTACCTGATCCAATGACCTCCTCAATCTTGATGAAGGACACATCAATCTCCTTGGCAAATTCTCGAATAGCTTCATTGGGATCTTCATAGGTTGAAGGATCAATGTAATACTTCACTCCAAGTCCTGCAGTGGAGGAGACAGCCCAAAACATCACCAGAATCAAACCCTGAGAGATATGGGTGTTAATGAGTCCTGAAAAGAGTTAGGCCCTTGGCATCTGTTGCTCAAGAACACTTACCTCGTGCACTGATATACTGCTGCAGGCGGTCTGTGTATGGAGTCTCTCGCCTTTTACTGCAGGACATAAAGGAAAGAAAAGTCAAGACACACACAAGAGTCTCTGATAGGATGTTGGGGTAGGCTTCTCATTGCAAGACTCGGGGAATGCTTGAATTTAAGGATAGAAGATGGGTGTTAAGATCCTGCCCATCTCTTGGTAACCAGTGCATGCTTGTTTTCTATGTGGTAGGTTTTACACCACTGTTTGCATCCCCACTTTGCATATGACAAATGATAGGGCCGCCAGCACTATCCTGAAAAAAAAATATTAGTTTGACATTACTGTCTTGGAATTTTTCTTGCTATTCAAGTTAAATTTGCATTTTAATTTCATTTAATTATGACAAATTTTCCTTTTAAATACTAATCTATGGCATCTCTTGTGATGCCTTTTAAGTTCTTCAAAAACATTCCAGGAGCCATTTACTCTAATGTTTAATTTGTATAAATTTCCCCCAAAGATTAATTCCTCTTTATTTTTCCTTCTGTTTTTTTAACAGCATTTACTTTGACTATTCGTAAGTATGGTACCCAAACCCCACCACACACAGCCAGATGAAGAGAAATCTGTTCCAGGATGTTATTTTTGCATGTGCAGATGAAAACAGATATGGTGTTTTTTATTGTAATATTTATTGCATATATGCATCTAATTTCCAATAAACATAGGTCCTTCTCAGCATAAGCATTTCTCAGATTTCATTCTCCTCTTAAATGTGTGTAAGTCAAGCAATTTTTTCCCAAATGATCTAGTTGTTTTATAAGTTTCGTCCTATTCTTGGTTTGCTCTAAACATATTTTCCATTTTCAAGTCACTTCCTTTGTTCTCAAAAATGTTCATATTTTTTCCCTAGAAATGTATAGTTCATGCTATTTTACAATCTTTTATAAATCATATTAATTAGACCAGATTGTAAAACAAACCCTGTCGTATCCTGTGGCATACCTGCTGTATGCATGGATTTGTGTCCAGTTATATGCATTTCTGTTTCAGCACCAGATCTTCTAGCTGCTGATTCAATCAGCAGCTGAAGGCAGAGTATCATGAAACATTATGAAACTTTTATTTACTAATATAACTAATTCTGTCATTCTAACAGGTAACTTTGTGTATTATTCTTACTCGTCAGGCTTACCTCTTTAAATTCTGCTAAGATTGCAAAAATACAGACAGTTCTACCTTCAAAATCTGTCCCATTGTGAAAATAAATTGCCTTTGCTGGGGGCCTATACCTAAGAGCTCTAACTCGGCTGTTGCATCTGAAAGTCAGGCCTACCTTCATGAGGTTTTTTATAGGTTATCTTCTGACATGGAAATGATTTTCCACAATTTTCTAAAAAACCAATTAGCTAAAAGAGGTGTTTCGCATTGTATATTGCCTGGAAAATATGTACCAACAATTTACAAAAACAAGTTAAAATTATAGCATTTGACTCTCCCTTTTAAAGAAATATTCATTTCATGTGGTGTTCCGCATTTCCTATATCTTCAAACTTACTTTTCTTATCAAGGACAAATTTAAAATAGAAATTTGGTATCTCCACTTTTTTTTTGAACATCTATTAGCGTTCCATTCAAGTATAAATGAATCTATTTTTTATTATCTTTCCTTTTATGTAGATACATTTACAGAAACCCATTAACGTCTTTCCCCACCACAGTTTTGGTAATATTAATTTATTCGGGGTTTGATTTATTTTTTTAGAAAAATATATGCTTTATTGAGTTGTGCACATAATATTACATTTTCAGCTGTAACAAAAAATTATATTTTGAACAGTTCAAAGCTACAAAAGGAAGCAACAATGCAAGTATAACAATATTTGATAATTCTTTTCTTTCCAGAAAGAAAAATATTAAAAGAGAATATACACAGAAGGAGAAAACAAATGTAGAAAGGGAAGAGAACAAAAAAGAAATAACTAAAACTAGATGTCACTTTCTAAAGTTAAGTAGTTTATACATTTTTTTAGGTCAGCAGAAAAAGCTAAAAAGTCCCTCTTGTGCAGAGGTAGAGTAGAGCAAAGATACAGAAATCCATTATTGACAGTCTAGGGGATTAAGTTCAAACCTCATTAAATTCAAGGAGTGGGTAATGACTGTTTCTTTTCTTTAAATAGCAAAACCCCCATTGTTTACTTTTGTACTTCCACAAAAGTAGCCACCCTAACTTTTTTCTCTTTCTCTGTCCATTTTTTTGCCATAACAGATTATGTCTACATTGACTTATCTGCCCTTTTCTCTTTGCAAAATGGGGAGCAGTATTTGTTTTCTTTAACACATATTTTATGAGTCAGTGTTCCATGGAACAATTAGGGTTGTACAGATTTTATTCTTCAGCAAATAAGCTATTGTCTCTGGGTCCTTGGTTAAAGGGTATTTGGCACCTTCTAAATAAGTGGATCTAAATATTTATTCCACCAGTCCTTCTTCACTACATTGTTTCATTTTCCACTTGCTTGCCTAAAATGCAATTTACAGTCCCTTCTTTACAGTGATGCATTTAAATACCTTTTGAGCACCAGCTTTATAATGCTTCCCTTGTGTTCATATTG
The DNA here is from genome assembly GCA_013399435.1 of Arenaria interpres. Lineage (NCBI taxonomy): Eukaryota > Metazoa > Chordata > Aves > Charadriiformes > Scolopacidae > Arenaria > Arenaria interpres. Next base: position 193,180 of record VXAK01017605.1, read on the forward strand.
CTAACTAGCCAAGTATTAGCTAAGCACATGAACAGTTTACCAAAGGAGAGGCTCCTCGGGTAGGAGTAATGGGGCAGGATCTTTCCTTAATTAGAAAATGGCATCTCAAGGACATCTGGATAAATGTAGATCAGGCTGTTTCCCTTGGGATGGGGTTATGTAGCAGGGGTAAGAAAGTTCCACTGTCTGCAGTGCACATGAGCAGGTCAAGGAATTCACCTCTTGAAGATGATGGCAAGGATGGCAATGGCAGCAATTACCAAGAAGGCTAGACCACCGAGCGCTGAGCCCACGATAAGCGGCAGTCGGTCTTGCACCATCTCCGAGCGCTCCCCTAGCAAGGAAGACACATGCATACACACACACAAATGCAGAGGACAGGAACTGTTAGAGTTTTGCTTCTACTCAACTAGGTCTCACCCATAATTCCATCCCTACCAGTCCTTTGCTTCACAGGCTAGTCCTGACAGTTCAACAAACGCTTGACTTTGTTACCCCTTCAGTCACTGCACTTCTCCAGTGCCTTCCTTCCTACTTCTGAAAAGCCAAGTGTTCCCTCTGAATCCACTTTTCCTTCCCCTGGTCCACTGACACCTTAGGTATAGGCTAGCTATACACCTGGGATTTGATCCCATTGTCCCTGTTGATTTAGGCTGTAGATGACATACATAAGTACCGTTGATCCAGACCAAAGAGCATCACAAGGTAATATGTTGCTCTCTGTGTGAATGGATGGTGATACTGCTGGAAGGCAAGCTTCTGGCTGTATGTCCTGTGTATCACCTGTCTTTTAAGACTTTCACAGAGCTGTCAGATGTCTTGTGACAGCTGGGGACCAAACTGCAGCAGCGTATAGTGCTATGTACTGTAACACCCTCCTAAAGAGAGTTCTAACAGCACACTCTGCTCTGGCTAGTCAGAGGTGCAGAGGCAACAAGGACTAGGACTGGAGAATATGGCATTAGCATAAACAATACGCTCTGACAGCATGAAGCTTCTTTGACTGAACAGCTCTGCATATGCAAACTATGATATACAGATATACCAGTTGAGTAGGAGTGTCTGGTAGCAGTCCTCCAGATGATAAGCTAATACAGTCAGGGACACACACGAGTGAAAGATGGTCTTGTGCAAATCTGAGTACAAAATGGTAGCACTTACCTCCCGTTAAAGTCTGGAAATACATCTTTCCACTGTATGGGCCATAGCCCACTGCTGTTCTAGCTCGTACTTGGAAGGCATAGATCTTGCCTGGGCTGAGATTTGATATGGTTGCCATGTTGGTTTCGCTGGTCAAGGTGAATGAATTATCCTCATCTTCTGCCTGTGAATGTCAGTGACGAAAAGGGAGCGTGAGACTTCCACGCACACCGCTGGCTCTCCTCATCGAGGAATGCTAGTTTCCATGTTGCCCAATATTCTTTCAATCTGCTACAGAGCCTTGCAACCACAACTGCTATTCCAGACCTGACTTCATAGCACACTACTCATTCCTCACTGCTGTTTTTCACTCCCTTTTCACTCCCAGCCTTAGGCCTGGGCTTCCACAAAGCTCTGCCAAAGACCCCCAGTCCTGACCTAAACAAAAGTGAGACAAAACTGCCTTGTCCTGTGGTTCCTTGCTAAGCATATCCATAAAAAAATCCCTAGCCTGTCCTGAAATTTTGCTTTGTACAAGCTCCAAATCCATGTATTCTCCTAGGAGAATCCAGTTCAAAAAGATATATAATGCTGTATCCAGGAAGCTGCTAAACATGTCGTTACAAATAGCAGGTCCTGTATTGCTAGAAAAACAGTATCCCTGCACAATCCTGCAAAAATATTTATGTGAAAGATCAACAATATGGAATGGGAGCTTGTCTGAACAGCTCTACATACCTCTTCCCCTCATATCAGTTGCATAAGGAGTCATGAAAGATGTGAATGGAGAGCAACTTTATATTTGCCACCCTGTAATTCCAGCACATAAACAGGTAACTGATATCCACCACTTTGTGAATGGAAGAGTGCATTCGTCCTCCCAGAAATTTCTTAGAGACACAGGACTTCCCTCCACAAACACATGACAAAATGTTGCAGTGATTCCAATTCCAATATATACATTTGGAAACTTCAGCTCCTTCCGCTGTTACTTGTGCCAGCTGGGGCTAAACTTATTACAGTTAGCCACAGCTTTTTAGCTTGGCTACGAGTGTCTTCCCTTTTTTTTTATTTGCATTGTCCCTAGGTGGTTCCAAGTTGGGAAATGCAGATGGACTGATGTTAGATGAAGTGTATATTATAAAATTCTGGTTTTGCTACAGCTTGTTCTTCCTGCATAATTGAAGCATTTTTCTCCACCTTACCCATCCCGATCCAGGGGTGCACCTCACAGGCAGATTTCCCTGTTCTCTTCTACATAACAGCTATAGAACAATCAGCACTGCAACGCTTTCTGCTCACCTTGTCAAAGTAGCGGAGCTGGTAATCCAGGATGATCCCATTGGGCTGGTCTGGCTGAGGCCATGACAGTGTGATGCTACTGGTAGTACGACTCACCTGATGCATCATAGGGACAGCAGAAGGGACTGGAATAAGAGAGAGGAAGGAGAGATTGGAAAGGGGTGATCTTAACAATGAACTATAGTTGAATATTCATTATGATGAGTTAACAAGTAAGGTCAGCTCTTCCCTTAAATTCCCTTAATTTGCATTATGAAGTAATTTATAAAACAACCAGAAGAAATCCAGGTGCAATTCTACTCTACTGGGACATACAGTCACTGACAACTTGGACAGAAAGAAAATGAGATAATAAAGAAATTCACATCCAACTGATCATGCACAGGAATTATGAAATTATCTATATTGTAACTGGAACATTATCCTGGTCTTCAAATTTGCAATTTTTATAAGCAAGATGACAAGGTGTTCAGTGCCCCTGCCTTGTTCTAGTATCACGCTTGAAGAAACAATGTGACACTGGTCAGAGAAAAAGCAGAGCACACTACCTTTCTTCTGCTTCTCCCCCAGATTATAATTCTTTGCCCAGGGAAAAAAATCGAGTGTGGGCTTGAGTAATGGAGGCCTTTCACTACCAGATGATGGCTGCAAACCAGAAGATGGAGGCAGACGAGAACACTGATGTGTTAAGGAACAGTGTTTGAAGAACTCCTCAGTTCAGTGGTCCTGGTTCAGTTGCAGACTACAGGGAATGAAAGCATCTCATTTTCATAGCCTGATATGCAGCCTTGTGTTCAGACTAGCTCCTGGACCTCAGGCTAATCCCTGTCAGGACTGTTGCCCAGATGTCAAAACTGCCACTGTATTTGAGACTCAGTCCCGCTGCAGGCCATTGAACCCCAGAAGTCCAGTCTGAATGGGCTTCTAACTAGCACTATGGCCCAGAACGATCACCTAAAGGTCATTGCTAAGTGTGTAAGCTTCACATACAGTTTTTTTGCCTGTTCTTAAATAGCTTGCTAAGTTTTTGTCTTTTGATGAACAGGCCAGCCTGGTGTACTACCCAGATGGAGCTGTTAGCTCTCTTGATTCCATTATGATATTAAGTGCTTATAGTCTGTGTCAAATATTAATTACTGTGGGAAAATGTCAACTTCCCTTTATGTACAAAGCAAGAATCTGGACATCAAACGTAAAAGAGATCTTTGGAAGCATGAATCTAAACCAGAAAGCAAGCAACAGCTTGTGTCTACCTATTTGAGAAATCTTTTGATTGGCTATTCTAAAAGTCTGAAGTTCAGATCAAGACTTGTGTAATTGCCATTACTTGTCACTAATCTGAAATGCATTAAATCAGCAGGAAGGAAACAAAATATTAGCTTGAAGATAATACCATTAATGATTTCAAACACCGTTTACTGAACTAAAATTAGATTACAATGAGCAACAATCCAAGCTACTATTTGGGGTAGTTTTGCTTTCTATTCCTTGTTCTTGTAGAGGCACCATTCACATGTTCTGAAGACAACAGAAGTACAGAACACCTACTTAAAAACAAGCTCTTCTTCTAAAAAGTGTCCTCAGATGAGGAAGGGAGATAAATGGTTGTTAAAGGAACTTGTATGTGAAGCTTCCTCGAGAATGAAAATCCACTTCTGTAAAAAACATCCATGAATTTACATGTACACACACACTCTCCAGGTTTGTGTGAAAGCTAAAAGAATATGAGTTCCTTCTCAGGAAGGCATTTCCAAGCAGAAATTCCAGGATAATTGGAAGAGGATCTTTCACCTTGCCAGCTGCCTGTCCACAAACCTCTCCTCAAGTTTTGCTTTCTCTCTGCAAGCAAAATGTCATGTTGCCAAGAAGCCTCAATGTAGGCAGCTAGGGAACCCTCATTTTCCTAATGGAAGTAACATTTTCAGCAACATTTACATTTTCCAGAAAAAGCATGCCAATGAAAACCTGACACCTAAATCCACTGGTTTTACACAATGGGCACAAACTTCCTTGATGTGAGGAATGAAGCAGAGACATTTAGTAAATGATCAAAACCCACTGAATAGCATTTTCTTCCCTCATTATCATGAAAAGGATAAAAGGAATGTTTTTAATAACAAGATACAATTATTCTGAAATTCACAATTCAAATGGGCTCCAAACAGCTCAGGCAAGTGGAAACCAGTTAAAAATGTAAATGAAACAAAAATGTAAGAGTATAAACAATAAAATGCTTTCATCCTTACTCCTTTTATTTTTTACAATTGCTTGTCTTCCAAACAAGATTGCACAACTACTTCAGCTACTGATGACAATGTTGCGACAAGGATGGAAGACAGCAGCAATTAATCATGACCGTATGTAGCATTTAAGACAAAAATCAAGAAAACTATATTCAAATGATAATGTGAGGAGGATGGGATAACTGGTCAGTCAACATTTGATCGAGACAGATTTCACTGCATTTTAATGTGCAAAGTTTAACTTCCTTCTGATGGGACATAAAGCACGCACAGGGAGCGGTGCAAACCTAAATACACAGCTACACTGTCAGAGAAGAGCCCACTTCCTTCTCGTTTCGAATGAAGATTTTGCAAAATGATTTGCATTAAATCTCCCCTCTATTTCCCCCCACCCACCTCTTTTCATTCCTCTCCTTCCCATATCCAGCAGTTAGTTATTCTTCCCTGCATAGGGAAGAGTAGGTCAAGGGAGGTCATTCTTCCCCTCTACTCTGCAGTGGTGAGGCCACAACTGGAATACTGCATCCAGTTCTGGGCTCCCCAGTTCAAGAGAGACAGGGAACTGCTGGAGAGAGTCCAGCGTAGGGCAACTAAAATGATTAGAGAGATTGGAGCCCCTCCCTTACGAGGAAAGGCTCAAAGAGCTGGGGCTCTTTAGCCTGGAGAAGAGAAGGCTGAGGGGAGACCTTATCTACATTTACAAGTATCTAAAGGGTGGGTTGAAGAAGGATGGAGCTGGACTCTTTTCAGTGGTTTCAAGCAATAGGACGAGGGGCAACGGGCACAAGCTGGAACATAGAAAGTTCCATTCAAATAAGAGGAAAAACCTCTTTAGGGTGAGGGTGCCAGAGCCCTGGGACAGGCTGCCCAGGGAGGACATGGAGGCCCCTTCTCTGGAGATCTTCAAGACCCGCCTTGATGCAGTCCTGAGTGATGTGCTCTGGGCAATCCTGCTTTAGCAGGGGAGTTGGACTAGATGATCTCTAGAGGTCTCTTCCAACTCTGTCAATTCCGCGATTCCGTGATTCCCACCCTTCTCATTTCTTCCCAATCCACAATTTTTCCCATATCCGGAAAGAATACTGAAGGTCAGCTAGCAACATCTGACCTGTATTTTAGTGAAAACATATCAATTCTGATTTTAATGTGTACTATCAAATTTTCAGCTACCCATCAACAGGTTATCTTTTGCCAATGGTACAAAGACCTGAGCTGGCACTGCGCATAGTACATTTAGGCACAGCAAAATCTGCACAAGAGCAATGATGATAAATGGTACTCTGCTCAGATGGGCAGTATGCAGAAGCAGGCTACAACTGGTGAAATTAGAAATACTGGAAACATAAGAAAAGAATCACTGGAGTGGCTTTACCCAGAGTTACACTGTGTGTATCTCTTGACCATGCGCTGCAGCATTCTAGAATGTCCCTATTACCCAGGTATGTCCATCACTCAGGGAAATCGGATGGTGGTGGTGGGGATGCCCAGGACAATGCAGTCTGCTGTATTAAAAATAGTCATTTCAGTGATACGTACCTAATAAGCAGATACTACTTAAGGCAAAAGCCTAAACCAGTAAAAATGTTCAAGTAATAAAAATAGCTATGAATCAATGTAAGACAGCTAATCTACCTCTCTGAGAAAGAGTTCAGATTTTGATACATGCGTTCACCTCTCTTTTAAGGACAAAACTTATGAAACACTGGCCAGAGAGCTCTACCACCACTTCAAGTAAAAGAGGTATCTATATTTCTTCTTTGAAAAAGTTCGTACTAAGGTGATGTGAATACTAATACTATGGTGATGTGAAATGTGAACCTATTTGTGGGTGGAATAAGTACCTATTTCTGTCAGAACTGTATGATAAAGTTACTCTCCCAATGTTAATAAATTAGGAAATACGAAGTTCAAGATTTTATGTCTTAAGAAAACATCCAAACTATCCTACCTTTGCTGCCACAGAAGTGCTAGATGAGTATTTTCCTTCATATGCATGCCAACTATTAAAAATGTTTATAACAGAACACTGCTTTCAGAGCTTGTTTCATATATACAAGTGTCCAGTTCCATGTTCATTTGTCAATTTTATTCACTCCTTTCACATGGGCTTTATAAATGGGGATATACTAGGTCTGTCTTTAATGACAGCTGAAATCACAGGGCCTAATTCAATCCAGTTGGGGCAGTTGGACTAGTTGGTTGTTGTAGATCCTTATCAACTGATCCTGTTCAGTTCTGTTCTATTCTATTCTATTCTATTCTATTCTATTCTATTCTATTCTATTCTATTCTAATAATTCACTGAGTGCAAACAACATGTTTTGAGATCAAACTGCTAGTGAAGACTGAAAAAGGACTGGTTTTGTACACTATTTATAAAATAGCATATGTATGGAAAATTCATGCACATACAAAACCTAATTAAAGCTGTAAAGTAGTCCAAACACCACTTAAATACAGCTCCCAGCTCTATTTTTTTGTGGGCTGTCAGTTGCAACTCTTATACGCGGCAGGACAAATTTTTTCCTGGTAGCACACAGGGGTGGATTTAAGATATTTTGAGTACATTGAAAATGCTACTATCTCAAGAGTTACTAACATAACAGTTTCTGCTGCGTTCTAATAAAGATAATAACTTTCACTTCTCAGGCCAGCAACATGTGCTGCAAGCCTAAAAATCCACCTAAATCAACAGACTCGGTAAGGAAGAAATGTGAAGGAAGCTCAGGCGAGTATAAAATTACATGGTGATCCCCACTTATGCAGAGCACAGCCAAGTGCCACTCTCAGGACACCAAGAACATCTCTGCCATATGACATGCAGGCCATATTCCGTGCAGATACACCTGCTAGGCAGCTGAATCCCACCGCCAGACAATCACAGAATCACCATGGTT
>VXAK01017607.1:2168-21135 GCA_013399435.1 Arenaria interpres
GTTGGTCTCAGCCCATCGATCCAGCCTGTCCAGATCTCTCTGCAGAGCCTTTCTACCCTCCAGCAGGTTGACACTCCCACCCAACTTAGTGTCTTCTGTGAACTTACTGAGGGTGCACCCAATCCCCTCGTTCAGATGATCTGAAATGTCCCTTCCAACGTATACAATTCCATGATTCTAATGTTTTTTGTTTTGTTTTTTTTCACATGCTTCAGTGACCTTCAGAGGCTTGGGGAACTGCAGTCAGAGCTGGCAGGGATGGCGGATTTCACTGCGACGTACCTTCAGTGTCAGCTGCTCCTCATCAAGGTTTGGCTTCATCTGGATTTTTTGGGCTGTTCTTCACAAATGCCCTCAGTGAAACTTAGTGGGGCCCTTTGATGTTTTAATGTTTGTGCTGAAAACTGATGTGTGAGGAAAGCACAGGTTCCGTGGATTTCTGATATTCCTGCTTCCCTTCTGTGGCAGAAAGGCGGGAGTCGGTCTCTTCTCCCAAGTCACAGGCGATAGGACATGAGTAAATGGCCTCAAGTTGCCCCAGGGGAGGTTCAGATTGGATATTAGGAAAAATTTTTACCCTGCAAGGGTTATTAAGCCTTGGAACGGGCTGCCCAGGGAAGTGGTTGAGGCACCATCCCTGGAGGTATTGAAAAGAAGGGTTGATGTGGTGCTTAGTGACATGGTTTAGTGATGGCTTTTCATCAGAGTTAGGTTGATGGTTGGACTAGATGATCTTGAAGGTCCCTTCCAACCCAGACAATTCTGTGATTCTAAATAATTCGTGCCGTGGCTTTGCCAGTGAGTGCGTCAGTGCAGATCTCTGCCGTTACACCTGGGGTTTACGTTGGTTCTTGTGTTTTTTTGCCAACGCAGAGTTTATTTTCTGACAGAAACCACAATGGAGGCAACTACGTCGTAGCCTTTCATGTTACGGGAGTAACTTTTCGTTGCTGGTGGCCTCCGTAACGCTTTTTTACAGACGATATTTTGTAGATGGGTTTTTGGGCACCGATGCCAAAGGAATTCTTTAGGCTTGATGGAGCAAAATATCAGTCGCGCTTTCTTTTACGGCGCTGAAATGATCTCTTCGGCGTTAGCGGATGAAGCGGTTGCTTTGACACCGGGGCAGCAACGCTTTTCAGAGGCAGCTTCTTGTTATAAACACCATCTAATTTTTTTGCTTTGCTTCTCAAGCTATCGACGGGTATTTAAGTTAGTCTCCTGGTTTTTTGGTGTTTGAATATAATTTACACAGATGTAAAGCAAGAACTAAAGCAAGCAACAAACAGGCTTCCAGAAGGGAGTCCATAAAAGCTTCGTTATGTAAAACCAAGAAGAAATTTCAGTTTCTTTGCTAATTGCACAGCTGCCAGCTGGCATATCTCGATGCAGCCCTTGAATCTTTGGATCTCCCCAGCAAAGGGAAGTTTAGTCAGTCTTATCTCCACGTATCTCTACCTCTGCCTGGTGACGGAAAGAGATCAGGCTCTGATTACAGCGTAATCCTACTTCCAAGAAGGAAAGTTGTAAACAAAAGAAAACCCCCAAAGGTCACCTCAGGAGTAAAAGAACTTGGCAGTTTACAAAATCTCACCTAGTTTTTCCTTTAGACTTTGCCATGCAGAATGCAAAGCTTTCAGATGAGCACTCGGAGATAAATATTCTTTTTACAATAACGCATGTTGCGCTGTCTGAAGAGACATAGGCTATTCTATTTTTAACATTAAATCTTTATTGGAAGACAATCTAATGACATTTAAGCATTTCTATGATGTGACTTTAACCATTATTTAAATAATTGCTGATCAAGCACACATATTTCCAAAGAACAAAAAAAAAACCTACTAAAGAGGGTGGTGAGACACTGGCCCAGGTTGCCCAGAGAAGCTGTGGATACCCCATCCCTGGAGGTGTTCAAGGCCATTTTTGGTTCAGCAGGCCATTTTTGGTCTACTGGGAGGTGTCCCTGCCCATGGCAGGGGTGTGGAACTCGATGGTCTTTAAGGTCCCTTCCACCCTTCACCATTCTATGATTCTATGAATTACATTTATCATAGAATCATAGGAATCATAGAATCGTCTAGGTTGGAAGAGACCCTTGGGATCATCACCCAAAGGACTTTTTGATGAGCAGTGTTACAGTTTGGTACATTACTAACTAAATCCAAAACTTTTTCCAAAGCAAAATGTGCTATCTGGCAGAGGACTGGCCTTTGGAGGTGGCTTTGTGGCCCTTCTCCAGGGTTTGGCTGGAGGAACCGGTGTCTGTTTGCTGCTAGAACAGTGGTTTGGGAACAGACAGCACATCTGTGACGTAGAGGAGTCACTAATGTGGCTGCAATTAAGAGTAACTCATAATATCGTACAATTAGAAATTCTGATGTGGCAGAGGGAACCCAAATCTCAGAGCAACCCTTTGATTTCTTTCCAATTGCAGATTTTTTTTTTCCAATTGCTTCTTTCCCCAAGAGAGAGAAGCTGTTGGGGGACAAAAGTATCTTCATTTCCCAGCCCCTTGAGACTCAAAAGGTTCCAGACCTTTAAAGGCTCAACATACGCTGTGATTTTAGCTGGGCTACTGGGGTGAAGGATATAGTCTTGTATGTTCTGGAGCTTTGACTACGGTCACCTTTTGTGTGTGGCTGTCTCTAAGGACAGGCAGCTTCAAAAAGGAGGCAGTGCCAGAAATCATCTAGTCAAACTTCCTTAATTTTGTAACATACATCAAAAAGCAATTAGGGTGGGTAGTTGGGTGGGTTTTTTTTTTAAATACAGATATTAGTGGCTGATTTTTACACTCGGTATTCTCAGCAACTCCGGGATCTTTGGTGGGAAGGAGACTGTCATCAGGGAAGTTCAGAAATATGACTGTCTAGGTGGGTTTTTGGGGACAGCTGTTGTTGTTTCCGCTTCTTGCCGGCAATCTGGGGTTGCCCTGGTCTTGGCCTCAGGGAGGTGATAGCGCAGTGGGCTATTGTTTTTCTAAGAAGTGACTGCATTCTGCATAAAGTTCTCCTTAAAAAGTACAGAGTTTGGCTCAGCCAGTCTCTAATTCATAGTGTTTTTAATATTATTCTCAGCTTGTTTTATATTTCATAGTTACATAGATATCTCCGTGCATTTATAGAATAATACATATTTTGGAGGGCTTGGTTCCCCGTGTTGTATTTAAAAGCCCCAAAGACACCGTGTTTAGACTGAACTGGTTATTTATCATCGTGTGCTGGTTTTCTTCTGTAGGCCTTGCAGGAGAAGCTGTGGAACGTGGCAGCTCCTCTGTACCTGAAACAGAACGCGTTGGCATCTGCTGCAGCGAAACAGGTGAGGTGGAAGCAGCTGGGTCTTCCTGGAGGGAATTCCTTGGATACGAGCCCTTCCTTTGGCCATGCAACAATGACCTCCCACTGCCGGAGTCTGTCCGAGTAAATCTTAGTTCTCCAAAGTGGAGTCATTTCTCTCATCTTCAAAAGATGAGAGGCGAGTGATGGAGGTTGACGACAGCTCTTCCAGAAGAGTAAGAAGGAAGATTTAGAAAACTCCGGGTTGCTTGGCCTCACTTCACTCGTGGGGAAGATTATGGAGTAGCTCCTCTTAAATGCCATTTCTAAACAAGTGAAGGTCAATGAGGTGATGGGAACAGCCAAAATGCATTTCCCAAGGGCAGATTATGCCTGATCAACATCACTGGAGTCCTCAGCACAGGACGGACATGGACCTGTTGGAGCGGGTCCAGAGGAGGCCACAAAGATGCTCTGATGGCTGGAGGACTCCGCTGTGAGGACAGGCTGAGAGAGTTGGGGGTGTTCAGCCTGGAGAAGAGAAGGCTCTAGGGAGACCTTAGAGCCCCTTCCAGTCCCTCAAGGGGCTCCAGGAGAGATAAGGAGGGGCTCTTTATGAGGGAGTGGAGACATAGGATGAGGGGAAGGGTTTTAAACTGAAAGAGGAGTCATTTAGGTAGATTTCAGGAAGAAATTCTTTGCTGAGGGTGGTGAAACACTGGCCCAGGTTGCCCAGAGAAGCTGTGGCTGCCCCATCCCTGGAGGTGTTCATGGCCAGGCTGGATGGGGCCTTGAGCAACCTGGTCTGGTGGGAGGTGTCCCTGCCAGGTCACATCTGGAGGGCTGTGTCGTGTTTTGGGCTCCCCGATGGAAGGAAGACGCTGACAAACTGGGGGAAGGTCAGCAAAGGGCCACCAAGGTGGTCAGGGACTGGAGCACATTCCCTGCAAGGAGAGGCTGTGGGAACTGGGCTTGTCCAGCCTGGAGAAGAGAAGGCTTCAGGGTGGATTGATTGCTATCTGCCACTGCCTCATCGTAAGATACAGATGAGACAGAGCCAGACTGCTGTGGACAACAGTCAACGGACACAAATTGGAAGATGAGAAATTCTGATTAGATGTAAAGGGAGGGAAATTTATCATAAGGGTGGTTAAATACTCTAACAGGTTGTCCAGAGAGGTTGGGGGGAATCTCTGTCCTTGGAGGTGTTCACAATTTGATGTGGCCCTGAGTAACTGCGTCTCATTAGACCTGCCTGTGAGCAGGGGAGCAGGCTAGGTGACCTCCAGCNCTCCCCTGCCAAGGCAGGACTACCCAGAGCATGTCAGAGCATGCCACTCAGGACTGCATCCAGGCGGGTCTTGAAAATCTCCAGAGAAGGGGACTCCACGACCTCCCTGGGCAGCCTGTTCCAGGGCTCAGTCACCCTCACTGTGAAGAAGTTTTTCCTTATATTCAAGTGGAACCTTTTGTGTTCCAGCTTGTGCCCATTGCCCCTTGTCCTGAGTTATTTGGATTCTGTGATGTGTAAGTCATCTGATCCTGGAAAAACTGAAGCTAAGCCCTAAGAAAAAGTGAAGAAGAAAGCAAGCTATTAAATAATCCAGAAACAAATCTAGAGTAAAAAAGCAAGATTGTGGAACTGTGCTGACATTTTGAGTCTTCAGTTAATTAAGGTGTAATAAGAGGCAGGTGCCGCTGTGCATCAAAACCTTCTGTGCTGTTGACAGCTCTCCCCAGGCATGAGTAGAAACAAAAACCTATCAGCTTTTTTAAACCTTCTCTAATTGAACTCTCTGTCTTGGGTGCCCTTCTCAGTAGCACCCCCCCCCGGGAACTTTTATCTGTTGTGATTGTGAACGTAGATCACTTCCCCTCAACCCAAGGGGGAGAGGACATTTCCTATTAAATAACTTGCAAGGTCTTGGCTTCTCTACAGTCGTACTGAACTCAACTCTATTAATTTGAGCAATTCTCTTGTCTGCTTAAGCCCATCTATTCGACAGAGTACGATGAGTAAAAACTGTGCAATGTCCTGTCTAAGCATTTTACGCTGTATCTAAAATAATCCAAAATTATGCTTATTTCATGACAGTTCCCATATTAACTTCAAATATGGGAGGACTCAGGAGGTGGTCGTCCCCCTGTATTGGGCACTGGTGAGGCCCCACCTCGAGTACTGTGTCCAGTTTTGGGCCTCTTACCACAAAAATGACGTTAAGTGGCTGGAGAGGGTCCAGAGAAGGGCCACAAGCTATTGAGGGGTCTGGAGAATAAGTCTTATGAGGAGAGGCTGAGGGAGGTGCTGTGCAACCTGCTCTGGGTGGACCTGCTTTGGCAGGGGGGTTGGGCTAGATGATCTCCAGAGGTCCCTTCCAACCTCTTACCATTCTGTGAGCTGGGGGTGTTCAGCCTGGAGAAGAGGAGGCTGAGGGGAGACCTTATCGCTCTGTACAACTCCCTGAAAGAAGGGTGTAGAGAGGTGGGGGTCGGTCTCTTCTCCCAAGTCACAGGCGATAGGACAAGAGGAAATGGCCTCAAGTTGCCCCAGGGGAGGTTCAGATTGGATATTAGGAACAATTTTGACCCTGCAAGGGTTATTAAGCCTTGGAATGGGCTGCCCAGGGAAGTGGTTGAGGCACCATCCCTGGAGGTATTCAAAAGACGGGTTGACATAGAGCTTAGTGACATGGTTTAATGATGTTTTTTTATCAGAGTTAGGTTGATGGTTGGGCTAGATGATCTGAAAGGTCCCTTCCAACCTAGACGATTCTATGATTCTATGAAAAATGTAGACCTGAGCAGGACTGGTGAGCTTGCTCTGTTGAGCTGCTCACGTTTTGTATTCCAGAGTAGCCAGCGAAAGTCGGTGAGTTCTCTACCCCTAGAAATTTGAAACGCAATGTCAGAAGATAGACTGCCTGTGCAGGGAGTGCTTGATTTCTGGCCAAGTTTCGTGAATTGTTTCTTTAATACCGCCAAGATAACCTTTTAGTATTAGGTGCCACTTCACGCTGTGAATAATTTCACCGGAAGAATGAGACTCACGGATTAGTGTGTCCTCGGTGTGAGGAAGAATGCCAGGATCTTGTGATTGTGCTTGTGCGAGAGTTTAGCAGAGTCTGATGGGTTTTTTTTTACCCCCGTGGTGTCTGTCTGGCAGATCCTGGAGGAAACTTATAAGATGGAGTTCATGTACAGCGGCGTGGAAAGCAAACAAGTGGTCATTATTCACCACATGAGGCTGCAGGCGAAGGCGTTACAGCTCATCGTGACTGCCCGGACCACGAGAGGGTAAGGGTGACCTGGTGAAAGGACCTTCGTAGGGTTAACTTTAAGCTTAGTTTCCTCAAGCTTTGTTTAAAAAAAAAAAAACCAGCAAGGATAAATTAGACTCATAAAACATCACAGAATAATAATTATCTGCTCAACAATCTCAGCGTGAAGAGCCTTCTTTTGCCTTTGGTGTAGCTGTCGAGTGGCACGACGCTCAATTAGATGACAAAATTTTTAGGAAGACGTATTGAGGGGGTTGAGTTTTCTTAACTATAAACATATAAATAGGTCTAAAACATCACAGAGCGTGTCTTAGAGTTGATATTTGGGAGCTAATTAAATGAGGAAAAGTCATGAAGCAAACACAGTTAGTGCATTGATAGATTCAGTATCATTTGCTGAGTTTTTAGCGTCGAAAAAGAATTGCAACTAATGTTTGCGTGGCTTGGCCTTTCTCGCCTCAGAATTGTAAGATCTTGTTTTTAGGAGCTTAAAGTGGATTTCAAACCCCCTAAATGCTTATAGCCATAGAACCAGTTTTCTTTGTTTAAGACTAAAACAAGGAATGTTTTCTTCATTCCAGAGTGGAACCCCTGTTCGGGATGTGTGAAAAATTCCTACAAGAAGTGGATTCCTTTCAGAGGTGAGAAACTCCGTTGCTTCTTCACTTTGTTAGAAAATCCATATGACCTTTATAAAGCTCCCTTCCAATCCAAACTGTTCTGTGATTCTATGGAAGTCTCTCCACTGTTGTCGTCGGGGAATATTCCATTCTTTCTTCACCTCTTTGCATCTCCCTTCCCCTCTTACTGTCCTACATCGGGGCCTGCTCTCATGAGATAATTTGCTTCGGCTCTTTTCCTCGCACTGAGTCTCAGGATCGGGAAGAATTAAACTCCCTTCTAAAAGTAGGATCAATGGAAGAGCTTTCCCGAGAGTTTAACAAAGAAGGAATTTCTCTTTTCCTCATCCCAAATTTCTAAGTTCTAAACGAGAGAGCGAGTGAACCGTCTACATGCTCGAGGTGGGAGTTCTCTCGCCTGGGTGTTGATGTTTGCTTCGGAGACCACTGCTTAGGAAGTATTTGCCCAGCTCTCACCAGAGAGCTGCTTCTTTCATTTTATTCAAATTTGGGTGTCTAAAATAGGTCGGATTAAGGATGCCCAGTTGTCTTTTTTTCCATCCACTCAGAAGGGAATTGGATTGCTTGCCCAGAGATAGAGGTATCCAGAGTCAGCTGAGCAGAATTCCCTCTCTAGTTCTGATGAAATACCCAATTTTTTTGTGGTCCATATAGAATCATAGAATGGTTAGAGTTGGAAGGGACCTTAAGGACCATCGAGTTCCAACCCCCTGCCATGGGCAGGGACACCTCCCACCAGACCAGGTTGCTCAAAGCCCCATCCAACCTGGCCTTGAACCCCTCCAGGGGCATCCACAGCTTCTCTGGGCAACCTGGGCCAGTGCTTGGCTGTTGTGGCTGGTGAAGTGATGAGGGAACCGAATCTACCTGTTCCCCAGCGTTTCTCTCATTCGGTGGCTGGTGAATAAAACTGTTCGTTTGCTTTGTGTCTTCTCCTCACACTGAGTCTCAGCAGCAGCAAAACTCATCACTGTTTTCAGGAATGGAATTCCTACGGGCAGTGAGGAGTTCCACAAAGGTAGTAGTTCTTATTCTTTAGGCAGGAGTGAAATCAGGCTACAGAAGGGTTTCGCTTCTCTGTTGTTGACCTTGAACTTGGGATTTTTGGGGATTTTTTTCCTACTCGTTGTAGTTTACTATTTAAATGTCACTCCTCAGGTGTGATCAGTAATACCCATAAATATCAGTAGAGAAAAACCATTGATGGGGCACCTCAGCATTTCCAGCTCCTTTTTTTGTGGATCTAGATTCCTTTGCCAGCTAGGCTCTGTGTTGATGAAGGACATAAGAAGTGAGATCTAAGTACACTTGATGTTGTCAGTTTGAGCACCAAGGTATGGTCCCAACATAACTAGCCAAAATAATCTTCATCTCACCTATGAGACACATCAGAAGAGGAATCTACATATTTAGTCATAATGACAGAATTAGGTATAAGGACGTAGATTGGCTGAAAATAATGATACTGTTGAAAAAAATATTTGATTTTTAATTTATTCCTAACACAGGTGTTTCATCTCTGAGCTCCCACATATGCAAGGCAGTTTTGTAGATAAATTGCTGGACTTAATGCCCAGACTGGTGACATCCAAGCCTTCGGAAGTGGTCAAGATTCTTCAGACAACGCTGCGACAAAGCACCTTCCTCCACCTTCCTCTTCCAGAGCAGGTCAGTTCAACGCAGAGAATTAAAATGCAATATCCTCGCAGACTGTCTCAGCACCTGACTAGTTGCTAATACACCATGAAGCTTTTAGGATTCAGGTTTTTGATCAGTCCCAAGTGTTATTTCTTCTAAGACTTTCCTCTTCTCTCAAGTTCTCAGCACAGGAGAGACATGGGCCTGTTGGAACGGGTCCGGACGAGGCCACAAAAATTATCTGAGGGCTGGAGCCCCTCTGCTGTGAGGACAGGCTGAGAGTTGGGGGTGTTCAGGCTGGAGAAGCGAAGGCTCCGGGGAGACCTTAGAGCCCCTTCCAGTCCCTAAAGGGGCTCCAGGAGAGATGGGGAGGGACTCTTGATCAGGGAGTGGAGCCATAGGATGAAGGAGAATAGTTTTAACTGAAAGAGGGGAAATTTAGATGAGATATTAGGAAGAAATTCTTTCCTGTTGAGGGTGGTGAGTCCCTGGAACAGCTTGTCCAGAGAAGCTGTGGCTGCCCCATCCCTGGAGGGGTTCAAGGCCAGGCTGGACGGGGCTTTGAGCGACCTGGTCTGGTGGGAGGTGTCCCTGCCCATGGCAGGGGGTTGGAACTCGATGGTCTTTAAGGTCCCTTCCAACTCAAACCATTCTATGATTCTTGCCTGGCATCCTTGGGACTGCTGCTAAAAATACAGAAGACTTAATAATTCCTGGCAATATAGAATCACAGAATCACAGAATGGTTAGAGTATCTGAAAGATAAGAAAGTATCTGAAAGAATCCAAAGTTCACGCACAATTTCTCCATTAATTATTTAATTATAATTGTCATTATAATACTTAATTATAATTACACAATTATGGTTGTGTAATTATAATTGTATTTATTGGGGTTTTTTCTATCCTCCTCTCCCCGCCTTATTTTTGCCAACTACTTTGCCCCTCATAGCTCCACAGAGCTACTGCCAACATCATTGAACCCACCGGTGAATCTGATAATCCTCTGAGGTTCACGTCGGGGTTGGTGGTGGCTCTGGATGTTGATGCAACGCTGGAACACGTGCAGGATCCCCAGGGAACCGTTAAAGTTCAGGTAAGCAGCGGCTTGACGTAAATGCAAACAAGATGGCGTCTCGGGGGGGAGCTGGTTTAAGGATGTCAGTACTTCTGAATTGCAAATAATCGTACGCTTCATTAGTCATGATGTTGGATTTCTGCGTTTTAACGGCACGTTCTGGACCTGGCTTGAGTTGATTTATCTACAGTTCCTGAGAGTTTGCTTTGAGCCCTCCTGATGCCGTTCTGTGCTTTCACGTGCACTGGGCACATCATGGACGTGAGCACGAGTAAATACCGGTGAACTTCCAGCTTGTGTAGTAGGAGAAGGAGGAGGAAAAGTAGCCGTTCGGAACGGTACAGAAATGCGTAGTCTCTCGGCTCTTCGTATTTGCGACTAAACTTTCTTCCTGCTGCTGAATCCCTCGTTTCAAACGCAGCTGAGGAGGTAGCTGTGGTGTGATGCCAAGTAAAATAGGCAAATTCACTGCGCAGCAAAGAAATGAAAACCTCTGTTTACAACGCAGAGGAAGAACCTGATGTCAATGTATGTTTTCCCCCCCTCTGCTGTGGGTCTGAATGGCCAGCGTGTGGCTGACAAATCTAGGGCAACTGGGCTCCTGGAATAAAGAATTAAGAATAAAGCACAGCTTTCTGTCTTCTGAACTCAAAAAGAAAACACCAAAATAACACACACTGTGCAAATCCCCGGTCCAGTTGTCATTTAGTGATTTCCTTCTGGTTTTTGTTTCTTCTTTTCCCCTGCTATAGGTGTTGTATCCGGATGGACAAGCGCAGATAATCCATCCTAAACCAGCTGACTTCCGAAATCCTGGTCCTGGAAGGCACAGGCTGATAACGCAGGTTTACCTTTCGCACACAGCCTGGACAGGTAACGTTCATGGTACAAGTGTCTTGCTTGATCCCAGTCTCCTGCACGTAAGGTGAACCCCCCAAAATCTTGGGGGTTTTGAGGATCCTGGAGTCTACAGCTGTTGTTGATGCTACCCTTAACGTTGCTCAGATTCTCGCAGCCTTTGAGAAAGAGGGATGAGGGGAAAATGGCTTCAAACTGAAAGAGGGAGATTTAGATGAGATCTCAGGAAGACATTTTTCACTCTGAGGGTGGTGAGACACTGGCCCAGGTTGCCCAGAGAAGCTGTGGCTGCCCCATCCCTGGAGATGTTTAAGACCGGGTTGGATGGAGCTTTGAGTGACCTGGTCTGGTGGGAGGCGTCCCTGCCCGTGGCAGGGGGTTGGAACTGGATGATCTTTATGGTCCAACCCAAACCATTCCATGATTGATGGGGGCTGTGAGTGCAGTCCCCTGGCACTGGGAACCTTCCAGTCGAGAGCACAACCAGTTGTTATTGGAAGGCAAGGAGTCACGGTGAACTGACTCACTGTAATTCATCGTTTCAGATGTGCCAGGTATCTGAGCAGGGCAGAGAACCTTTGGAACTGTGTGTACCCACCAGTATCATTTCACCGCTGATTAAACTTCTACCCTTTTAATGCCCTAAAAACCCACTTTTTATGTGTCTCCGGTCTCGGTTGGTGTTCACACCTCCCCGTGGAAGTGCTTCAGTCATTGGTTTGTGGACTTCAAACAACAAAAGCAGAGAGTGTTTGTTCACATCTCCCTTTGTCCTGGTTTCTTGGAATCCCTTCACGTTTATTCAAATACAGGGTGTTTTTTCTGAGCAGTTATTAATAGGATTTGGTGATCTTCTTTTTTATTTTAACCAACAGAGTTTTGTTCAGTGCAATGTTTTTTCACGTCCTCCATTTTATACAGCGCTTCCGTGGCATTGTTCATTCATCCTGTCATCTTTGTTTGGTTTTGGAGAATTAAAAATGGTGTTGATTCTACGACTGGAAGAATTGAAAGGTTCATCCTGTACCAGAGGGAGCTGAATCAACTCCTTATTTCTGCTTCTGCAGCGCTCGCTGGAAGGGCATTTTAAGTAGGGCCCCAATGGATTCTCTTCTGGTGTCCCCCCCGCTGTTATTTTAACTATTAACTTTGGCATATAAAATGTGGGGAAGAAACCAAGCTGGGAGGGATTCAGGGGACGAGGTGAGAATTCAAAATGGAGAAGTTGCCTGAATTCAGGCAAATTAAAATTATTGAAAGCCAGTAAAAAGTACGTGCTTAGGAAGGAGAAATGCCCAAAGCATGGATTAACCGGCAGGTGTAGCAGAAGCGGTAGAGGTGACAAACGGGAGGTGACAGCGCGGTGAAAGGTGACTCAAGGGAGGTGTTTGCTGGATTCTGGGATAACTGTAAGGAAAAAGGTTATTTCTTGTGATCTGTCTGGTGCAGGTGATGTCTCAGCTGGAGGATCACCGCTGTTCTGGGCATCCCTTCTGAAAATGATGTGGGTTTCAGTAGGTTTCATCGAGGTTTCAGTCATGTGGTTCTGGTTTTGGTTAAACTGGTGTCCGGTTCAGCCCCACGCACCACCCAGTGCTCCCTCGCTCTCCCCCCGGTGGGATGGGGAAGAGAATCAGAAGGGTGAAAGCGAAGGAACTCATGGGGGTTGCACTGTTCAACAACAGCTAGAACATCCCTGTGTTACCAGCACGGTTTTAGTCACAAATCTAAAATTTAGCACCACGCGAGCTACTATAAAGGAAAATTAACTTTATCCCAGCCAAAACCAGTACAGGTCCATACAGTAAACCTAAAGGAATCCTGTTTTTCAGTCTAGAAAGGAACATTTTGATGGGGCTGTGGTCCAGCACGCTGCTCAGAGTCACACTGTGTGAAAGCCTGTTTTCATCATGACCGCTGGGAGAAGAACAAAGTGAAATCTTATGGGCAGCATCAGGAATGTCTGCGTAGCTGCTGAGATGGAAACAGGGGGGAAGAGGCTGTTGTGCAGCGTAAAAGCCTCCAACAGGAGAGAATCTTCCATTAATGTCCTCTGCCGGGAGTCTGATCAGACATCATAGAATCACAGAATGGTTGGGGTTGGAAGGGACCTTAAAGATCATCGAGTCCCAACCCCCTGCCACGGGCAGGGACACCTCCCACCAGGGACACCCCATCCAGCCTGCGGAAATCATCTGGATTTACTTGATCCTGCCATAAAAATGGGAGGTAGCAAGACCTGTTAGTTCTGTGGTCTTTTATGCTTTTATTATTATTATTTTTGGGTTGGAATAACTGTTAACAGTTACATTTGAAAGTTGCTATTTGTTAGTCGTCAGAGTCTTTTTTTAAGCTATGACAAAGAGGGGGGTGGATCTAAAACGGTGCTTATTTCTGCTGTGCTGAAAGTAATGACAAAGTTGTATTTTCAAACACCAGATCAGCTTCTGGTCAGCCCAGGAGGGCCCTGTTCTTTACGTAGAATACGTGAGATAGAATTTCATAGAATCGTAGAATGGTTAGAATTGGATGGGATCTTAAAGATCATCTAGTTCCAAACCCTGGCCATGGGCAGGGACACCTCCCACCAGACCAGGTTGCTTCAAGCCCCATCCAGCCTGGCCTTGAACCCCTCCAGGGATGGGGCAGCCACAGCTTCTCTGGGCAACCTGTTCCAGTGTCTCACCACCCTCACAGCAAAGAATTTCTTCCTGAGATCTCATCTAAATCTTCCCTCTTTCCATTTACAACCAATACCCCTTGTCCTGTCACTACAGTTCCTGACACAAAGTCCCTCCCCAGCTCTCCTGTAGGCTCCCTTCAGATATTGGTAGGCCCAATATAGGTCTCCCTGGAGCCTTCTCTTCTCCAGGCTGAACAACCCCAGCTCTCTCAGCCTGTCCTCAGAGGGGAGGTGCTCCATCCCTCTGATCATCCTCGTGGCCCTCCGCTGGACCCGTTCCAACAGGTCCATGTCCTTCCTGTGTTGAGGACTCCAAAGCTGGACACAGTGCTCCAGGTTGGGTCTCACGAGCGCAGAGTAGAGGGGCAGAATCCCCTCCCGTGACCTGCTGGTCACGCTTCTCTTGATGCAGCCCAGGATGGGGTTGGCTTTCTGGGCTGCCAGCGCATGTTGCCGGCTCATGTTGAGCTTCTTATCCATGAGCACTCCCAGGTCCTTCTCCTCAGGGCTGCTCTCCAGCCATTCTCTGCCCAACCTGTATTTGTGCCTGGGATTGCCACAGGGTCCCAGGTGCAGGACCCTGCACTTGGCTTGGTTGAACTTCATGAGGTTTGTACGAGCCCACGTCTCAAGCCCGTCCAGGTCCCTCTGGATGGCATCCCTTCCCTCCAGTACGTTGACTGCACCACCAAGACTGGTGTCCTCGGCAAACTTGCTGAGGGTGCAACTCTATCCCACTGTCCATGTCTCTAACAAGGAGATTTCATCCCGTATCGGTTGTTCTCTGCGTGATGAGAGTCATGTTTGGGTTGGTCTGTTTTCTTTCCCCTCTGCAGAGCCGTGTCAGATTGAAGTGCGGTTGCTGCTGGCCTACAATTCCAACAGGAGCAAAGCATCTGCTAAAATTCCTAAATCCGGCTGGAGCGAGAGCTTGGAGGCTTTCCCGCAGTCCGAAAACGGCATCGAGGGGACCATCCCCTTCAGCAAACCCGTCAAAGTTTATATAATGCCCAAACCTGCCCGGCGGTGAAGGCTGGCGAGGAAAGAAATAGATCTAGGAGTTTGTTGGGTTACATGGAAACTACGTTCTAAGATGCTGAACCAAACCAAAACAGATTTATACTTGTGTGGAAAAAGAAGTCAGGCATGGAAATAAAGCTGCTGAAGAACTACTGGTCTCCTCTGTTAAGAAGCAGCCACACCAACGCGGGAGTTATTCAGCGAATTAAGAACAGCTTGAAGAAAATGGAGGTGTTTCGATATCGAATCGACAAAATCGAGGCAGTTCTCAGCCACCGTCGTATCTTCACTTTTCACTTATCAAAAGTTTTCTCTTCGAGGCCTCTAGGTTTTCTGCTACGTATTTAGGAAGGTGTTTACTGTGTAAATGCTTAGGCACATAAATCAATGTTATTTTTGCCATATCTGAAATGAAGTTAAGGATTTCGGGGGTTTTGTCTTTTTTTTTTTAATGTGTCAAACTTGTATTTGTGTATGGGTACCTAAATTTGTAGTAAAAAAAACCATTAAAATATGTGAAAGTGTCATTGTTCTTGTGGAGGAGCTGCATCTCGGTGTGAAATTGCCAACCGCTGTAGGCTAAATCCTGAGCTATTTTACATCCCGTAGAGCTGTATCGAAGCTGGTAGAGGTTTTGGGGGGGCACACGTTGTTGACGTTGGGGTGCGGGGAAAGGAGGAACCTGTTGGGGCAAGCAGCAGAACTTCCCAATTAGCGGGCCGTGGAGTTTAATTGAGTTACAGCAACAAAACACTGTGTTACTTTGTTTACATAAAGCGGAGTCAAACGAACTCATCTCTGAATTGCAATCCAAGTCTCTTGCACGTTTGTGTGCCTTTAGGATAAAATGCGGTTAAATGCCACGGGTTGCAAATTTACTAACCTCCTCCCAGGAAGTTGGACAGGACGTTTCATTGAATCACGGAATTGTCAGAGTTGGAAGGGACCTCTAGAGATCATCCGGTCCAACTCCCCTGCCAAAGCAGGGTTGCCCAGAGCACATCACTCAGGACGGCATCCAGGCGGGGCTTGAAGATCTCCAGAGAAGGGGACTCCACACCNGAATAAGGTGTCCCCTCAGCCTTCTCTTCACCAGGCTAAAGAGTCCCAGCTCCTTGAGCCTTTCCTCATCAGGGAGATGCTCCAATCCCTCAATTATCTTCGTTGCCCTACGCTGGACTCTCTGCAGTAGTTCCCTGTCACTCTCTAACTGGAGAGCCCAGAACTGGATGCAGGATTCCAGTTGTGGCCTCACCAGTGCAGAGTAGAGAGGGACAATGACCTCCCTCCACCTACTGGCCACACTCTTCCCTACACAGCCCAGGATCCCGTTGACCCTCTTGGCCACAAGGGCACATCTCTGGCTCATGGATAGTTTACTCTCCCCCAGGACCCCCAGATCCTTCTCCTCAGCAGTGCTTTCCAGAAGATCCACCCCTAAACTGTACTGGTTTCCACGTGGTGATCTTGGCCTGACCCGATCTCACAGCGATGAGAAAAATCTGTGCACTTTTTCAACTCAGCAGCAGTTTTGGCAGCCAGAGCCTTCCTGAAGGTGCCGATTGAGGAACCTCATGTGACTTCTCGCAATCCTCCAGTAGAATTTTCTAGGAAATGTGTGAAACTCGCTGCGAAATGTTACTTGTGTTCATAAATCAATTGTTGAAGAAAAAGGGGTGTATTTTTTAGCAAGTAAACAAAGCACTGAAGAAATTCTTTCCAGTTGTACAGAGATTAGTGTAAATAATAACCCCTTGTGTGTTTTCTTACAATAAAATTGGAAAACTCTGGCTAATCTGTTCCCTCTTTTAGGAGCGAACCTTCATGCCTGCATTGAGATGATCCTGCAGGTTTTTTGTGATTTTCATTATTTAACCCTGACATGTTGAGGTCCAAAGGCTCACAAGCATAAAACTATTCAAGCTGCTTCAGGTGTTCTTGAGTTAAATCTCCTTTCTGAGCGCTGCTGCTCTTAAAGCTGGTTTTGGGGATTTTACCTTGAGGGCGCTGCTTTGACAACCTCCTGCAGGTGTGACAGCTGAGTTGCTACCTGCTCATTTCTCGTTGGTGTCCTCAGTGTGGTTCCCCGTGGACAGGCCTTGATGTATCCAATTGTAGAATGGTCAAGGTTGGAAAGAACCTTTCAGATCGTTGAATCCAACCAACAACCCAACACTGCCCAAACGACCACTAACCCATGTCCCTCAGCACCACGTCTGCCCGGCTTTTAAATCCCTCCAGGGATGGTGACTCCACCACTTCCCTGGGCAGCCTGTTCTGATGTTTGATGACCCTTTCAGGGAAGAAATTTTTCCTAATATCCATCCTAAACCTCCCCTGGGGCAACTTGAGGCCATTTCCTCTTGTCCCATTGCTGTTTCTTGGGAGAAGAGACCGATGGCCCCTGGCAACACCATCTTCAAAATCTCTTCTTACGAAGCTGTGTCCAGGCAGATCCTTGATAAGTTAAGCCTTGATCGCTTCCAGTGATGGGGCAGCCCCAGCTTCTCTGGGCAACCTCGGCCAGTGTCTCACCACCCTCACAGGAAAGAGTTTCTTCCTGAGATCTCATCTAAATCTCCCCTCTTTCAGTTTAAAACCGTTACCCCTTGTCCTGTCGCTCCATGCCCTGGTAAAATATCCATGATAAATACGTTATGTTTTAACAGGTCTTTCTCTTAACTGCCATTCTCTACCCTTTCCCTTCTTACTGAACATGTATTTCCTTTTGTTTTGTTACTGTTTGGTTGTGTTTGTGTTGGTTTTTTTTTAACCTGCTTACAGAATCACAGAATGCTATGGGGTTGGAAGGGACCTCTGGAGATCATCTAGGCCACCCCCCCTGCCAAAGCAGGTCCACCCAGAGCAGGTTGCACAGGAACGTGTCCAGGTGGGTTTTGAATGTCTCCAGAGAAGGAGATTCCACCACCTCTCTGGGCAGCCTCTTCCAGGGCTCTGCCACCCTCAAAGTGAAGAAGTTCCTCCTCCTTACCTTGCTCTGCAATCTATTTCAGCTTCCTTTCTCTTTATAATGCATTTTCACACCATGTGCCACCATAGGAGAAATCTGAAAGGAAATGTTTATACAAGGTAAGTATTCTGAGAAGATATTGTAGTTGTTTCAATCTAGATATTGACCTTTTTCCTCAAACTCCCAGGTTTGAGACACTTAGGCTTTTCCGCTTGTAAAAATACTGGGCTTTGTGCCGTCTGTGGAGCTCCAGGACTTTGTGGCGTCTCAGAAGGGCTGTACTGTTGCCCAAAGAGAATTTACACTTTTCAGCTCTGGTGAAGAGGGAAAGAAGGACTTCAGATCACAACCATCAGCCCAGGACGGGGAGGTTCTGTCCTCTCCGGTGTCAGCGTAGGAACATGGACAGAGCTGCAGCCGCAGGGAGATTGAGCAATCTAGAAACAAGGGCAAATCATTTGCTAAAACCCAACAATGTTCAAACACCCCTCACCTCCGGGGTTTTACCTCCTAGTTAGACATGAGGGAAGAGGGTCAAGAATCCGGCAGAGAAAAGAAAAGGCTGAACTCACACTAAAGGGGTGTATTTTAGTGGTTTGAAAACGTGTTGTCGTGTTTAGACTTATTTTTTCCAGCCTTAATTATACAGGGCATCTGCGTGGGGGGAGGGAGCCCAGCTCGGAGCGCTTATAATGGGAAATTCATAATCCCGAAGCCCAATGACATTCATTTGGCCAATTCTTAGAACTTCGCGAGTAAATAACGCAATTGTCAAGTCAAGAAGGCTCAAAACAAAGCCGAAACGTATTTGGAACGACACTGAAGACGATGAGCTATTAACTGGAGTCTGGTGTGGCTTTCGTGTATCTTAATTTTTAAAAGCAGAGAAAAAAAACTAAGTGGGCAGGGACCGTCTCTGCAAAAAGTACAAAGCAAATTCTTGGGAAGACAAAAAAAGAAATCAAAATCGGGACCACATGACGTCATTTTGGGAGACGGGTTTCCTCTGGATTCCTGCCTCATTTTTCCCAGTTCTCAAATCTTTTGACCGAGTCAAGATGAAAATAGCGATTGTATCTCCACGTCACTCGCATCTTCTGGTTTATTCTCAGCAGCGGGCACCGGGCACAGGCCAGAGGGGCCGTAAGTTTTAGTTTACAATTTGCTCATGAGATACGAGCGGGGCTTCCAAATAAAAGTTTCAGGGCTCGTAGGCGCCAGGTTTTGCACAAACGCTGCCTGACGTCCCCGGGAAACGCCGGCCGCGGTGCGTTCGGTGTGTCTGGGAGCTTTTTTCAGGGCCTGTTTCTGGCGGCTGCCAGCTCAGGCGTGCTGTTTGACAAAGATAAGGGACGGAGCGGGGGCCGGGCGGGCGGCGGAGCAGCTGGGTGGAATCTTCCTGGCAGCCGGCCCGACCGCGGCTCCGCTTTAATGCCAGCTCCGGGTGGGAGTTCACCACCGACAGGGAGCTTCTTTTCCCGGTGGGAGGCAGAAAAAGAGTGTCTGGGAGAAATCCTGCCCCC
>VXAK01017607.1:21172-33782 GCA_013399435.1 Arenaria interpres
AAAGCACACTCCCGTGATTTGGGCGACGAGACCGTCACGTTAACAATTTATTTATGGCTCGAAGCTGAAAGCGGCGACTTCACGAAGATACCGTTTCGAGCTCCGGTTGAATTTTCTGATGAATCAGTCCCAGCTGTTTCCAGCAAAGCAATTTCAAGCACCAAGAAGGAAACTGGGCTTTCAGGGACTGGAGCAGCCCAAGTGGAACAGCCGCTTTTGTGGGAACCGGCAAAGCCGACTCGGGAAGCCGTGATGAGAGCAGCAAGAGAGGATCCGGATGGAAAAGTCTCCCAGCTCGTTATCTCCTTGCTGACACCAAAATTTTGTGCTGCTGGCAGTGAAACTTTGCAGTTTACTGGTAAAAAGGGAAATCCTTTCTTCTTTTTTTTTTTTCCCACACGCTGCAGCTCCCCGTTTGAGAATTGGAATCTTCTGTATCCTCCGGGCTGCCAAATGAAAGGAACAATTAAGAGGCTGCAGCACAAAGCCGGGGAGGACGCACCTCTGGAAGTCACCTGGGAACACACAACGGGCTGTGCTCCTCCTCCGGTGCCATCCGGGTGGAGAAAAAAACAGAGAAACAGCGTATTTTCCTCAAATGCAGGACCCGGGCTGAGCAGTTTTGCTGAACGTGGCTTCATCACTATATAGCACATTAATATGAAATATTTAAAAACAAAAAAACAAACAAAAAAAAAAAAAAGGGAAAAATCTGGAGGTGAAAGATAAGGTGTTTGCTCAAGTTCTAACAGCCTAACGCGCTGCAGCACTTTAAAAACTGGAATTTTCCTCTCAGTAAAAGCCTTGTAGAGGCTTTTCCTACTTAAGGCTGCATTAAGGCCCAAAAGCTCATGAAATAACACAAATGTATGTCTGTGATCATATATCAAACCACCTCTGCTATAACAACACTCCAACGGAAGAAATCTTCCCACTCTGCAGATTGGTAGGAACTGGTTCTACTGGCATTCTCTCAGGATAACGAGAGTCTTCCGGGTCAGGGATTCATGCTCTGCTTCACACCATGGAAGTTCTCCAGAACAATGTCATCACAGAATGATATGGGGTTGGAAGGGACCTCTGGAGATCATCTAGGCCAACCCCGTGCCAAAGCAGGTCCATGTAGAACAGGTTGCACAGGAACTTGTCCACGTCATCTTTGAATGTCTCCAGAGAAGGAGACTCCACCACCTCTCTAGGCAGCCTCTTCCAGGGCTCTGCCACCCTCAAAGGAATGAAGTTCCTCCTCCTGTTTAGGTGGAACTTCCTATGTTCAAGTTTGTGCCCATTTCCTCTTGTCCTGTCCCTGGGCACCACTGAAAAAAGACCGGCCCCATCCTCTTGACACCCACCCTTGAAGTATTTATAGGTGTTGATCAGATCCCCCCTCAGTCTTCTCCAGACTAAAAAGACTCAAGTCCCTCAGCCTCTCCTCAGCATAGACATGTTCTAGTCCCCTTATCATCTTTGTAGCCCTTTACTGTCCCCTCTCCAGCAGTTCCCTGTCCTTCTTGAACTGGGGAGCGTTCGCAGTGGTGAACATGGACACAGTGCTCCAGATGGGGCTTCACCAGGGCAGAGCAGAGGGGCAGGATGACCTCCCTTGACCTGCTGGCCACACTCTTCCTGATGCATTGGCCTTCTTGGCCACAAGGGCACATTGCTGGCTCACGGTCATCCTACGTGTCACAGCAGTGCTGAGGAGCATGACACCAGCTGCTGTGTCCGAGAACACAGATGCAGCTGGAAAGGCAGTTCTTGCTGGTTCAGAGAAGATGTCGCCTCAAATAGAGCTACACTAAAGAGAAAATACTGCTGTAATTAGGAGATTGCAAGATAAAACTTCCAAGTATTCATTTTCCCTTCGCTTTTACACCACATTGTATTTTATCAGATGAAAGGTTTTAAACGATTACTAGAGCAAATAAACAGAAAAAGAATTCCACGGATTTTGTGGAGGGTTATTCTTGGGAAAGTCGGTGCGTTCTCATGGCGATCTAAGCCTCTCTGCTGCTGCTCGCAGAGCTCTGAGCGCCTCAGGGCTTTCAGCACTGACATCTTTGGGCTTTCATTAACAGACACAGACTTAATATGCACAGACTAAGAATTAGTACATCTGGTGGGGAAAAAAAAATTAAAAACCTACAGGAAGTTGTAACTAGTAATATTAATAGAAACCCATGAAGGACGGCAACTAAGAGAAGTGGTTAAATTCTCAGTATAATAATATGCTTGTTGGCATCAATGTTTAAACCATCAGATAACGATGACCAGTAAGAGTTCTCACACCCCCGGCTCGCTACCAGCAATTTAGACTGATTTCTCGAAGATCAACATTTGATGTTGCAAACTCTGGTTTTATAAGAAATCTTTCTGATGATTTCAAGCACGTAAGGACTTCTGAACAGATATATATTCCACAACTCAATCCTCACAATTCCCAACGAATACCAAAATTCTTTAAGGCCCAGCTGTTATGTTTATTCCCCGTAGACTTTTTTTTTTTCCTTTTTCCAGGTTCAATGTCAAATTTAAAAGTGCGAAATGATGTGATGTTGAATCATCACAAACAGATCTGCACAGACAACACCCGGCTCCAAGTCGCCAGCAGGAGGCAAAGTTGTACGTTCTGGGGTCGTTTTTTAATTTATTTTATTTTTAACTTATTCATACAGTGCTGCTAAAGTGCCGCTTTGCCACCGCTTCATATTTACCACTTGATTGTGCTCATCAGGTGTTTTATGGCCGCATTCCAATAGCCAATGAGGTAATTTCCAGCCATTTCCTAATAAAAGCATTCAAAACCTTGTATCTAAATTTAGCCAACAGGTGAAAAGTCAAGTAACCAGAATATGGACGGTCTTTAGAGCAAGATCAGGTCAATCTCAAGAACGTATGGAAATGGTTCTGTAATTAAAAAGATTTCATTAACAGCCCCCATTTGTGAGCACTCCATTTAAAGCCTGAACTAAAAAACTAAACTGTCCTTGCATTTTAAATTGTCAGCGCGCAAACGCCACGCTCTGTTGACTGTAATTTGACTCAGAAGAGAGGTGTGTCCGTCATTTGGCTGCGGCTGAAGAAGGCGGTACGAGCCCTAACGAGCCCCAACGCTTCAGCAGGTGGAATGGAAGACTCCCCCCACTTTGACACCCCCAGCAGCCAGGGCATTGTACTCTGCCACGGCCTTCTCCGTCTGCAAAACCACCACATCAATCCCGTTTTTCTTCAGATACTCCACAGTTGCCGGTGGAACCTCAGAAGAGAAAAGGAAATGGGAAGAGCAAGTATTAGATTTTTCCCCCCCACACACACTGTAAGGCTTGAAGAAAACAAGTCCTGATGAGATTTGTCAATCGATGCACTTAATTAATTGATAGCAGCCAAACTGATAATGTGCTCAGATATTTCTAAAGATTTATATAAATTTTTTTCACTTAAATAAAGCAACTTGCACATACGCACCTTCCATCTCTCCTTAACCCGGATTAAAATGCAGCCCTTTCTTATAAAAATAAACAGAACTGGAGCTAAAGGTAATTAATCTAAATAGAGCATTACTCACCTCACCAAAAAGCTTAAGAATTGTTTCTCATGAAATAAAGCTCAGCCTTTCTGAGCTTTCTGTAGCTTGTTTATCTACTGAAATGACACCCGACCAACATTAGGAACAAAAATGCCTAATTATCCAAGTCTTTCCAGCAGGTCAGAGACCTAGTTCATCACCTATTCTAAAAGGGAGGACTAATGACACTGTAACAAATTCTCCTTGTTTAAATTTAATTGCAGAACTTAAACCTGTTTACTGCTCGACATTGACACTAACACAGAGGAGCTCAAACGATGGTTCTCTCAGGAAGAGAGTGACTCCTGGGGGGAGCTCAGTCCTGGTAATTCAGCATCCTGAATGTTCTTCCTCCCTCTTAGTAAAGCATCATAGATGTATTATTCCCCACCACCTCCCAAATGGAGGGAGAGGGAAAACAAACAGTTGTAGTTAATGGTTATCACGGAACAAAAACCTACCTGCAAAGCCTCGCTCATGCCACGACCGATCACCAGAGTTTTAACACCCTTCTTGACGACTTCTTCAAGGTCAGCTGGTTGCACTCCTGGAGAATGCTGAGCGTGAGGGGAGGAAAAGAACAGTCTCTGAACCGACAGCAACCGTCTGGAAAGCTTCCTCTATGGATTTTGAAACCGTCCGTAGATAGAATCATAGAAACGTCTAGGTTGGAAGGGACCTTTCAGATCATTTAGTCCAACCATCAACCTAACTCTGATAAAAACCACCACTAAACCATGTCACTAAGCACCACATCAACCCGTTTTCGGAATACTCTAGGGATGGTGCCTCAACCACCTCCCTGGGCAGCCCATTCCAAGGCTTAATAACCCCTTCAGTGTACATTTTTTTCCTAGATTAGAGGGTAAATTAGCAATACCAAAATGTCACACCACCCTCTTTTCTGCGCACACAGAGTGGATAACATTGGCAATTAAAAAAGCTATTTTACATGCAGATGAAGAATAATAGTTAATCAGTTGAAGGCAATATTATCATTCTTTATTCAGTCAAAAAAACCAGCATTACACATTTCTAAAACATTTACGTCTAACAACCAGCCTTTTATAAATATTAAAAGTTGAAGTGATATCAACAAATTGCAATGTTTTGCCGCTTGTTTTCAAACGAACACAATCTTTTTGTAATAAAGATTGTGGCAAGCCAAAGTTTACTCACTTTAATTACAAAGAGCGTCTCAAATAATTAAAATGATTAAATTCTTTTCTTGTTTACTTTGCAAATCTCATTTACCAAAGAGGTAGGAAACATACCGGTTAGCAGTATTGCAGTGAAGAGTTTTGATTGCTGCACTATTCTTAATTTTGAGAAAAGAATATTTGAAATCAAACTCCTCAAAGGAAAAAAGAAGAGCTTTAACAGCACGTTGATTGGGTTTTTTAAAAAATACACCCATTTACTACTAGTATGCTTTATACATATGAATCCACAAATACACCTGTAATGTAACTATAAAACATTAATATGTCAGGCTAATCCTCCTCCCGGATTCCATTTCTACATATTGGCTATATAGAGGGTCAAGAGTAAGACACTGCACAACCCGTGGCTGGAATTCGGCCCCTCATTGGTGTGATGTCTTTTAAATCTTAAATACTATACCCCTCCTCCTTTTTTATCTTCTTTTTAATTTTTTTTTTTATTTTTTTGGTAGGATTCTGAAGGTTTTTTGAGAGGACTGAGATGATTTTTTCACTTGAAGTAGGCAACACTCCGGTGGACTCCTGGAGAATGTTATTTTTATGGAGATACATCTTTATCCCCTATACTTCCAGAAAATACTACATTCTTCCCATGAATTAAGGTCAAAACTCCAGTTTAACAATTCAGCTTTATGGTTCTCCGAGTTGTGTTCCCCTTAGTCCCTTTACATTTGATATCCACACCCAGGACACAGAATTCACTCAATATGCAGGGCTTTCTCAGAACAAATCTCTGCAAATACGCATTTATGACAACAGATAACGCGTTTCCTTTGGGGATTTTAAAGTAGACTCAAAACTTAAACAAAAAGAACCGGTATGATTTACTGCAATTAGAATAATTAGATTGCTGGGGAAGGCGTGCTGTTCTGTAAGTACTCCTGAGATATTAAAACCACGGAACAAAAGGATTTTCTTCGGTTACACAAGACACCCTGATTCAGGGGCTTCCACATGTTTTGTAGGAGACTAGTGTCATTGAAGGAAACATGTAACATGACGGAATAACTGTATCATCGCCGATTTGAGAGCTGGAGGAAAAGAGGAAAGAGGAGGGAAAGAGGCAGCAGAATTTTTTGCCTGTTCCTTTCTCTGGTCTTCCTTTAGAACTCCTATTTCTTTTTTCCCATTAGCAGATGGCACCGAAACGCAGCCAGCCAGGGATGCTGCTCGTCATCCCCAAGGGTTAAGGCCCTAAGAACTATTAGTGCTCAGTTACAGAACCTTGCAGAGCCAGTTATGCAATTTTCCCCAGGAAAGAATTACATACTAGAGAGCAGTGTGATAGCGAAGCAGGAAAGGAAGCCATTTATTTCCAAGCAGAGTGTGGGGCATGACCAGCACTGCTTGTTTCCCAAACTTCAGCTCCACCTACCCCCAGGAAAAACACGCTGCAAGAAAGCAGGCAGACTGTAGCCTGCTGTAAAGAAACGTGTAGAAAACGCATCTGGGGAATCCTACTATTTCCAGTACCTACTGGATTAACTTTTTTTATAGTTCTTCTGGAGTTGGAGATGCAGCCTAGAAAAGCTTCTCATATTTGCTCCTTTCTATTCAATTTTAAAACCAAATCACCTAACTCTTCATTGCCGCAAGAAGGAGAGAACTGACCTAAAGCAGGAGCTTTACAAGTGATCTCTACAAAGCAAAACCTAAATAGGTATTTTTTACTTCTTCCTGATTATATACAAAGAATGTCAGAAAACCTAACTCTCTAAATAAACCAGCTAGTTTTTTCCTCCTCCAATTTTAATTTAACATAGTCTCTTTTTTTTTTTTTCCCTGTTTCAGTTGGAGGACTCCTTCAAAGATTTGCAGGGACTTAAAGCTGTTACCTGCCACCTGAAGATATCCCTTTTTAGAAACTTTAAAAGGAAAGCACAGCCTCCTAAATGCCAGTAGGTGGTTACAACTTGAAACCCAAGTTTTCAAGTGATTGGAAAGAATATCAAAGTGTGATTGAGCTGGGAACTAGTTGTTAACTTTTCAACTACCATATCTGTTCAGCTTCTCCGGTCATATGGGCATATAAACCAGGAAAACAATACTGAAAACAGACAAAGAGTGACTCTCACAACACAACCCACCCCTCTAAACAGCCAGCGAAAATTTTTTATAATCAGACCATAAATGAAACACGTTGAAAAATAGTTATACACACAGCTATCTTTCTCTCTGCAAGGTATAGATATCTTTGCACGCTGGCACTACCTTTCTCTTGGTGTTATATACCATGTATAAGCACAGCTTTAAAAAGTCCTGTTCCCTCAAAGATTATAGATGAGAAACCAGCGTGTATGACACTGGATCTGCATGTTTTTCCTCTGAAATAAGTACAAGGGACCCTAAGGAAAAGGCTACAAACGAAACCACATGCATTGTTGTCTTCCCAGCACATAAGGTCAGTTACCATCCATTTAACTTCCCGTAAATTTTCTTCTACCTCACTCAAGACAACTTTTGTTGACACAGTCTGAAAGAAGGTTGTTACCAGCGTCTAATGATAATTGCACTCTTGAATCAAATACAGAATGGTGTTTGAGTGCACTAAGGCGTATGAGAGTGGTCTGGTCGGGTAGCTGGGAGGACTGGTGGCAACAGTTGGCACACCCTGTCACCCGCAGGACCTCACGTGTCTCCAGTTGGTAAAAAATTCAGTTAAAAAATGAGTTTTTACCAGGAAAAGTCTAATGGTTCTGTCGTGGTTTTGGCTGCATTGGCCAATCAGAATGACAGATGGCCACTCCTTCCCCCCTCTTCAAAGAGAGGAGAGGAAGAGATAAAGAGATTTATGAGTCTAGGAAAAAACTAAACTACTTTAATGAAAATATTAATAAATAATAAGAAAAAATTAAGAAAAAAGGAAAAAAAAAAGTATACAGTATATACAAAACCATATCAAGCTCCCAGGATGATGATCACATCACCAGCAGGCACTGGGAAAAGTCCCAGACTGGACTCAGCGATGGACTGGAGCTGGATTGTGGATCTGGAGTCAGGAACACAAGTATGGGGATCAAGGGCAGACAAACAGACAGGGTCCTCCTCGGACGTAGCCATTGAAGGAAGAGAGTTGGCCCTTTGAACCCTCAGTTTTTATACTTAGCGTGAGGCAGATGGGATGCAATACCCTGTTGGTCACTTTGGGGTCACCTGTCCTGTCCGCTCCTCCCCACAGCTGTGACCCCTCTACGCTTTTTCCGCTTCCAACCCTCCAACAGGGCAAATAACAAATTTACCTGACCTTGGTTTTTATAGCACTAAGTACAAGCACGAATCATAGAATCGTCTAGGTTAGAAGGCACCTTAAAGATCATCTAGTCCAACCATCAACCTAACTCTGACAAAAAAACCCACAACCAAAACCCAAAAGAAAACCATACAAAAGAACCCCCCACATCACTAAACAGGTCTCTAAGCTCTATGTCAACCCGTCTTTGGAAAACCTACAGGGATGGTGCCTCAACCACTTCCCTGGGCAGCCCATTCCAAGGCTTAATAACCCTTGCAGTGTAAATATTTTTCCTAATATCCAATCTGAACCTCCCCTGGCGCAACTTGAGGCCATTTTCTCTTGTCCCATCGCCTGTGACTTGGGAGAAGAGACCAATCCCTGCCTCTCTACACCCTCCTCTCAGGGAGTTGTAGAAAGCGAGAAGGTCTCCCCTCAGCCTCCTTTTCTTTAGGCTAAACAATCCCTCAGTCTTTCCTTATAAGACTCACTCTCCAGACCCCTCACCAGCTTCGTTGCCCTTGTCTGGACCCGCTTCAGCCCCTCAATGTCTTTTTTGTATGGTGTTTTGTATGGTATGCAGAGCCTCTCTGCACCCCATTCCTTGGTATAATCGGGTCTTACCACTGTGAGAGTGAACAGTTTCTGAACAATACGCTGTGAATTTCAGAGTTTAGTTAGTTAGAAGAGGCCCAGCTAAAAAGTAAAGTTACCCAACAGAAAATCGGTTCTTTTTTACCTCAAACCCTGGACGGTTTCGCTGAAATCAAAAAGCAGCTCACTGAATTTCTCGCTGGAACTTTAACAACTGTTTTCTGGACCGTTCTCAGAGTCCCATTTGAAATAGAGGATGAACAGCAAACAGCAAACTTACATTAGTCCCAGTTTCTCGCCAATCCCAGGTTCGGCTTCCTCCCGGCCACACTTTGCAGTCCTTATACGTTGTAGAGCAGCCTTTCACCTTCATCTGACCCCAAGAAAGGGAAGCAATTTCAGGGGAAGCCATCACAAAGTTGAAGCAAAGTCTGGGAAAAAGATATTTAATACATAACATCAGGCCGACACACGCAGCACGTTAATAAAACCAGAAATTTCTCTCCTTGCCCCAAGGAGCTAGGAAGGAAACGCTATTACAGACTTCATCCACGTGATTTTGGGACAACAGAATTGAACTGAGGATCAGCAGATTTGCTGAATTACCAGTCCTCTCGGGGATTTTGTGCAGGATTTTGTGCAAATCATTTCACACGCTAAATCTGTACAAGTAGCGGGTGCTCAACTTTTAAAAATATCAACGTGGATCAGGTCCCAGAATATCCTCTCACATCTGGGTTTTTAATCTTCTCCCTAAAATGTACAACAAAGATGATAATAATTTCCTAAAATATCAGAGATACACTGTTTTTTTTGGCTGCTTTATTATTTTATAGTGGTAAATGAGGTTTAAAAAAAAAAAAAATCCCAAACAAACCAACCCAATAGAAAAACCATGAACAAAACAATGGAATTGCCATATTACTATAAGAATTAAGACTTTCAAAGACCTAAAGGGGTCAAACCTTCTTTCCCTACTCACTCCTTCCAGAGGCCAAGTCTCCCTGTGTAACATCTCAGGACAGCTAAACACCCAAATAATGTCTTTTCTAAAGTTTGACCTCAATCTTCATTGTTTCAACTTAAAATCATTATTTCTAATCCTTTCTACTGCAGACAAGAACAGCTGAATCTTAGTCTTTTCCACCACCTTCTGTTTTCTTCAGGACTTGACTCAATACTTTTTCCTTTCTTTTAGTTGAAATAAACTTCCCTTCAGTCACGTTTGCTAAATCTCTGCTTATTTTCTCCTTTTTCCCTGGCAGCCAACGATCGATATGCATTTTTCTTTGATGTCCGTTGCCTAAAACTAGACAGAGAGCTCCAGCTGAGGCCTTATCAGCGCTGCTATAGACCAGTCATTTTTTGGTATTAACCCCAGTAATTTTTAAATCTGCTGTCACAATCACAGCCGGGCATCGGTAGGGCAGGGACTCTGCCTCCGAAATGCCACCAGGAAAGCTTAACGCCGTCTTCACAGTCCTTCATGTTATTGCAGTCTGATTGCTGGTGGGGTTCTGACAGTAGATGACAAGAGAGGAATCCCATGGTGATACCCTGGACCAGCAAGGCACTCAACTGATGCCTCTCAGGAGTAGAGTCACTTTTCTGCCCTTCCAATTCCGAAGGAAGACAGTCTGAAATCCACATTATGAAGAAAACCGGTTGTTTCCACAGTAAAAAGAGCTCAGCTCCTGGCCGATCCAGAAAATCTCAGTGGCAGATCCTTCCAGATATGAAGTTTCTCATTCTTTACTTTTTCATTGTTCAAATTCACCAGGAAAAAAAAAATTAAAAAATAAATCAATCCTAGGAACTCTGGCATGAATTAAAGAAAGCATGCTCACAAAAGAGAAATCCTCGGATTACCAGGCTTCCAGTCCCACTGGGAGCCTCCCTTTCCACCTTGCATGTGCTACAGCAAACCGCAGCATGGCCAGACAGGACCTGCTCTTCTCCCATTGCCAGCAGCGGATCTCAGTATCAAACGTTTCAAACGTTACATGAAGTAAAAACTGTGACAGTTTGGATTTGGCACAGGACTGAGGCTGCCAGAGTTGCTTCTTCCACAGAATAACGGCGCCGCTCTTTCTTGCTTGCTCCGATTTTGAAGTTGGTGATACAAGAGCCCAGGCAAACAGCTACGGGGGAGTGAAACTTGCTTGGATTCGCGTATCCTAGATTCTCTCCTTCCACATTCACAACGCGATGGATCCAAACAGAAGTTTGTAAGACTATTTTTCCACAAATCTGCAGGAGAAATATCCAGCAGCAGTCCCATCAACCAAAGAGTAAAGGCTGAACAAACCACCCAGAACCTGGCTCTGAAGAATGCAAAGAATTTTTGCCTGTGCTAGTTTTGAGAGGAAACAGCAGAATTAGACCTGGAGGTTAGACAGAGGTGAAGGAACAATAAAATGATTAGGAATATCGGATTTCCCAATCCAACCAGCTTTACAAGGCTGGAACTGTGTGATTAAGCCCACACACACACAAAAAAGTAAATAGCAGAAATAAAGAAACAAAACTTAAAAGCCATAAATAAAAACTTGTAATCTAAAACTATTTCCCATAATATTGCCAGAGAATATCAGTACGGTCAGGTTATTGGAATTAATGAGAGCGTTTTAAATTGGAGTAAGAATGAACTTTTTAACAGGAACTTTGGATGTTCTTGGTGCAGGGCATGGTCCAATCAGCAAGGAGTAGGAAAATATTTCCCCAACAAATGAGTTGTATTTTTAATTATTCACTATGACAAATGTACAGTACCAAAATATACATCACCACTTAAGAGCAAAAGAGACCGTGAACTATATGACTCAAAAGCATATCCTAAAATAGCAATTTTTGTAAATTGCAGTATTCCGAACATAAAGAGATTAGGTGGAGAAATGACTCAGGAATCTATGAGCAAAGTTATAAAGGTTTAAAAACATAGGAAAGAAAGGAAGCAGAAGAGCTTAAAAGGAGGCAAAATACAAGTTTATGCAAGGAGACTATACTGAAAGAAATGAAGCAGTGGATAAAGATGGCAGAAGAAGAAAAAATAGCTGAGAATTAAATGGAAGAAACTTGAGACTGAAGCACAGTCCGACAAGCAGGTGGATTTTAAAACTGCCAGTGCTACTGTCTTCTGTGAAGGTAAACATTGTTTCAGAGAGGCACCCACCAGCAACAAACATAATAAAAAAGTCGAAGGGAGAGCAGTGCACCGGGGAATATTTTATTGAGAGACTGCAGAAGGAAAGAATGTTTCATAAAATCCAAGGCGCAACCTGAGATCAAAGA
The DNA here is from genome assembly GCA_013399435.1 of Arenaria interpres. Lineage (NCBI taxonomy): Eukaryota > Metazoa > Chordata > Aves > Charadriiformes > Scolopacidae > Arenaria > Arenaria interpres. The sequence continues at coordinate 33,078 of VXAK01017607.1, forward strand.
AGATGAAGGTGAAAGAGTCAATTGGTGGCTGTCAACTTTGAGGCAGAACAACTTGTGTAAGGTATTAAAAGACGAGGTAGTTCTCCACGAAGGCGGGCGACTTCCCCGCAGCCGATGCAACTTCGGAAGTGAACTTTCAGCAGCCAGAAAAGCAGGTCAGGGTTTAAAAGCTGACAGCAGGATGGCAAGTAGAAAGGTTAAAATGAACTGGGTAGGGAGGGGACAGGTGTCAAGTTTAAGAACTAGGAAAACATTTTTTGGGGGGAAGCTGGTTATCTGATTTTACTGGGGAGCTGAGGAAGGGGAGTTATTGGGGGAGGTCACAGGCGGGGGAGGGGTTGTGTGTGTGTGAAAATGGGGAGAGGGGATTTGTAAGAGGTGAAACGGTACTTTAAAAACAAGGGGAGGGGAAAGAAAGAGGAAAGGTCAGAGAACCGAGAGAAGCTGGGGAGGAAGAGAGGGGTGCAAGGGTGAGTACGCAGGAGGAGGCCAGGGCCCGGACACGGGGGGTCGGGCGACAGAGCTGTGGAACCCCTCCCTTACCCCCCCGAAACAAGGCCTCGCCTTGACCCAAGGCCTCACGCCTCCTTCCCCCGCCAGGAGGGAAGCAGCTCCCTCCAAGGCAGGGACCCGAACGGAGCCGCCATCCCTTCACCCCCTTCCCGCCGCCATCCCCTCAGCCTGAGGGGAGCCGTTAACGGCTGT
>VXAK01017612.1:0-18606 GCA_013399435.1 Arenaria interpres
TCTCTTTTCTTTCAAAGAAGTAACACAAGACATACTGTACTGCTTGCAATTCATTGTGTATCTGTTATTAAGTAACGCTTGCCTTAATTTATTACATACCTAACTAGTTAATGTGGACCTAGTTAAAACCTGGTTACTAATCCAATAAATGTTTGTATATAGACCTTGAAATTTGTCTCACCCTAGTCCGCACCGCTGGGGATTTGCAAATCTGAGTCACTTACCCCTGCTCTTTTCTGAGTGGGATGTGACAAGCACTCAAGCCTGTCAATCAGTGTCTAATTAGATCAATTCCAGTGATACTGAATTTAAAAGCAGTTATTCAGTATAAATGCTGTCTTCATTGAGACAGAAAACTTCATCAGCTATAATACTCACATACTGAATGTCCCAAATTAATCACCCGATCAGCACAAGACTGATAGCTACTGATCCCTTAACAGGTCTCTGTCACAGCAAGGAAATTAAATGATCCTCCTCAACACTGGCAAATACTGTGTTTATATCTGGTATTTTAAATACACAGTTTAATTTCAAATTCTGATTTAAACCACAATCAGTAAAAATCATGTGCTAAGAATTCAGAGCTTTGCAGCATACATACACCCAAGTAGTTACATTTCCTGAGCTCTTCCCTACACTCATCTGGCTTCATGCTTCAGCTGATCTGTGCGATGGGTCTGTTGTCAGCAGAATGCTGTGAGATGGAGGACACCATGCAGCGCAAGCTGCAAATTGGAACTTGAGGGCACAGAAAGTTAAAGGGGGAAAAGTTACGCTTAAAAGAATATTATGTGGACTGCCCATTAACATTACCTATGGTATTTCAAACAATGAGTTGAGTACACAGCACTAAGTTGGGCACATCACCATTAATGCCCTCCTACTCAAAAGGCCAAATAGTAAATACTTATACAATCATAGAATGGTTTGGGTTGAAAAGGACCTTTAAAGGTCATCTAGTCCAATCCCCCTGCAATAAGCAGGGTCATCTTCAACTAGATCAGATCACTCAGAGCCACATCCAACCTGACCTTGAATGTTTCCAGGGATGGGGCATCTGCCACCTCTCTGGGCAACCTGTTCCAGTGCTTCACCACCCTCAGCGTAAAAACATTCTTCTTTATATCTAGTCTGAATCTCCCCTCTTTTAGTTTACAATCATTACCCCTTATCCTATCACAACGGCTGCTGCTAAAAAGTTTGTATCCGTCTTTCTCATAAGCCCCTTTTAAGCAGTGAAAGGCCACTATAACATCTCTCATCAACCAACACCCCCCAAGTCCTTTTCCACAGGGCTGCTCTCAATCCCTTCCTCTCCCAGCCTGTACTGATACCAAGGGTTGCCCCAACCCAGGTGCAGGACTTCACACTTGGCACTGCTGAACCTCATGAGGTTTGCACAGGCCCACTTCTCAAGCTTGTTCAGGTCCCTCTGGATGTCCTTCAGGTGTGTCAACAGCATCACTCCACTTGGTGTTGTCTGCAAACTTGCTGAGGGTGAACTTAATCCCGCTAACACATTTATGAAGATACTGAACAGTACTGGACCCCTAAGGGACACCATTTGTCACTTATCTCCACCTGGACATTTAATCATTGGCGACTACCCTCTGCATGCAACCAATTCTTTATCCATCGAAGAGTCCACCTGTCAAATCCATCTCTCTCCAATTTTCGGAGAACGATGTTGCGGGGAACAGTGTTGAAGGCCTTACAGAATTCCAGATTGACAACATCTGTAGCTCTTTCCTTGTCCACTGATGTAGCCACTCCACCACAGAATAATAGCTCTGTGCACACCCCGCAGTTTAAATCTGAATTTCTGAATAACCTTAATTACACTACACTCATACTTTTATGTCTGTGGGGTTTTCTGAACAGTTAACTACCCTGTCCCTCAGATGGTGCTGCAGCTGAATAATGCAAACTGTACATGCAGATGATATGGTTGCTAAACAGAGCATCACTGGAAACAGTAGAATTAACTACATAGAAAGAGTACCACTTTACAGAAACAAAATGGAAACAAAATATCTAGAAATGTGAAAGTTAAAGATTATTTGTTAGTTATGTTTGTCAGAATGTGAGAGAAAACCCTCAAAATGAAGTACAAAATACCAAAAATAATCCCATGATCACTGAGGCTATGATGCCTCAGGGTCTAAGACCTGGTGTTATCTAGTCATTTAATCTGTTTGTGCTTCAGTTCTCCATCTGTGAAGCAAAGATAATAACGCCCCACTACTTCTTAGGAATGCAGTGACAATAACTTCAGAAACATTTATATTAAAAAAGGAGGAAAGAAAAGAAGTAGACAATAGCAGGGAGATCTTCTTCAGGCTGACCACTCTACGGATTCAGAGGTACAAAACGATTTCTACAATGCCCTCCTCTCCACAGTACAGACTATACAAACAGAAGTTGCAAGGGACTCAGATGAGTTAAGAATCAGCCTTAAATCTCTATCTCATGCACATCAGAGAGAATAACAAGAATCAGGGAGGATGACATGACAAGTCACAGACTTCCATCTTCCACCCCCAAAGACAGGCAGACATTTTTCACTTCAGCTTTGTAGGATTGAGAGTGCGCATCAGCGTTCTGTAACATACAAGCTACAGTAGGCACTTCAATCATCACCAACACCCTGTCAAAACCATGTAAAACAAGGAGTGCAGGATCAGCACAACCCATGCTAGCTTTTTATACCTCCAGCATCCTGGAAAACTCTATCAGTCATAGTGGAAATGAGGGAATTAACTGCTCAGCTTTCAAACAGCAGTTCAAACTGTTGTCTAAGAGTCCTAATTTCACTAATATCAGACATCCTGATTATTCCATTCATGTAACCGCAGAGGATTTTAGTTTATGGAAACATAAATATCTTGATACAAAAGGGACTCAAAAACTTTTATCACTGCAAATATACATTCTTCATGTGACAGCAATAAAATAAAATAAAATAAAATCAAACATAAAACCAATCTCAAAACCCCTTCGCCCTTCAATCAGCCTCTGCTTTGACCATCTCCAGTCATGTCTGGATGTGGCCTACCACGAATTCTAATGAGCCTAAACTATATGTGTAAAATTATCTGTTTCTTTCTTTCAAAGCAGGATACTCATTTATCTTGGTATTTTGAACTCTTTTCTTTTTTTTTTGTAGAGGGATTGGTTCTTTCAAAAATCATGCAACACTTCAATTCTGCAAAATTTACAAGAAACCAAACTTAATATTGACAAAGGACTACTCCGACATCTTCTATCACAGGTATAGGCTATTCTCTATCCTGCTGTTCCTCAACACTCAGGCTTGCACACTTCTACATACGCATAAAAGGAGAAGATTTCATCTGTCCAGTGGCCGACAGTGCATGGAGAGCCTAAATGTTGTCCTGGCAAAGAACCTGTCGTATGGAGGTGAAGGAGGAATATACCAGACTGCTCATAATGAATGAATCTGGCTTCAATTCATTGAAGCACTTGTTTAATGATCTACACCAGCACTTGTCACGATCCCCTCTTCTCAGGCACTACAGCAATTTTAAGAGGTATTTCCAGGTTTTATCAGTCTGGGAGGTCACAGAGCATTAACTGCCTTCCCAAAACCAACAGCATGTTTTCCAGTGTACTTGCCAACAGAACTGAAGCAATCAGACTACAACTTCTCAAATATGACAAGAACTCCCTCCAGACTGTTGCAGCTATACTTTGGGGACCCACAGACATGTCTTTCATAGTCTTTCTGTTGTGTGAAAGTTTTAGGCCCCTTTCTGGTCACTGTTTATCAAATTGCAAATTTGCTTTCCTGGCCAAGCAGCATCACGTCATCTCCTATCCAAAAACCTCTTTTGGAGCAATCCCCCTCTCAGCTGCTCCAAGGTACACATTCTGGCTGTGTGCCACAGTTTTTGCTAGGTAGCCCTGAGGCTCTAAACTCCCATTGGCTTTGCTCGGCTGAAGTGTTATTGCGCTCGAGCTGCTAACTGCAAACCACCTTCTCTTTTCTACCCCAGAGAGAGCCTTGCTGATCTCTTTCAGCAGCAGGTCCTGATAAGCAGAAAAAGCAGGCTCCCGTCACTCCTGGCACAGAGGACAAGGCATGCTTTTGCTTCATGACAGCAGCTTTCTCACCGCCAGGAAAGAATTTTGCAGGCCTAAGTCATTCCCTCCCACAGTCTGCAAAGCTAACAAGTCAGTCTGCCGCAGAGTACCCTGTGGGTACGAGCACCTGACTGCTCTAGCACAAGCTCTGAAAGTCATATTGCTCATCAAAGCCAAACATCACAACATAGACCCAAGACAACACAGTATCACATGAATAGTGACATTGTTATCATGGATCCACAGGGACCCAAAGGACCACATACCGACAAACACACTAGTGTTTGAAACTAGGCTTACCAGCAGATGGAAGCAATTGGTTGGTGTCATTCCAACATCAGGCTCCTCAGTATCTCCTGCTTTCCAGCACTACGCTCTAACACAGGACTAGCTTCCAAGATCTAAGAAAACTGGTATCCCAGCAGTAGGTGGAATCACTTCCTCAGAGCTGCTCAGGACTACGCTTACTGCATTGGCTCTGGGACCACGCTGCACATTTACAGCAGGCCAGTTGCATCTCATCCCAAAGCAGAGGATAGAGTCATGGGAGAGCTGATCCATTCGTGTCCAAATCATGCCATCAGTTGTCCTTCCACCCCACCATACAGGGGAACTGCTCTCCTGTTTAAAGCCAAGAGAGTATTTCACTGAATAGCTCTTCAGATCAGGAGCACTGGCCATCCCAGCTCCAACCACTACCACATCTTGTGGTTCAAGATCACAAACTAGCCAAAACTGGCAAAAGGGAAAAGGTTGCTAAGTCTCAAATATAGCAGTCTGGTGATACTCTTCAGTTTTCTACAGCTGCAAGGCACTACCTTTAGGAACCTACACATGTAGCTTTCTTCTGAAATGGTTAGCAGCAAGCAAAAGGAGCAACACAGTATCAAAAAAAACCCCAAAAGACTGAGAAGATTTCTACTTCTTGCTGGGGCTGGGTTTCCTGCTTCTTCACTCTTGTTTACCACTTTGTTTCTAAAATGTTCATTTTAAAAGATTTTTTAAAACTTGCAGCTGTGAAGTTATTACTTTAATAATATTCAAGAATAAGCTAAAACCAAAGCAAGATGTTTTCCCCTAAGGGATCACCAACTTTCACTGTAAAGCAATTCACCAAGTTGTGTTGTGTACAGCAGAAATAATGAAGCCGTCAAAAAAGGCCACTGCAGGGACAGCAGTGCCTTTCTGATACACACCTCCTCCCTCTGCATTCCCAGCTTAAAGCTTTGAGAGTCTCAAAGCATTTCTTCCACTGGAATTGTGAGGAAGGCTGATGCATGCAGTGCTAGTTTCTGTTCTGCATCTATTTTTATCAAGGTGCAATAAAATGATGCAGATGCAACATAATGCTGCAGCGTTGGCACAGAGCAAGGTCAAGAATTTGTATCTGAAGAATTTAACTGCAGGATTGCTTCTTTGGCAACTTGTGCAAGGACCAGCTGCAATTGGTCATTGTGCAATATAAAGACTGCAGAATTTCTGAACGTGGGATAACAGAAGTGGAATTATCTCAGGAAATACCTCACCTGGAAGAAGTGAGCTGCTGACATGCCATCAGACCAAACTTTCAAAGAAAAGTGAGGGACAACTGGCAGGCTAACCTTGCAGTTTCTCCATATCTGCAAGAACTGATTGGCAACAGACTAGAGACAGGAGTCACATTTTGGATAATAAATGGACCTTGAATTCAAGATGTTTTAAATATTTTCCTATTAAATCAGATTAAGTCAATTATGAAGCCATACTCTCGAAATCTGCCTGTAAAATCCAGAATGAGACAACTGAGCCTCAGGACATTTACAGTCATTACTAATAGATATATCACTATCTGACAAGCAAAGCCTCTAGGTCAACAGGTACAGTCACCACAGTGGCTAATGATTACTGTTAGCAGGCAATTTGCATGTACTTGACACTCTGTGGTATGACGGTATAGAAAGAGACCAGTCTGTCCATTTTCAAGTATCTTTCAAGACCTGTCTAGAATAGGATGTGGATCAGTTATTCAAATTTTAACCATTTCCTTGGCTTGGAATGAGTTCTTAACACCACATGAAGAGTACTTAACTCACCTAGTCTTTATGTGACCTCAAGCAGTGCTCCATGACACCCTCCCTCCAATTTCTGACTTAGATATGGCATATTTTTCGTAAATATTATAAACTGTCACTGTTCTTTTTTTAAAGTTGAAAAACATGAAAAAAAATTCTACAGAGCTCCTCTCTCCACACCTTGCTTTCATGTCACTGTTTCATCTTTCACACCAGACATAGGGAACGTGCTGAAAAGCTTGGACCAGCTCTTTATTATGGTATTACTGCTAACAGTTAACAGAAACCAAAATTTGACTCTAAGGTAAACAAAAATCTGCCCAAAAAGTAATGCCAGGTTTTGGTTTCAAAAAGGGACTATCCCACGTCACTTGTCTTTAAGAGCTATGTGGCAAAAGTGTTCCCAGATTAGCCAGTGAACACTTACACATTTTATGCTTCAAAACTAAGTAATCTGAGCAGCACATCAAAATTACAGTAAAAATGAACATTATGAGAGTACATCTCAGTGGAAAATATTTCTAGAAAACTTTCGTTCTCTGCTTTATAAAGTAGTAAAGCAGTTCAAGAGATCTCCAGGTCATTCCTATGGCTTCAAAGATGTCAGACATTTAAAACAAACAAACAAACAAACAAAAAACCCACCCCGCCCCCCCAAAAAAACCCTCTTTACTGTCTCCAGATCTAGCATTCCCATGTTACAGCACCAGTCCACAATTACTGTCATTAGCAAACTGAAATTCATATCACCTCCTCAAAATGCTGAGAAAGCCTAACCTACTAACTTCAAAATTTAACATTCAACAGCACATATAAAATACAACCCACAAGGCCAAAAGATTTAATAGAGCTAGCACACCAACTGCTTTGGGAGGATTTTTATGAGAGTTCAGGGAGAGAAGACCAACAAAATGGCATTTAAAATGATTCAGACGAGCTCTCTCCCACAAATGGAAAAAAGCAGTGTTCAGACTACCACAGGAAATAACTGTCACAAGAACTTTCCTTGATTTCCTAAGATGCACCTTACACATAAAGGGGGAAAAAAAAAAGAAAAAAAAAAAAAGACAGCACTCAGCAAAGAACTGTATTTCTGGTAAGCTCTCTAAAATTGTATTATCCATCCCACTGAGTTGGAATATGCTGTAGGGAGAAGGAGCTGCTGTTCTTGCTTTACTTGATCCAAAAACATATATAAATAAATCTTTCTTCTGAACAACTTCGAGTAGTACAAGCCACAAATCAAATTGCCATATTCTACATAACTTTTTCGAAGACATATACAAGAATGCAGGCTTCTCCTGGGAGCTTTTAAAACTGAATCTATGATATCAGCAAATTAAGTTTTACTCTGATTCTACTCCAGAAATCATGCAAAACATCACTGTGACAACACAATCTTCACCTCTTTGATTCTGCATCAGTGTGCAGCAAGTAAAACTGCAACATCTTTAGCGCCAGCCCAAAAAAACCTATGGGATCAGAAATTCATATCCTCATATCCCTCTTGGGTGGCAAGCCAACAGTAAAGATCCTCCAGGGGACCACGCTTGCACATGACAGCTGTGCAGCTCCTGCAGTTCTCAGCTGGACCTTCATTTACACCTGTGCAACTCCATTAAGACACTAATAGGCTTATGCAGATGTAACTGGCTGTCGCTCAATATAATACTGATGATGATTCACAAGTAAAAATAGAAACAAAATCCTCTCCTCTGCTGTGACTCTACAGGGTTCAGACACTTAAAAGCTTTGAAAATATTTCAAAAGCTGGAGTTAGTATAAAGTACACAAGAGATCAGACCTTCTGGGGAAGGGGCTGCTTTTACTTAATCACTCCTCAAACGTCAGTTCTGCACCACAAAAATGTTATATGTGTATTGAAGTTCTTTCTCATCTTCCATTTTCTGAAATCCCAATGGGAACAGCTCTCCCCTTGACCTGTCACAAGACTCAATATGGGAGAATACAGCAAACAGCTGAGGAAAATGTGGTTTGTATGGTTAAAGAAATGCTCCCAGAGAGAGTTAAAAGAACAGCAAGGACATAACTTCAGAGTAGACAAACTACTTTTGGAGGAAAAAGACAAAGATTAATTTATTTCACCTTGAGGAACTCATGCTTTATGGTAGGTGCTCATGAATGCTAATCAGATTATTCTAAAAGATGAAACAGCAGGTTTTCCTCATTTTAAACAAAAAGGAGAAACTTGGGAAAGAAATGGAGCCAAATGATTCCTTAACTCATCCCTGTCAGCCCTTTTCATGACCTTCCTATTTCAGGGTAACAAATCAGCAACTCATCTTTCAGCATAACCTTAAGGTCAACTTACTCTGTACTCATCTCTGAAAGAAAAGGTGGAAATAAATTTTAGAGAAAAATAGTTGCTTGAGCATACCTGGACATGGCAGCTGTGGCACTGAGACACAGGGAGAAGAGGCACCCCTTGAGATACATACCTCTTATGTCTTTTATAAAACCTTATGAATCTGAGAAGTAGCAGTTCTATGGCAGATTACACAGAAGTAAAGAAACAAGAAAGGTCCAAATTTATTTGCTAATTCTTCTACAATAATTTTGCTCTACCTTGAGAGGACCATGTCACGCCTCTGCACAAGTCCCTCCCCAACACAGAAGAAATACTAATATTTCCTTTTCTACAATATTCACTGTCTGGTCTGTCTAGACTACACGCTTACACCAGATTTGATCATTTACCACTATGTACAACAGCTGTCACTCGGGTCTGAGCAGGTAGCTCTGGGTGCTCCAGCGCAGCAGTGTCGAAGGAGGTGCCCTCACATGGGTGGAGTGCCAGCCCAGCTACACACTGCCACTGCCTCCCGAGACACTGAACACTGCCCTCTTGCTCCAGACCCTTTCCTCTCCTAAGACAGGCCTGTTCTCACCCGCAGTGGAGGTTCAAACTCAGGGCGCAGCCAGGCTATTGCAAGAGCCTAACACAGAAGAGGGTAGAGCATGCTCGCAGGGACGAGTGCGGGGACGGGACTGACACGAGTTTCCATCGCCGGTCAGGCTGTGCGAGTCCCCAGGGGATGTTTTGCCACGACCAGCCGCCACTCTGCAGCGGCCCCAAGCGCCCCAGCCCAGCCACCTCGCACCACAACACACCAGAACTGACCACGCCACTTCACTCCTCCCTGAAACACCGGAACACTGCTACGTTTAACAGCTGTTGCCCTCTGTAACGTAGAAGCCAAGCAGCAAACTAAATCTCCACCGTCCATTATATTTTCCACATGGGGGCATATGCTCACGCGAGCAGACAGCATCACACGAAGCTAAACGCTTTGTAAATGCATCTTTAAACATGCTCACTTTCAGAGCAACAACAAGAAATAGCTAGAAACTTTCCTGCTCATTTTTCTACAGAATCCCTACATTTCATTGGAGGTTTCGTGAAACAGACCAATAAAGTTGTTAGAAAGTAGCTATTTTAAGCTTTCTGTCTTGATCTCATTCAGGGATGTAGTCATGTCAGGGGGGGGCAAAAAAAGAGAAATGGAGGCCAAGAAACTGAAATAATAGGAGGACACCAACTGGAATCTGATTTCTGTATCCAACAATTTGGTATATGAATTTAAACAGCTTAAATATAGTTCCAGGTAAGATTAAATATTTGGGGGGTTTATTTTTATAAATTTATTTAAAAATCTGATATAAATTATTCCTTGGGCTTGTAATCATTACTCATTCATATCACTCATATTATATATTCAGGTTACATTTAATGAAAATGTATGAGTGTCAACATTTTTTTGGTGATTTCCAGATATAGAAACCCAATACTGAATACCAGCGAGTGGCTAACAGTTCCAAGCTCTCTGTGTCTCTGATATTTTTCTTCTTTGAATTCAGTGCCATAGGATGAAGTCTAATACGTGACAGTTATACTTCCAACTGCTGCTCTTGGTAACACACATGAAATCAGCTGACGACACATCACCATGTATATGTGGCACCCTCACAAGCCTTCCAAGAGAATAGACTACATTACCAAAAGGTGTTGTTAATAATACTTGTTTACCTTCCTGCCAACTCACAGTTTTAGATATGGTGAGCTGAACCAGATTTTGCTAAAGAAATAGGACTGTCTACAAAAAAAATTAAACCATAGGAAAAAAAAAAAAAAAGAATAATTTTGGGTCCTTTTCACTTCCCCCTTTTTTTTNGGGCTCTTTTCACTTGCCCCTTCTTTTTCAAGGCTTCAGAATGAATCCTTTCAATCCTCTCACCAGGCTGAGAAGGTCAGTAACACTTGTGTCTGCACAGCACCTGACACTTGTGCAATTCTCATGCTCCTCAGCCAATGTTTTCTGGAAACTTCATCCCAATCTTTTTTTTTTTTGAGAAACTACAATCTTTATATCAGCTGAAACCTTCTGCCTGAGAACCAGGATTATCAGAATTTCAAATTAGCTCTCTGTATGAAGGGTATTTTTCCAATCCTGCCTAAAAGCATTAAATTCTTCTAGTTTTTTTTTTGTAAAAGGCAGGAAAGGATCACAAAATAAACCAACATACCATGCACTACTCAAGCAGAGAGAAAACATCAGCCAGCACACATCCTATACTGATCATGAAGAAGAACTACAGCACTCAAAGGCAGTAAATGTTAATTCTCCCCTGGAACCTCCATTCCATACAGGCAGCAGCAGAAACCACTATTATTGCGTGTCTGAGTCTTACAAACATGATTTTTGTTTTGGTTTTTTTTTTCCCAGTCTCGTATCAGCAACATCAGTGAAATAAAAAGATCGAGCAAAAAGTTTCCTTTATCAACAGGCACCATTTCTAGTAACCAAGCTCAAATTCATGCTGTTCTACATTTTTACATTTTTTAATTTACTATCTTTACTTCCTTTATCCTTTTTATTAGGGGCTACTATAACTTGCCACACTTAGTGTTTCATTCTAGTGTTCTTCCAACACTTTCACCACTCCATTCCCCATTACTATCACAAAGGACACCAAAGCAAAGAAAACACACTCTGAAATTTTGTTAGAAGCATGAGTATCTTAAACCTCTCAGCAGCTTTGCTCAGCTATTTAAGTTATCTTCACCTTCTCTCTCTTTTTGCAAATTTTCTGCTTATATTAATTAGTATTAAAATAGTACAAACTTTTTCTCCCTACAGAAGTTGCAAGCTTTCAGATGACACAAACAGCAGGTACAAAGTTGATGAGAAATGTGTGCCTAGCTGCCTGAAATTTGAAAAAACTCTTCATCCGCCATCCTCTCTGAGAAGTATCAGTAAAATATGGATAGCTTCACCTGCTGCCACCCCATACTTCTATTCACAGGATGTTAGCACTTATCTTGAAAAGATCTTCATCATCTAGCTGGCAAAAGGTTCCCTTTAGATTACTACTGTATGCAACAATCGCTATAAGCAGAACTTCAACCAAAACAACCGCCTAAGGAGCAGCTGTGCAAGCCAAAGGCCACGAGGGAGATGAGCCAGCACATTAGAGAGAGATGATACCACAGGAAAATCCTATCCATTCACTCTGGTAAGGCTCCCATGCTGCTAACACTTCTGAATATGAGCAAAAGTAGTCGCACTAAAGTAATTCCTCTCCTCCCACATACGGGACTACTCCGAGCTAACAGAACAGGAAATGCTAATTACTTACATACACTAAAACTAAACACATATGTTTGTCCCTGTTAACCTAGGTCAAGCTTGAACAGCAACTAATAACTAAAACATTTGCTGTTCAATACGCCAGCAGCCTTCTACAGCTATAGATAGCTACATACAGCACAAAGATTCAGAGTGAATCAAACTTTTTAAACTTCCATTGTGTGGAAAAAATCAACCATTACTGGCAGAGCTTCAAATACACTTCAGGACAAAACAACCCAAGAAAAATCCCTAGGAATTTTGACATTTTTCAGCAAAATCTGGGGAGGTGGCTTTACATTAAGCAGTATCCGCTCCGTTTATTCAAAAACCACCTGAAAAGTCTGGTCTCAGCATCCTCCATCATAGGGCAGAAGAAATTCATCATTATTGTTTCCCAGCAAGGGAAAACAAAAGCCTTGAGGGTCCTGGTTCCAAAGACAATAAAAATACTTAAGGCTGCGTCCACAGATAATAAAAATACTTAAGGCTGCGTCCACAGCACAGTTTGCATGGCAGGACATCTACACGTCTGGAGATGCAGTTCAGCAGGTATGCAGATTAAAAACTTTGTACACAGCTTTTTGATTCCACAAAACTGACAATTTGAAAAAGCGCCCTTCATCCCCCACAAAGGAAAGTGATTTGTTCTGGCTGTATAAAATAAAGACCCAATTAGAAAATTCTAGTTTTTCCTAAGCATTCCCTACAAGCAAAATGAACTCCACAGAATATACTGATTTTGCTGATAATTCATTAAACAAACATCCCAGAAGTGTTTTCACTGAGAAGAAAAAAAAAAAAAAATGCTTATTTAAATCATACTGAAAAATGCACAAATGAGGGATTCTCATCCCATCTCTTCCCTAACAAAGCAGTATATATAAAAAAATTCCAGTGTTTCTTCAGAAACACATAGCAAGTCACAAAGTGATTGCTCCATTTTTCAGTGTCGCATAAAGCCATCATAGAAGGACTCCTAAGTATCAGTTTGTTTTTAACTTTAAAGTATGCTGAAGCAGATAAAGGCATCCAAGCAACTCTTTCCTTTGCCATGCTATGTTGAAGAGGTGGTACCAAATGTGCACAAATGCACCTTGTCATTTAACAAGGTGGTAATTCTCTAAGAGTCCTTCATCCTCACAATATCAAGTGTGAACTTTGATGACAATTAAAAGGGTTTTTTAATCTATGAGAAACCAATAACACATTAGTAACTCATTTTTAAAATACTTTCCCTATGGAGCAGAACCTCAGTAACTTATTACTGAGGTTCTCACTTAAGCTGTGAGATCTCCAGCTTGCAGTTTAATTTTCTGCTTTGAAAATAAAGGCAGAAAAAAACAATTTTCTGTATCATCCTTCAATTATTATTTATTATGACAACCTTACTATAATAGCAAGCATTATGTGGTATTTTTTAACCAACTAATGACTTTCTGACCTTATAAAAATAACTACCTTTCTGATAAGTAAAAAAAAAAAAAAGTCTTCTCAACAAACTTGGGAGTAGGAGAAAGAAGACAGTGAGAAGGATGTTGTATGCGGCTGCTCATCTAAAACACTACTGTATTAGAACTAAGGCCTAACATCATCCTAAAGAATAAACAGTCCTACTAATGTCCTATATGTGACTTTATGTTCTCCTAAATGGATCTGCATCTTGGGTACTCAACTCTCCCAGCATCTGACATCACTGGGCATATTACTACCTCTCAGGTAAGCAAAAAACTATCATATGCTTTATGAATAACCTCCATTTCTGAACCCACCTTAAATGTTATAGAATACAGCTTGAGCTATGACCACAGCAACCAAACCATAAAATTTCAATAGAAGATATGTTCCTAAGCAACACAGTCAGGGCAACGCAGAATTATGCATCAACATCTTGAATCTCTGTCAAAATATGGGTTACCTTACATCTTTTCCATAAAATACTTAACTTTAGAACAACAGCGGTCAATTAAAACATATTTCAGATTGCAGAGACATATTTCATTTTCTTAAATTTTCCCTTTGCAATATGGTTTGATTGTCAGGTTTTGGACGCAGAAGAAAAAATCAACAATGGAAGTTTACTTGCTTACCTCCAAAAATGAAAAGCGAACAGAGGACTGCATGGACTGCAGGGGCTTGTTGGGGTTGGGCTCAGGCTCCTTGGGGTGAGACTGCAAGTTAAAATAATGTCATCTCTAGTGAACAGAAGGTTTAGCAAGAGTTGCATGTTTTAGTGTAGGAGTTACGAAAGGAGTTTCGGTTAGAACCAAAACATTACCATCCTCCTGAATGAAGTGACTGACAGTAGCCACACAGTTTTTGAGTTAAGATGAAATTGATTTAAATAAAACGAAATATGAAAACTGGTGCTGGTGCATATACTCGACTATGTTAGACTCCCTCCAGGAACAATACCTGTGTACAAAGTCCACAGAGAGGGGGGGAAAAATGCTAGCTTGTTTCATATTTCTAAGTATTCTGTATAAAACAGGGTATGTACCTGGGTCATTTTCGCCTTTTAAAAAATCCTAGAGTTTTGGGTTTTTAAGTTTTTTATATGCAAATCAGATGTATTAAAAAAAAAAAGGGAAACTAAAATCGATGATGAGCTTTCCTCAGCAATAAGAAAATTGTAATAATGATTTCCAACCTGAGAGACTAAAATTTGGGCATTTACTAAAAACTGGAAGCACTCTAGCTAGGTAGCGTCAATTTCCATTGATTTCACTACAAAATACTCCCTCACAAATATCAAGTCCTTTATCTAGGTAATCAAATATGAGTATAAACAACTCATCCAAAAAAAAACTATACTTGAGCATTGGGCTTCACAGGTGCCTTCAAACAGTTGCCTCCACTGCATCTCCATTGAAAGGTCTCTCTGTAAAACAGTAGGCCACTAGTAGATTTCACAGATGCTCTTTTAAAATATATTCATGCAGTCACAAGCTCTTGTCCATGTACAACTTGCTAGAAAGCTTTATTATTTTTTTTTTAAGCATGTTTAATAGCACGGTTCTTGTTGCAATTAGCTGAATTTACCTGTCCAAAAAACCACGTAGCTCTGCCTTCTGTGCAGACTGAGCTCAGGCAGAAACTTACGGGGAACTTTCTCCAGATCGCCTTCTGCTATCCATCAGACACTTCCAGCCAGCCAGCGCTACCACTCCTACCTTGGCCCCAGTGGAGATGCAGATGGCCAATATGCTAAGCACAGCCACCTCCAATTCTAAACCCAACCCGTCTTCCCTGAGACGCTTTGGAGAGGACACAAAGTTTGGCAGGGACATGCACACTGATTCAAGGGTGGGCCTGCTGTTACTTTCTGACAAGGCTACTGTGCTAGGGCAAGTTCCTCTGGCTGCTGGCTGTGCCTGCATGATCCCTGAACTAGGTAGCTTCATTTCAGCTGCATGTTAGCTGTGCTGGCACAACAGTATGCCTAAGCTAATAAGCTCCTTTAAAAGCCAATGGCTCAATATATCAGGCTGAAAATGGCTAACCTGAAACCAGGCTCACATCACTCAGCCCATGCAGGCCTGCAGAAAAAGGGTTGATTAACCAACTCCGATTTCTGCTGTTTCACTGGGGCACTCTGTCGCACTGCACTGACCTGCCACAACATGCACTGGAAAGGTCTGTCTTTGCATATGATCAGTACAGGCTTGTAAAAAGTTTTTTTGTGTGCTTCTAAACGCTATCCACACTGTCTCTTATTCTCCACTGCAGGATCTGCTGCAGCAAAGCCAGCAGTTCATCCCCATTTTTCGCTTGTGCATCCCCCGTTTTGCTTGTCTGTCAGCGTGGCCCCGGCTGGGAAACTGTCCCGTGCCGTACTGTCAGTGCTCGCACTGCGGTTCCCGGGGCTCCACAGCAAGGGAAGAGACAAAAGGCAGGTGATGCAGCCAGCAGCAGACCTCCAGCAGGACCAGAAGCAGGGAGGGGAGCTAACACAAATCAAAAGAGAATCCAGGTGGAGAAGTGGCACCAGCCGGCCAAAAGGCATGGGGCTGCAGCAGGGAGAGAGCATGGGGACTGCTACAGAGTCACGACTCAGGGCAAGGATCCTACTAAAGCCACGACAGTGAAAAGGACACGGGTAAAAACAGGTCTGGCCTGAATGAGGAGACTGCATTAACTTCACACCCCAGAATGAGATTCCTAAATCACTTTGCTGCGAACAAATCCTAGTGACACCCCGTGGCAAAGCACATCTCTCTCCCTCTAGTGGATGGCACATACACAGCAGGTGGAAGTCCTGCACCTGGTAGTAGTTACTCATATTCTTCCTCATTTTCATTACTGTAACACATCAATCTCAGTCACGGAGCAGACTCCCAGGGCATTCACTATCAGATGTGCCTGTACTATAGATCTATAAACTCCCTCCGAGTGATGACACTGGAATGTCAACCCAGTTCTTCTGTAGACCTTGCGTTTCAGCTTTGCTTTTTTAAGACCTACAAATCGCATGCAAAAACCTGTTAAAACAAATTATCACAGTGCATATGCACAAGGCTGACAGGCAGCCTTAATTCTTACATTTACTAAATTTAGATTGCTTTATTTTGGATCCTTAATATTCTTTGAAAGAGCTTTCTGCAAGTAATGAATATAAAGTAGACAGACTGTACTAATTTCTCAGAAAGACAAAGTAATTCTAGTCCCAACATTTAAGCTTTATTGAAAGAAAATTCATGCGAATCAGTGTGCGAAGAATGCTTCAAGGAGTAAGTTGGATTTTTTTTCCCCACAGATATGTGCTTTTATAGATGATTGAAAGTAAGAATTTGGTAGACATGACTTAAGTCTGCACTGACTCAACTCTGAAAAATCATGACAGAATGACTCTAAGGGAATCATTAAGTGCCAGCAACCAAATTATAACACTTTCTTTTCTCTACAAGTAAATTAAGTTTAGGAAGTAGCAAATGTGATGGCAAAAGAAAGTCTAATATATGAAAAAAAATATATTCAGACAACAATTTAGCAAAAACAATGATCAATGCTGAAATTAAAATATAATTATTAATTTTATCAGTATTAAATATTGTCAAAATATGACAAAGCAAGTGTTATTATGTCAGGTTACCCTGAAAAAGGAGGAAGCAGTAAATGATTACCTCATATTACAAAAACACACGCATATGTTGAAAAAACAGTAACATGAATCATTTTTTGTCCTTTGCAGTTAGTGATGTTATTCTCATATGATGATTACATAATTCAGTCAAGATTTAATATTTTAATTGCCAGATCTCAAAAGGAGTATAATTATCAATTATTCATGGAAACCATTTTAATGAGCTCCCTGGTAAGACCCCTCCTCCAAAACTCCTGAGAAATTAGCAGTGCTATTTTTCTCAGAAAAATATCTAGAGCTTAGTCTGCTGAAAGCTAACACACACTGCTCTCAGCAGAAGATGCCAGACTGAAATGTAGAATTTCTCTCTGACATTTCACAAACGTCGTTCTGGGAAACCCAATATAACATCTACACTTGTTCCTTGGAATAAAGTGCTCTGTCACCTTGATGTGATTGTTACAATAAATTATTTGCTATGCTGCACACTTACCTATAGCCCTCTCTTTAAAACATGGCAGATGTCAGAAATAATACCTTCCGTAGCTAAATAACTTTACCGCAGGCATCTGCAGCATTCAGGTTTTTTTCTCCAGCGAGAATGGGGAAGTCCCAGGGAATACTAAAGGATCTGACGTAACCATATCTATTTACCTAGATAAAATTAGCAAGTTCTCATGATTACTATAACATGCATATATACATGCCTGACATGTCAATGTAGACTGTAGGTATGTATGTATAGAAATAAATATTTGTCTTTGACTAACAAATCTTAACTAAACATATGCTAGCATTTATGAATAAAAGACTATACTTACTATCACTATACATTAAAATTACATATTTTCATATAGTTATTCTCTAAATAGCTGAAAGCACGCAAATGAGTTAATCAGTTTTAAGCGAGTACCAAGTAAACATACTGCTAAATTAGGTAAACATACTTACTGCAGAGACTATCAGGAATCCTCCAGAATGTCAATACAGTTCATTAGTGTAGTTACATATGTAAAATATAGCTCATTCCTGATGGATTTTCACGAACCGCATTTCTATAATGCTTTAATCTCTCACAGTGCTCTCTGTTATGCAGCAGAGATAGAGGCCTTTCTAAAAGGCAGCACCGGGATAAACAAACAGTAACAGAGAGCTGGAGAGAAAGACACCATGGCCTACTGACAGATTCTTCCCCTGCGAGCTGACAGAATGCTCCATGCACTGAGATTCAGTAACTTTAAATATGCAGAAATGCTTTCTTTCCCATTGTACTGCAATATCCCAGCTCCGGGCTGGCACATTTGCTGAAACCAACTGCAATGCCTTTAAAACGTGTTCCTTTAACCTGGAGCTGCAGTGTTCCCAGACTGTCAGCACAAACGTTATGTTAAGCAGCTCCTGGTTGCACGAAAGCCGGCATCATGCAGAAACCATTAAAATATTAAAGACAGACAATACTTACTCCAAGGTCAGCCCTGGAATTTGTAGCCTTTCCCGCTGGGCTTTCATTGCTGTTATGTGTTACCACACTCTATTGTAACCATGACACACATTCACTGGCAGCATTCTGGCGATGACAGAGAGCCAAAATGAACCACTATAAAGGAATGGACTAACGATCTCTTGGGGGCGGGGGGGAGGACCGCAAGTTTGGGTCCTTCCACCTCTAGCTGTCGGGAAGAGCTGCCGGATGCCTTTCCTCTCTCTCTCTCTCTCT
>VXAK01017612.1:18686-46970 GCA_013399435.1 Arenaria interpres
AAAAAAAGAAAAAAAAAAAAAAGAAGAAAAAAAGGAAAAAAAAGGCTGCACGCTTCAGACAGTTTCTCTCGGCAAATGTCAAACATTCACCACCCCCTCTGATCCTGCCGAATAGGATTTAGCCATCTTGTTTAAGTCACATTATCCCTTTCCTTGGTAAATAGGCAGGCAGCTCCTGCAGTAACGGAACAGCAAAACGCTGAATGAAAAAACAGGCTCTTCTCCTTTAACCGGGAAAATTAATTGGCAAGGCATTTGAAGAACAAATATATGCTTGTAACACTGAGGTTAACACAAAGGGAAAAGTTATCATTCTGTTCTGTCATGACTGCACTTGAATTTTAAAGGGAAATAATCTACAATTTTTATTAAGGGTGAAGACTCGGACCTTGAAATTGCAGAAAAGTATCAAATTCAGGTTTAAAGGTAACTTCACTTAAAAGTAAAGCAGTATACAACAGTTTATAATGACAGTTTTAGATCAGGACTGCTGTGTAGGATGCTGGTTTTAATTCTTTTTTTTTTTTTTTTTACACACTCTCCCCTAGTCTGAAGTTATCCTTTTAATAAATATTGTGAATTGTTCCATGAGGATTAGTATTTTTTAAGGCTCTATAAAACAACATGAAAAGCAGAGGCACTCCCGCAAGCACTTATTTTTAGTAATTTAAGAACTAGAATATTTTATCTCACCCGCATAGTTTTCCTGTGCAATTCTTAATTTATACCTCTTACACAATATGATAATGTCAACCACATGACTTTATTTTTTGCCAGAGCTCTGGCCCTGCTCCGGACACAGTCAACTTCTATGAACCAGTCAAAGCACAGGACCAAATGAAGCTGCTGCTTTTTGGGTCCCTGGCTCATTTTTGGAAGGAAATAGTAAGTTCACAGGTACAGCACCATGGATTTCAGCGACAGAAGGAAATATCCTCATTAGGGAAACTTCCGAACTGTTTTTTAGTGAATTAAATTGCTCTTTCAACCACACAATAGAAAATAATCATTAAATTCTCTCTTTTCTTTAGCCTATGTATTTCTATTGGAAAGTATTTTAAATTTAAGTAATGTATTACCCAGAGCCTTCATTTACACATACTGAAAACAAAACTGAAAGATACACAGAATTATGCATTTGCATTTCTAAAACGTAAGAGACATCTGGATCCTGATTACTAAACTGGGGCCCCAGAAAGCATTACTAAGCCAAATATCACATAAGTAATCTTTTTAAGGAAGTTCCAAATTCTGCTATCTCCTGAAAGAAAAAGGACTCCATGTAAGGGATTAAATTCACCATCACAAACTGCAAAGGGTGAATTCACAGATTTGCAAGGGGCACACAGATCAGTTGGGTGCTCAACTCTCATTCAAAACTTTTTCTTCAAAATTTACTAAGAACACAGCAAAATGTGAATTTTCTGAAAATATTCCTCTAACTTGAAAAAGTATAAGAATCAACTAACAGTTAAACAGCTCCAACACTGAAACTACCAGCTGAAACCATCTATGCCTACAGGTTTTTTCATGATTGAGTTTGGAGATAACCATTTAGGAACAGAAATTTCACAAGAGAGAAGCAGAGTGTGAGGTATGACTGCAGTCACAGGTTCCTGGCTCTCCCCTAGCTGCCAAGAACAGGCAGCTCCCTATTCCCATTGCTCAGCAACTCTCAAAACAAGCTCTGTTCCCTTAAAATTCCTCTGATAAAATCTCTTTGTACATAAGACTTCTTCAGGCACTGAAAACTCCTGGTTTTGATGGAGACAGAAAATTTCGAGAGGTATATTGTGCCTGTGCGCATGCCACACGTACACCTTCATGTAGGCCTTCTACAATGTTCAAAGGACTTCGCTTTGTCCATACTAACCTTTAGTTAGGTGCTTGATCCCATCATCTATGTACACATAGGCACACACATGCAAATCCAAAGCATGTAATTTTTGTTATATAAAGCTGTTAAATTTTCAATGAAGACACAGACTCGGAGACCCTGAGGAGGACAGCCGCCTCCACTGAATCAGGACAGTACCACAATTACTTCCGTACACAAACCAGCAAAAGAACTAGCTTGGAAGGAGAAGATGGGCTTCCTTCAAAAGCATCATACAAGTTTTACTTGTTACTCCCATAAGGGCAATTTTAACACTGGGGGTGAATGGAAGAAACCGCCCACAATCAAGGTAGGTTTTTTCCACTATTCTTGAAGCAGTGCAACAACAAAATACATGAAAGAATAGCTTGTCACTAAACACTGCTTTAGTGAAACATTACAATTAGGCAGTAGGCGCCTTTTACCTGCAGGAGGACAGGACTGCTAGCTTGCCTTGTCTAAAGGAGCATGGGTTGGACTGGCAACTGGGCGCAGTGGCTTAAATATAAGCAGCTCCATGTAAGGGCTATTTTGAGACCATGATAAATCAACCTCTTTCCTGAGCTAATTCATGCAGGATCACATCCCACTAATGGCAAATTATTCTAAGCTTAGATTGAGCTATAGGTTGACTTTGAAAATTATTCTTCTATGCATTTTGCCTGATCCAGACAGAAGTTTGGAGAATCATGATTTACTGGAAAATACAGTCCTTAAGTTTTTGCAGGAGTAAATAGGAACCGCTTCACATATCTGGGGGGGCGGTAGGGGGTGGGGTGGAAATACCAGCAATTCCATTAGATGAAGGCTTGCAAGTGAAAGGTGACTTCAGATTGATCAAAACAAATATTTGCTCTTAATTTCAGACCACTTAAGTATCATCCCACCAACATATAGCTGAGGAAGGAAGTGTAAGTTAAAAAGGAGGCTCATTGTACCACAAAAGATAAATCTCATTCATCCACTTAAATAACTGTAGTTTATTCCTAGCATAAATAACATTCATTATACTTGCAAAGGCTACCGTAAGGTCACTGTCTCAAAGGTAGTGATTTAAGCATTTCCTTCACCTTTGACATCATCCGTAAAACAGGTGTCACAAGTGCTCCTTTATTGACAAAACCAGTTCCATTAGTTTAACACATCATTATTACCATAAAAGATTGTATTACCACAAATACTGCAATATTTGTGGTAAATAAAATAGTTTATCATTTCTGCGACTTTAGGTTGATATCTGCAGCATCTGTGAGGTAAAATGCTTCGATGTTCACCTCAGGGCTCTATTGTATTATGGCTACTGGAAGAAATTCCAGGCTTTCCTGTTCCAAAGTAGCTTTGTTTCACCAGAAGGATACCCTTACTAGCAGTACCATAGAGACCAGAAACATTCACTCTTGGTGCTAGATATGACAGGCGGCTTTGGTACATAAAACTAAAAAAATCCCCAAACAAATCAACATCCCCCACATCCCCCCAACCCAGGAGCTATTTCAGGTTTACACATCACATTCTTCTAACACTATGAATTATCTAAGTGTCAGACAAAGAGAAGGATAAATAATGATATTCACAACTGAGAAAGACAATAAGGAAAATGTTATGCCATAAAACAACTAGTTATATCAAGCAGGACTTTAACTACTTGAAGAAGTCCCTTGAACATAATCTGATTTTCCCCCATCTTCAAGACATGCCAACCACCATAGCAGTGCCAAGCAAGTATCTTCTCTTCTAGTTCATGCCCCGTTTTATATCACACACACTAATCTGCAATGTAAATTGTTCTTTCTATCTAGATTAACTTCAAAATACTGACAAATTTTGCCTATATTGACACAACTTCTATAGATAAAATTTCTCATCTGAAAAGAATCTCAAAAAGTCACAATTAGCACTGAAGGACTTTAAGAATTGTGTTTCTTTGCAACTGTAAACCCTGGTCTCCTCTGAGACAGTTCTATAGATGAAAGCCAAATTTAAGAAGTGGAATATAAGAACACATAGGTTCAAGTTAGTCATTTAAATCCTTAGTGAGATCTCTCTGGCTTAATAATCTCAGGTATCTGCTTAAAACCCAGCAAAACCAGCCAAGCACAGTGGAATGTTTAATTTCCTTGAAACACAAACCTGAAAGATTTTTCTTCTATACCACAGTTCAGGAGTTTAATATTACATGCTTTCAAGGCCCCTTTCTTCTGCAGCTGTTGACTATGCTTTCTTTTTCCCTTAAACGATGCTAACACACAGTAATACTATTAACAGTGTAGATGCCTTTGGCTTTCATTAGTCTTTAACATTTAACAGCAATTACACTGAGATAATAAGCAAGTCAATGCATCCTTTGGTTCTACATGCACTCTTGGATAATATTTTCCAAAGGTACTCAAGACTTAGTACTCAGCTCTCAAAGAAGAATGACAACGGACACCTTTCTGCGACAGTCCTTAAACCAAACATCATTTAATCTGAATTTCTATCATCTAATCTGCTTAGCACACCAGTTCAGACATTTATGCATTTCCAGCAAACACAATCTGTTTACCCACGCTTATGTAGACATACAGGATTCATTTTTTCCCTTTCAAACAATTCTCTTCTGAAATCGTAACACAAAAAAATGTGCCTTGCTTTAAAAACAGTCACCAGAATTCGGTGAATACAAGACTAAAGAATACTATATAAAGTGACTTATTATTCGTCCCTGATTTCCTGTTGGTCAGATTTCTCAATCTGCAAGTTAGGAATAACACCTACCTACCTTAAAAGGAGGTTATGAGATTTAGCTCTATACCATGCTTTGGAGATAGTAAGCAGTGAAAAGTCCTGAATTTACTAATACCTTCTAAACAGATCTCAAATTTTATCATGGGCTGAAGAATTTCAGATTAATTTAGTTTATTTTATCTTGATTTATTTTTCCAATTATTAGATTGAAAAACTCTTACAGCATGGTTTTGAACATGGAAATCGTGGTGCCTTCATCATCCTGGCACTCACAGTTACTACTTGGTCTCTGGTTCCTTCTTTCTTTTGAGGAGAAAAATGAGTACACCTTAGAGACAAAATTAATTTTCTTCACTGCAGCCTTCGTACTGCAGTCTGTAATTCCATCAGTGATTGAGAGGCCTAAGAACAGCTTCAAACACTCACAATGACAGAAACAAATGCTTTTGTCCATGTTTTTTATTTAAGTCCAGTTGCTGTTTTCTTATGCTTAAAAAGAAAAGTTATAATTTTGATTTTCCAGTTTTCAAGACCACATTGAGTTCTATCCCCATGACCGTCTATCCAGTGCGCAATCCTCCATGAGGGTCTATCAGACAACCACCTGTGATTAGTAGTTCCGAACCACAATCGTAGTCCCAATAAAGTAATCTCTAAGATAAATGCACCTGTGCCACCATTACTAGCAACACTCATCTGTGAAAGTCAGATGCATACACTAGGTATTCAAGTCACTGCACAACAGTTATAGACAAGTGTTACTTAGGGACAATTTCTTCCTCAGTTTAGTGTTGTACTACACAACCTGTAATGATGAGAAAACATTGACAACACATGTGTGTATATATATGCAAACACATGCATATATATGTATGTATATAAACTTTTTTATTAGCAGCACTGTCTCCAGCATGTGATAACTTTGCATCATCTCATGTCAATGGGAAAATTAAAGATATCAGGATTTACTGTTAAATAAACAGCAGTTCACCATGACACCACAGTAGCTCTCTCAACAGATCAGCTTCTAATACCCCTGCCTGTTCAAGTGTCTGCCTGCTTTTCCTGCTATGTTCAAACTTAGCTTTGTGAAATTCTGTCAGATGAGCAGTAATTCTACCATCAGACTGAATGTTCAAACCTGAGGCACTGCAGAATTCTCTAGCAGGTGGAAAGCAAAGTTATAAATCTGAGAACATTCAAGATCCTACGTTACTCCATTGATAACACTGTGGCTTCTAAAGTTCCCACAGTTCAGTGCAACACTGCTTCTTCCCATCACTGAGAAGCAAAACACAACACTAAAGAAACAGTGTGAAATATTTTTTGCATTCTTTCCAACATGGCATGTCTGTGCACGTTATTAAGTAGTAACAAAAGTCTTAAATATGAATCCACAAGATTTTTACCTCTGGATGAAGTCAACAGACTGACCAAAACAATATGTATAAAACAAAACTCATGCTTCAACTACCTGCTGGAATGGGTCAATAAGTATTTTTCTTCTCTATGTTTGGCCAGTTTATTCTGGGTTGTTTTGTTATTTGCCGCCTACTTTCTCCAGACGCATTTGAGATAGGCCACAGCTAAGGAAGCAATACCAGATGGTGAAAGGAATCCTTTTTCTTAGATTCCTGTCTCATATGTCTTGCTCATATGCCCAGACTCAAAATAATTGCCTGATTTGGAACGGCAAGGAATTTTCAATCTTGGTCAGATTATATGAAGAAGTTGTTTGCATTTGCCCGCACCTGGGAGCTCAGTTTGTACAATGGGGCTCAGCACGGCATCTTGAAACCAATCTCTCACCATTGAAGGGTAGCTGTTAAGACTCTGGTAGAACCTGCATGTTCCGTGGTGTTCAATACATGTCAGCCCACAGCACCACAAACTCATAGGGTAGGGGGATGACTGTCTGGTAGCCCCTGACAGAAAGACATACTAGATGACCCCTTCCAGCCTTAGGTTCTCTAAGTCTCCACATCATGGATTTACTGGAATTTACAGGCATACCCATAAATCTCACAACAGTAGGCAATCTACAATAATACATTTTATTAATGTGTCACTGGAGTACACTGTAAAAGCCCAGGTGGTCTTACAAAACACTTTGCCAGAGCCTGTTTAGAGCTGTACTTCTTACTATTCTGCAAGGGGGTTGTTCTTAAATTATAGTTTTAAAAAGCACTCTATTAAATTCAAATGTATTTTTAATAACTTTATAAATAAGTTGCATATTCTGCTGCTAGATCTACAGTATTATGTTGTTAAACAAAGGAATAGATCAAAAGAATGTGTTTATTAGCAATGTTAATTAACCATTAAAGATAACAGAACTGCTGTGTAGACCTCTGTTAAGTTAACCTAGCAACTGGTTGTCACATTAGACGTCTTAATTAAAAACACTGATCCTAAAACACTGCAGACAAAAGGAATCAGTAATGTGCACCAGCCAAGATCTGGCAAAATCTCTCCATAGCCTCACTCATTCCCATGCCTCCTCAGTGAGTTTCAAGAGATGTTTCTGAAATTTTCCCCGCAGCCAGAATAGCTTCCTCAAATGCGGGAGCAAATGATTATAAGTTGAAGTGGGACTGATGCTGTCTGGTCCTGTAACACTGAGAGCTCGGGAGACAGATAAAAATGATGACGGTATCTGGCTAAAAAGTGTGAGAGAAGCTCTCTACCCTTTACCTAAATATTGTTTGGATCGTTATTATAAATGACAGCAAAAAACCTGTAGGAGGTGCCATCTAATGCACTGCATTTATGTAGCCTTCCCCATATTCCACCAGTCTCCCATCTTCCTTTATTAGGCAGCATCATTTTGCTCCTGTCTGTGAAAGCTCCAAAATAAGACTCCATACAACATCGAAAGCTTGACCAATACATTGGCACACCTTTTGTCAACAACTTTTCTACTGGAAAACTCCCAGAGTAGCTACTTCAGATTTAGAACACCTTCTACCCTATTTCACATGCTACAAGAATTTTAAAAGAACCCTAATCTGAAATTAAAAAGTAATAAAGTCTCTTTGTGACAGACATCAAGCTAATATCAAAACTGTAAAAAGCCCGAGAAATCAGTCTTTAATAATAATTATGGTCTCAACCTGCGCTGCCTTTAAATACAAAAGAAACAGTGTCAGAAAAATGACGCAAAAAGAGATCTATTTCTTGAAATGTTCTATACTACGTAGGGATTAAAGTTTTGGGTTTTTTAAATTCAAGAGCTTTGTTATTCAAGGTTAACCCAAACCCAGGCTCTTAAAGACCTGATAAACAAATGCTTACTATTTAAGTTGTATTTCAGTGCTCACTGATGCCTTTTAACCTTCCCGTATTTTTCCTGTATGCCAGAACATGAACCCTCCTGGTTCTCTCTAGTCAGTCATTAGACAAACGGGTAGGCAAGCACTCCGAACAGAGGCAAGCAGCAGAAACATAGCAGTCAGTCTTTCACCAAAAAAGTCCAAAAGTTTGACGTTTGTTGTCTTCTTCTAATTGTCTTATGGTTACATAAAGTCATATACACATGTGTATGGGGAATTCTATCATTACAGACAAGTACAAATGAATAATGTTGTCTGTTATGGGACAGTGTTTTCTTCCACAGAAGCAGATACTTAAAATATGTATCAAGTTTCAGTAGAAAGTTTTGTCAATTAATCCCATGCAGGCAAAGATACGTTATAAAGAGAGCTAGAAGGAAGTCAAGAGATCATCTTATCCTTCCCCGAGAGAGGTCGATTATACCTATATTACCCCTATCACTACAGCCAGCTGTTTGTCTCATCTGTTCTTAAAAGCTGATAGCAATTCCACAACACTCCCAGGTACTCCACTCCTCTGCTTCACTATGCATAAAGACAGTAAATGCTTCAGCGGTGTCTAAGACGAAGACAATCGTCTTCCCTTCTTCCTCCCTTGTTCCAATTAAAACACATTATATCTTGCTTTACACCCCAATAACATGGAAAACTTTTATTTTCTACTCATGCCAGATGTTCCACACACTTGAAGACTTTCATGTTCACCTCTCAGCCTTCCTTTCTGCAGAGCAAATAATGCCAGCTTCATAAATACTTTTTGCATAGATCATGTCAAGTTTTCAAAGCAGCTGACAACTGTCATTTGTTTTCCAGCTGATCCATCTCAACACAGAGTAGTGAAACAAATGCAGCACACCAACATAAAGCCTTGTAAGTTCTTTGTGGGGCAGAATAATGTTGCATGCCTTGCAGCTCAAAATATCAGTTTCCCAGCATGATGTACCCTCTCCCCTCATCTTTCCCTTTCAGCAGCATTACATTGTGGAACCATTATACCTCTCAGATCCTCTTCTGATGCCTTTCCAACCACCTTGCATCAGAAAAGCTGAGTATTTTCTGCTGAAGAAGTCTCCAGCTTGTCCTATTTTACTTGGTGTATTTTCACCAGGTTGTCAGAATGATTTTGAAACCTCATTCTGTTCTTCAATATTATTGCAGTCTTTCCAGCTTGTTGTCTGCTGCAAACGTAATGAATACCATCTACTCCATCACCTAGGTCCCTAATGAAAAATAATGACTAAAGCCATTCAGGTTTCTTACACCTGCAGCCTAGTGTAATTTCCTGCTTAGCGTGTCTACCCTACATGCAATATAACAAAAGGTTCTCGAGTGACAACATCCCCGTCTCACCCTATTCCATCCCCCAAGACAGATTTGCTGGTATGGCTTATTGGCAAAACTTGTCTAAAAAAACAAAACAAAGTTCAGATTTATACAACAGTAACCTAAAAGTTTTCTGGATTTAGATACATAAAGAAGTATTCTTGATACTTCTGACAGACTCATTTCAACCATAAAACCACCCATATTTTTAAACATAAATGAAAACATTTTAAGTGTCTCCTAGCAGACCCTAGGAGAGAAGCACCCACAAAGTATGACAACGATCTTTAAAAACTCATCTTCAGCAGCATCTCAATGATACTAAGAAGAATCATAGAACTGAGGTTGGGTCTCAAGGTCATACCCACACATGCACGCAGAACATGCCTAGTTTAATCCCATTTCCATCACATGCTGTGTTGAAGCAGGGTGTGTGTCTAGACACCTGACTGCAAAATAGTGCCACGTAGCTGAGGGGGGAAAGGCATTCCCAACGTCTATGTTGCTGGCACAATCTTTACAAAGGCAAAGGTAAGGTTTTCCATTCAGGCTGGAACACCAAGAACTTGTTTGTTTCAAGTGGCATCCTCAGCCCCATGTCAAGGACACCTGGGATAGCATGTTTGTCTCAAATGCTGTGCTTGCCTTCACTGCCTAGGTAGGGGCATGACCACACTCAACATTCATGAGTGAAGCCACTGGGATATGAGGAAACGTGATTATATACAAATACGCTGCCTTTTGCACTGTGGAAACCAACACACAATGAATATAAAGTAAGAGACTCCCAAAACCTGTGTCAGCCTTTTAGACTGTCACTTACTTCCCCTGTGGCAGTTATCTGCCATCCTTTTCAGGCAAGCATGGCACTATTATGGATCCACTTATCACCAGTACTCTTTCTGACCTTTTCACATGCCTGTGAGACCTGTCACAACACACCTCAGTAATCCTCACAGGTCTAAGCTTGACTGGCTAGTGAGGAAAAAACGTGACAGAGAAGCAGGAACATTACAACATTTGGATTTGGCAGAAAGGACAAGGACAGAGATGGCAGAGAAGAGCAGCACGTGGATGGCAGGAAAGTATGCTAATGCCAGGATAGCTGCTGCCATGACTCAGGGAACAGACTTCTTAAAGACTAAAGAAGCAAAACTGGCTGATTAGCCCCTGCAGAACAGAAAGGTATCCTGCCAAAGCAGCATTTTCCTTCTCCAAACCTACAAGACAAGAGCTCTATTCTGCTGCTGTCTCCCCCCCCCCCCCCCCCGCCTTTCCTTTTCAGCCTGCCACAGAAGCTACCCACCTTCCTGCTGCCCACACTTTTGGCTGCATCAACCTATTCTGTTTCTGCAACCTTCGGTCTTACAGTGAGCCATCAACCCCTCCCCAAGCACTGCTTATGCTCCTTGCCCTTCATTTTAGTCCCAGGAGCCATCACCTGTCTTCCCATACACAAAGCACTTGGCAGCCAGGTTCTCAGCATGCCTATCCCCATATGAAAACTACATTCACAGAGCGAGTCCTGCAAGCCTGGCTCAGGATCCCTGCCCCAATTTTCCAGAGCTCTATCCCAGAGAACACACAGGCAAGGAAGGTGCTCAACTTCAGGCAACTGCTGAAAATAAAAATGGATGGAAAACTTCTAACTAAACAGAGGTGTCTTAAGAACTGTATTCAATCAACAAAATTACATAAGAGGGTAAACATGGCACATAACTTCCCATGGGGTAAGGGAGGCAGATAGTAGGATGGAGGGAAGTCAACAGGGCTGCCTGTAAGTTCTACGCAGAGACAGAAGTGGTGGGAGAGGCAAAAACGGCCATAGCCACAATCACTGTGTAGTATGTTCACACAGGAGAATCAATAATCAGCCAATGTGACCTACAGAGCAGACACCACTCCCAGCCACAGACAATGGAGGACCTGACAATACAGGGTGCCTCCTGCTGCCACAATGTACTCTGGCTGCTTCCTCTAGCTCTTCCTGCAGCTGCCTCACCCATTGATGCCCAGCAATATAGTGTAAAGCCTTCAGAGGAAGCCGCATCTGGATTGTTAGGATCTCCCAGCTCATTCAAAACCTCTGGCAGTGAGGACATGCCTGTTTTGCTGCTCCTCCAAGATCCAGCTGTTGTCTCTGGTCCTCCAGAAGGAAGTGGTCATCTCCTGAAGTTTTACCTGCATGCCAGTCTCTCTCTCATCCAGCAGCAACCTCCTGATACTGACACCAAAGTAGCCCTACTCTTCTCATGGCACAGGTTAACGAGCAGAATCCATTCCTTGGGGCCCCAGGCTGGCATTTTCAGGAGGGCAAAGGATTGCTGGAAGGATAGTTGTAAAAACAAAATGGGAAAGAAAGGGAGACAATCATGAAGAGCTAAAAGGTTCAGAAAAGGGCCCATCACGGGGAGACTGACACAGAAGGTAGGCTGAGTATAAAAAAGACTATTAGATATTAAAGCTTAGTGAAAAAGGAAGGAGAATCCCAAGGATTTTGGACTCACAGATGACAGTCAATATGAAGCCACAGATGCCATCCAGCTATTGACAATGCAAAGGAAGCATATAAGAACATTATATGAACTCAGCGTCCAAGAGCATTTTCCTAGTACACATGTGCTCCGTACGCACTCATTGTTTGGTCCCTTACTTCCTCACTAGGGGTAGAAGCACATCAGATTAACAGCCTGCAGAGGATCTTCCTGTCTGACCTCATCCAAAATAAATCTCCAGGGTGCATGTAACAGAACAGTATAGAATAAGTAAGTGTAGTAGCACGCTATTGCAAACGAAGAAGCTAATATTAGAAAGTATCTACACAGCTACTTTTTCAGATCGTCTTTCCAATATTTTTATCCCAAGCCATGCAGCAACTAGTATGAACATCTTGACTTGTAGTTCTGGGGGAAGTCAGCACATGGCAGCAGGTTTCATTTGCTCCTCAGAAAATACTGAAGCATTCTGCATAAACAAAGAGTTTCCCAAATGCTTTATGCCATGGCATATAACATTGCAATAGTCCAGCTGTAAGACAAAAAAACTGCAGATAACAAATACATGAGTATACTTTATGATAAGCAACAGTACTGGTTTAGAACACTGACAGTAATAAAAAATGTTGAAATTTGCATTTCACAGGAAAGAGGGAGGGAAAAA
Organism: Arenaria interpres; assembly: GCA_013399435.1. Lineage (NCBI taxonomy): Eukaryota > Metazoa > Chordata > Aves > Charadriiformes > Scolopacidae > Arenaria > Arenaria interpres. Next base: position 31,104 of record VXAK01017612.1, read on the forward strand.
AAAAAGACTTCCCCCCTCCTCTAAGACAAAACAGAATTAACGCACTGGGATTTCATGATCCTGACATCTCTGGAAAGTCAGCCTATACTTTACATAATGAAATGGCAACAATATTGAAAATTTCAAAAAATCTGTAATACCAGAATGCCCTCCAGAAGACACAAGGCAGGGAGATCCCTACTGTTCAGCTCTTTTACCTGACAGTAGATATTTAGAATACAGGTGATACTACTGCTATCAGAGGAACAAATACATTGTGCAGAAACCTGAGTGCTTCTTTCCTAAAAATAAACCCAAACATTTATTTGTAGATTATACCTCACTTTTAATCTCCAGGAAAAAAAAAAAAAAGAAAGAAAAAAAACAGCAAAAAAATTTCTATCATTAAAATTCTATAAGCAGAGCACAGGTTCATCACACAATCACGTAAGCTCCCAAGAGCCCCACCATGACCCCAAACCTACAGGGGCTAAATGTGCGCAAGCTAGAAATTGCATAGCCTCAGAAAGCTCTCTCTGTAGATTAAGAGATTATTCAAATCTTTGTAGCATCAGTGCCAAAAAAAATCAATTAATCAATACAGCATAGAGCAGCCTGGATCATGCAATTCATGAGAATTTTACAACTCCTTCGTGACAATTCATTTTGACAAACTTCGAATTTTCCTTAACTGAAGAAAACTGGACTTTCCAAAATTAATGCCACTGGGAAAAACAACCTAAGAACAAGAAACTGTTTCGGTGTGCCAGATTTTTGAGGTTCACTATTTGAAATTCAAGCTGCGCTGACTAGCAGTGATTACCCACATGATATTCTTCTGCCAGTTTTCTCACTGGGTAACCATTTTCTCAGGCAGCAGAATAAAATAAATGGTTATATGGTCATTTGTTCTTTTTGTGTATACCATATAAGTTTGAAGCTTTACTAGAACAAATATCAAAGAGAAAATATTTCATACACTCACAGTACAACTTCTTTTCACAGAGCAAATGAGAAGATGCTGCCAATGTAAATTTAAAATACTTATAGCAAGTATCTTTACAAAATATTTTCGTTACTCAACATGCATCTAACACATCTGCCACTGAAAGTCAGAATTTAATCACATAATTACTGCATTCACAAAGTTATCCCCAGACCACAACCTGCTGCTTGGAGAACACTACTCAGCAGCTCACATTTCCAGCCATTAAATTCCCTCAGCATTTTTCCATCTGCTCTTGCTATATGCTTTTCTGCCTCTATGCACACAGAAACACAGCAAACATCACAAACTGCTGGTTCAACAGGTAATGCAGGATACAAGGGCAGAACCAACAGAAACAGTGAAAAAGTGAAAAGAGAAATCAGTGAAAAAGGCCGAAGGTGAAAAGGCTGCTCAGGGGACCACACTGTCACATGGGAAGAGCAAAAACAGTAGGTTAGCCAATTTGTCAGACCTCTTTTTACCTCATTTTGTGAGGGTTTAGTAGTGTACTGATGATGTCTTTTCTACTGCTATTTCTTTGTAGAGATTTAATTTCTTTTAGCATCTCAGCACCTGCCTTCACATCACCAGCAATCCATTAGCCCTAAGGTTTGGTCCTCAAACATCTAGGTTGAACCTCTTGCACTGTAAAAGACTTGCATGTATACAAATATTTTAAATATTTAAAATTTCACATAAAATATTCTATTGCAAAAACATTTTTTCATTTAGACACCACTTGATTTTCTTTGCTCCCTCCAAGAATCATCCTGAAATTCTGTAACATTTTTACAGGACCACGACTTGACCCTAGAGGTTTATTTCATTTTGCTTTTTCCTTGTGGCTTAATCCAATCACAATTTTGATAAAGAATTACTTAACATTATTTTTTCATTCTTGACCCTGTCCTGTCTTTCCCTAAGCAGTCAAAACAAAATTCCAACAAGGTACAGTACATTCAGAGCACTGTGGAGAAGCATGGTACCTGGTCAAGCATGGGTCAGACGGTAATTCACATTACTTAGTCACCACAGCAGTCACAGAACAACAGCAGACAAATATCACATTACACAATTGAGCTTCAAAACCTAAGCACCTTATTTTCTGGACATCAATACTCTAGGTAGTCATGTTTTTTCAATAAATTTTGTGATGTTCTGGCCCTTGTAAACATAATCTATGTGATTAAAGAATACAATGGACATTGGTGTAGGAACATATGTCCCACTAATACAACAAAGAATAGTTTTAAAATGCACAAAAATGTCATTACTACCTGACTTTTTTTGTATGTATACATGAAGATTCTGTGCATGTACACACACAAAAAGATGAGCATGAATTTACCAGTAACAAGGTTTCACAAAGCTTTAAAATATCCTGAAGCAGTGTATACATCTTTCACTGAAAAGGGATATGATTAACTGCATTAAAGCATATCATTCCTTTCTCTAACATGTGATGTGATAAATCATAAAGAGAGGACATCACTGTGTAAACCCCACACATATACTAGTAAAACATGCGTCAAGACACAACACACAGACATATGTAATAATAATAATATTGGTATAAATGAAGCAGGGATGCAAACGTGTGTGAAAGCAGCAAAAGATCAATGGAACAAGATTAAACAGAATGGTCTATACTGATGGCCAAGTGTTAGGTCCCAGTCTGATTTTTGGTCCGGGGGGGGGTTTGAAATGATTCCAGGGGTGTGATTAAGACACAAACGAGGTCAGATGCCATTTACTATAGTTTTACTATTGTTACCTAAAAATGACGCTAAATGGCGATAGAGAGAAGTCAGAGGTATAGGAAAGGAGGAAAGGAGAAGCAGAATTTCAGAGAGCTGCAAGAAATAGTATATCACCACCATAGTCGGTCCACACGACGGCTCAATGATTCTCTGGAGTCAACGGCATCCCATTGATCCGCAATTCTCAGGCCTTCGCAATGGTGAGGGTCGATGGGTGAGGGGTCCCAATTGCAGTGGGGTGTAACAGTAATTTATCGTTCCTGTTGACTCATAGTTTGACCAATCAATGTGACAGTTACCTCTGCTCATCCAATCGTTGCCCGACACGGCTGCTGCACGAGCCCCCCTTGCCTCTGCTGCACAAGCAGTGCTGGGCCTTGCAAAGCAGGCAGGTTTTCGGGGCAGAGGGTGCAGTTGTTTTGAGAACCGAGGACATATGTTCTTTGGTATCGGTACACTGGTGACAGAAGTCCCGTGGCAAGTGAGCTTTGAAGTATCTTGTCTTTCTGTCAGGTTCTTACACCAAGGACACAGTTAACAGCTATAAAATACCAAGGGATGCGTTGTTTACATCAAAATCAGGTCTGGGCTCACCATAGCACAAAAGACTTGTCTGCAGAAGACCACACACTGACAACAGGATGGCAGCAAGGCTACACAGCACACTGCATGTGCCATTACTCTTCCCGTTAGCCCAACAAAACTTTAAAACCAGGAAACACAAACAATGGGCAGCAGACTTGCATAAAATTTATGGAGACTGAAGTAAGCAAGATTGTGAGGGCAAAGGATCATGCTACGGTAATTATGGCTCCTAAAGCACACAAAGAACATGTCCAAAACTGAGTTTTTCATTGTCAATCACAAGGAACCCAAGAGATGCGATAAGGATTCAACAGCTGGTGGCCCTTGTCCCCAATGTCATACACAAGTAACCTGCCCAGACATGTAGACTTTGTGAAGTATTTGAATTCCTTGCTCAGAATTTGCATTAAGAGATACAAAATCTATTGCAATCTAAATCTATCTTAAAGAGATTTAGAGTTCATCAACAGATCTCAAAAAAAGTTGTCAATGGAGGAATCTCCTTTGTACAAAGGAGATTTTTTTTACAAGTTCATAAAATTTTACCATCTGGCTTGATGCTGTTCAGCACTTCCATCAGCGATAAGGATATTAGATTTAAAGGCACTGCTTAAAAGTTCAGAGATGACATATTGTAGAAATGATAAATACTGAGGACGACAAGGTTGTCACATATGAAGCAATCTGGATCTCTTGGTAATCCGTGCTCCTTTAAAAAAAATGCATTTTAATGACAAACGCAATGTTAAGCATCTAGAAACTTAAAGAGTGTCTGCTGTGTTCTCCCAGTGTGTTGCTGTGATGAAAGGTGCCAATAGAAACAGTAACACAGAGCTATACGGGGAGATAGGATTTTTATATCTACCCATAGCACGAGCAAAACATCAGAAAGTTAGACTTGCAGGAAAAAAAAAAAATAATCCCTCAATGACAGCAGTAGAACAACTCTGAAAGTTATGGACTTGAATCTACCCAGTTTGTCAGAATGAGAGAAATTTGGTTATTGAGCACCATACAGTATACCAACGATAGCATAGTGCCACCATAGAGAAAAACAGCTAAATGAGCATGTTTTCATTTAACACAGAAGCACATACAGAAATCGTGCTAGTAACACTTAACACTAAAGCACATGCATCTTAAGACTGAAACATGGGCCATGGAGGGTATCCATCTGAGCACAAACCACCTACATTAGAATTGAGTGATTCATTACCTGGCAACAATAATTAATCTACCCCACTTTCAAATGTAAGATAACAGTAATCTCCCAAAAAATTTAAGACAAAAAAAGTGACCAGTTTTCTTTTAATGATTAACACGTTTTTGTTTATTACAAACGTACAAGATTAATATATTGGACACAATCATTTGAAAGTCCAAAGCGGAATTTCAGCTTATTTTAAACTCAGATGAAGCTGAAGAAAATAAGTGGATAAAATGGAAATGAAAATTAAATGGAAGAGAAAAATAGCTGGTTCTACTTTCAGGGTTCTCTACCCACAGCTTCTAGTCCTTCCAGAAAAGCCCACTGTCTTTGACATAGGATTTAGCAGTACTGTGTTATTTGCTGACATCAAAACTTCTTGCTGACAACACAAATTCTTGACTATGACACCAAAAAAGCCAGTTGGTCAGTTTTGTGCTACTGTGCCTGAAAAACCTTAAACATGGATGCAACTAACCTAACAGAAGTTACTTTATTTTAGATATGATTTAGATCAGCAAACTAAGTCTATTGCTCTAACACACAGGCAATGAGTGATAAAAGCATCTGATGCATATGTAATGGGAGTGGAACTTTACAAATAGGTGGATTTACAGCTAAGCATAAGCTGTACCCCCAATACAGGCTGCACCACTCAAGCTATCCAAGTCTGGAGATAAAAAGAGCTAGCTCCTGCCAGTTGTGGTTCACAAGCCTTCTTGCTTAACTATTTTGCCCCTCCACTTCCTGCCGGAGGTCAACACACTACAGAGACATGCAACAAGGACTTTCCTGGGGGCAACCTTGCCCCACATCCCTTGTCCAGGCACATCAAATTCCTTAAGCTGCCATTAGACAGAGTCTTCTATCAACACACACTAATTTGCAGTAAAAATTCCTGCCAACAGAAGATGTGTGAGCCACAGCTTTAGATGCAGGCACTCGAAAAACCAAACTGATCTAAACCTCTATACTTTCAGTGTAACAATGGTACTTATAAAAACACTCACCTCAGGTCAACTTGCTTATTTCATCCCTACATAAATATAAAGAGCAGCAGCAGCTAAGTGTATACAGCAGAGAGCTACAGCAATACAAATTTCCAATTCAACACTGTTTCACAGCATGAGGAACCCGTTGCTCAGGTTTAGATGTAACTATTGATAGGTGCTCTGCGGAAAGTTCTCTCAAAGTATTAGTTTTTCTCCTGTAATAATTTTAAAGGGATATTGCACATTATTGTAACTCAAGGCGCTTAATTTCTCTCAATGAACAACAGATTGCAGAGGATGTGTGCTTTCAGATGAAAAAAAAATCCAACACCTAAAACTTTCATAAACAGAGAAATAGTTTTAATTCTAATAAGGAATAAAAATTTTCACTATCTTGAGTATCTCAAGACTGCATTTTGAATAGCTTTTATAATTAACATGGAAAGTATTTTATTTCTCAAAAATCTGGTATTATTTATAGTGAACTGTCTAAAGTTGTTTAGATAAAATTTTCCAAAACTAATCCCTATTTTCCAGAACATAAATGAAGTTTCTGCCATCAGATACAATGAATCAAATGTGAATTTGCGTGCTTTGCAAATAAGTACCACCACAGAATTGCTTTCAGCACAGTGGTGCCCTTCTGCAAAAATATATTCAATGAAAAAAGCTGCAAAGTTGCCTGCATAAGCATACACAAAGGTCCTGAAACATACATACATAAGACAAAGGAAGCAGCAATCTTTCTGACATGTTTCGGGGTATTTGGAGGCTTTTGTTTGTGTTATTTTACAATTCTTCACAGTTACTCGAAATTTACTGCCTTGACCATCTTTGACAGTTNAGGCTTGTACAGTCAATGTATCTTACTTTTAAGGTTTCCTTTGGATGCTCTGGCATTCTATCTGAACACTTCTCCTTGTTACAGGTCACCTATATAAACAGACAATTTTTTAATAGATATACCTATCTGTAAGCATACATATATATGTGCACGCAGAAACTGTCAATCAAAATCCAGTTTTTTCCACCTACATGACACTGGCATCAGAGCCTTCTTTTTTTTTAAGTATGGTTGGCATGGTTTCGTAAATCCATTCCACTCAATTTATCATTCCCACTTCTTCCCCTGAGGTTAACTGATAGTCCATACTTGTCATTGATAAAAACTTTCTCACAAAAATGTTATTAACTTTCTTTAAACTTATTTAATTAAGCCCCTAAGCAAGCAGTGGTTTTATCTAGTGTTTCTCTTGAGTTCATCTGGCCACACTCTTATGTTGCTGTTATCCAAGGATATCAGCTGCTTCACTATAATGCATAAATGAATTTTATGAAAATTATGTGACCAACTTTGACATTTCCACAGGTGCAAGTAGATTATGTAATTGCTGCTACTAAACTGGACTCCATATTTTATAATTACTGAAATTAGTTTCAGTAATGTCAAGAGAAGGACAGATGCAGCAAAAATAAATACATAAAAGTTATCTAGCTCTGAATTAAACTGAAATTGACAGACTAAACAAAAGGAAAAAGAACTGATTTAGACTGGAAAAGTCAGGTATTTTACTTCAAAGACAGATGCTTTAACCACTGAAGCTCTAAACAAACCAGGAACCTCCTCTACCCAACCACTTACTTTTTTTCAAGTGTTACTGTTTTCGAAGGCTTCTCTCCACTGCATAAAAGCCTGCTGTTAATTCATTTTTAGGAGAAAGGCATTTAAAACCAGAACATATCTACTTAAAGCTGAGGGTAATTTTTGTCAATAAACTTTGAGTCATGCCTTGTCTCTCTGTAGTTCTTATTTTGCTGTCCTTTATGTGTTTGGGAAGAAAACAAAAGAGGATAAGGACACTGATGCCTTAAATTCAGTGATGGAAACTCACCCGGTTAACAAACAGCGTACTCTGAGAGGTAACATAAATAGGTCAGTGAAAACAGAGGGCATGTTTTTTAACTGAAGCCAGTTGGGCTTTTCGGTTTACAGCCATGGAACTAGATCAAAAGGACAGCTACTAGGTGGAGTAACTCCACATACAGCAAGAACATATGTGCCCAATGGCCCAATCAGGGTACCCCTGGCAGATGAATGTCAGATGAGGTTCAACAAATAAACAAGCATTGCTGACTTGCAGGAGGTAGCACAACATGTTGGAATGGATGCCACAGCTAATGAACTTGGAATAACAGCTACTGCACAGGTAGACTCCTCTGCTTATGCTTTTGCTGGCAGGAAGTCAGCATTGACTTCTTTCACTGCCTATCTGATCAAGTTTACAAGAAACCCGACTACCACTTTTGGCATCAAGTTGAGCACACAGATAAATAAATCCAAGAACTCTGGTTGGTTCATCAGGATAGGTAGGGAAAAGCTGGTACTCCATATCAGTCAAATACCACTTCTTTTCAAATGATCTGTTACTCAGTATGCTTCCTGTCAAATACTCATCTTTCCATATAATAACATTATTAACAACATATAACATATTAATAATATATCCCATCTCATTGAGACTCAGAATCAACTGCCTCCTTTATGCTGTCATAGAAAAAATATTTTTAAAATATCTGCACATGTATGGAAAACAACTCTGTAGGGTCCAGCCAGTAGCCAGTCTAAAACAGGTATAAAGAAATAATGCAACAGATATAAAAGAAAGCTTAACTATTTCGCATGCTAGCTCTTCAAAACACACACATGGTGAACCATAAGNTTCTATCATATATGACAATTAGAGATGGTAAGACAATTACATCCTCAGCATCATGAGCTCTATTTGCTAAGATAGCAGTATTAAAGATATTTTAAAATACCATTTGCAGAATCCCAAGCACTTTAATAACTAGATATGATTATGCTGACAAGGGACTATTCCTTTACTATATTTTATTAAAGCCTCAGCAACATTACAGAATGTGGTCTCAGTGATGAGCTATAAAAATATGCATATGAATGCAATAGAGGTGACTGCTTCACAGCCATTTTTCAAACTTGGAGAAAAACACCTACTAACATTCAATGTCAAACATCACAGCAAGAGTAAGTAAGGTCATAGCTACAGATTAAAAATAAGCCACTTTCTGTTCTGGCTGAAGTCAACAGGAGTTTAGCCATTAACTTAAGCAGAGGCAACCTTTTGCCCACACAACAGCTTCAGGTTAACATAAAGCACCAAGGGCACTAAAAGAAGGCACCAAAAACCATCTTTCTTCACTGTTTTTCTATCATTGCAATAATCAAATACTTGATGTGGAATTAGTTTTATATTCTCCTGACTTTTCTTAAATAACAGGTTTGCTTACCTGTATAGGATTTTTCATGTGTCAGAACCTAAAACAAGTCTTTTCCAAGTCAGCAGATATGCTATGAAGTACAGATTTCTGGTATACCACTTAAGTCAGAACAACGGAGAGCTTAACTGCACTTTCCCAGACATTCACATACCTAACCTTACTATCACCAAAAGCTACACAGCACTATTAAGCTGAAAACAAATATAGAAAAATACAACCAATTAACTGGCCTTTTGTGCAAGGGCTTAGGGTTTTATTCACAATGTGTTGTCACATTAACACAAACTTACTCAAGTACAGCGATAACCTTATAGATCTAAGGTATTTTTTGGCAAAAAAATACAGTAAGTGAACAGAGCCTGTTTCTGAAGAAATTTCGCTATGTTTTTATCCTAATACTTTCTCAATAAATTACTAATAAAGAACAAGAAATAAAACAGATACAAATAAATATACAAGCTTTAAAACCAAACAGCTGAAAAACACTAGAATAACAAAACCAAGGTACAGAAATCTGAGTAAAGCACAACTAAACCACAGTATCTGAGTTCATATTATTCTCAGTAACAGTTTATACAAGAATATAGTCTTTTCTTCAACTAATCAAAAATAGTTGCTCAACAAATCCATACATTTAGTAGAATTCATCTTTTCTTTGTTCCTACCTTTTCATCCATAGGTCCAATCACAGAATTTTGTGAGGAAACAGTTTTAGTTATGTGTCAAGTTTCATTTATATAATTCATGAAGAAACAAAATTTCTTTCTTGATTTTTAACAAGAGAAATCTTCAGTGCTAAAGAAAAGCTTCAACATAAGGATTTTTTATCATTTTGAAAATCCTCCGCAATAGCTCCTCTAGAAGAGGGGGACAGGCATAAAAAAGGTCATAAAAACCCATAGGTTTTCATTTACAGTCTTGATTTCTTTGTATGTATTTGACGGCAGATCAACTGACATAATTAACCTTCATTTTAACTGCCCTGAAAAGAAGACTAACCTACTCAAAGAGTGTCAGAGGTACATACTTTACTGTGAGCACAATAGAATAAACTTCTTATACTTACAAACTTCCTCTTCTTGGAAGGCTTAACTCCTTCTGTAACAGAAAAAAAAGATAACACTGTGTTAGGAATAAAACATGTTAAATTAAGTGGCCTTTTTAAGAGAAGTACTGTAATCCTCCCACCATTAGCAGACACACAGAAGTGGTATACTTAGACTACAGCAAGAGATGATACAGATTTTACACGTACTATCTTTTACTTGTTGTCTTCCATTCTTATTTGAAATACTAATAATAGCAATGGGAAAACTCTAGGCCTTTTTGTAGCAGCAGTATTAAATATTTCCAACAATACATGGATGTTACAGAAAAGCCTTACAAATAGAGCCACTGTTAACAGTATTAATAGTTGCAAGAGACAGTGACAGAGATATATCAAGTTCTTTCTGGCATCCAACATCTGCAGAACTTAACAGGATCAAGACCTAAACAGGGAACCATCAGGACCAAGGTTTCTACACTATGTTCTTTAACACAAAAAAGATGAAGTACCTAACAGCTTGGTCAATTATAAATCATCATCATTTACTACAATGTGCTGCAAAGTACTATCATAACAACAGAACTGCTGTTGTACAAACATTTCTACAACTTTTGCTGTGTACAGTTAAACTACTGTTTACAGAACTGACAAGACAGCCTCCTAGCCAAAAAGAAATTTCCAACAAACATTTTACTAGCACTTCAGTGCAGAAGAAAGCCACAAGATTCATGATGTTTTGCTCATCAGAAATATGGATAATACATATATCCACAAGCAGATCATCTTGTATTACGTAAATCACAGAATGGCCGAGGCTGGAAGGGACCTCTGGAGATCCTCTGGTCCAGCCTGATCAAAGGAGGGCCAATTGCAGCAGGTTACTCTGCTGGGTTCTGAACATCTGCAAAGATGAAGACTCTACAACCTCTCTGGGCAATCTGCTCCAATGTTCAACTACCCTCACTTTTTTCCATTTCTCACGTGAACTTATATTCTGAATGCTACATTAAGTAAGTGTTCTTTGCAGTCACGACCAACAGGAGTACCACCTGCATCTAAACAAAGGGACAACTTGTCTGACCTACAGGATACAGCAATACATTAAAGTTGAAGACCACCACAAAAGACACAGTTGCATATGAAAATGATTCAAGCTATGTGGATGGATGTCTTTAGCCACTCAAGTGCATCAAGACTATTTTAAAGAATGTAAGATTTGGTTTCCCCTCTAGAAGTTATCAAAGGGAATGGCAAAATTCCCCTTGAAAAGTAAATATATATATGCACATTGTATATGTGTTCACACATGTATTTCACATAGCACATAAAGTAAATTTATAGGTAGTGACCAAAAAAATGCATATGAAAGTACAATTGAATGGATAAAAATAGTTCATCCAGGCACCTTGAAAAGGCCATAAGGGAATGAATAATTATGTATTCTTTAGAGACTTTTAAATGGAGTGCAGTAAATAAAGCTGGGGCTGCTGAATGAATGATAAGGATTAAAATATCAAGTAGCTGCTCAATTCTTGAGCACCGCCCATCCTGTTCACTGAATGAGGCAGGAAAAAATAGTGTGAAACAATGTAATAAGAGATCATAACGCAAAGGCATAGGAGCCCAGAATTAGGGGCCTTGGTTACAAATTCTGGCACTTCCTAGGAAGTTCCAGCAACTGTTCAGAATTTGCAATTTAAAACAACATCTTTTAGCATAACATGTGCTTACATACAAAAGAACAGTTACACCTGCATACAATTTTGCATTATGAAGCTGAGTAATTCCCCTAAATTTAAAATGTCACATTCATTGTGAACAAAATGTAACTACAATTTAGAACCCACGTACTTCCCTTTGCTTTTTTTTTTTTTCTTTAATATTTACAATGCCATTGTGTTCTATTTCTAACATAAAACTTTACTTGTAATTCTAGGCATTGTCATACTGTAACAGACAATAATTGTGGAAAAATTGCCAAAATGTAGGAGCAAAAATCATACTTGGTTTCGCATCCCATTTAAGAGAGTTGTAACATGTATTTAAATTTGTTTCTTACGATTCAGGTCTTTTTTTTTTTTTAATTGGAGAGTTTTGATTATAGTTTATCATTGTGACAGCACAGCAAATGACAGACACTGCTTTCTGTAGACACATGAAGTCACATTAGTCTCTTGGCCCATTCTCACGCACGCCATCCTAAAGCACTACTTTTGACTACAGAATAAGGTTCCATAGGAGATGATTCAATGTAAGAACTTGCTGGTAAAGATGGTAAAGAACTGCCAAGATCTTCCCATATATAGTACAAAAAATGAAACAGAGCCTTCAAGAAAATTTACAAAACATTACAAATAAAGCATTTATAAAGCTGGATTTTAAAACGTTATACACATAAACAAAGTAAGGAATGAAATAAAACAAATATATTTTCTGGATAATACCTACATAGGCATTTTTCCTACACATCACAGCACTGGTGTTAAAATGCAATGTCACTTCTCTCATGCTTCTCCTGCTTGAACATCTCCAAGACAAAAAAAAACACCAACCAACAAACAAACAAAGAGAAACCAATCCAAACCAAAAAAGTAGTAAAGTGAAGCTTGTTTTTCTGTCTCAGATCAGGCTGAACTTTTACAGCTCGTATATGATTTTTTTGTGTCACTTTGGACTCACCCAAGATTTTTTCACAGCCTGAAAAAATTACCAGGTTATCAGCTATGTCAGTACGGGCTTTCTTACTTCAGCCAAGGCTCACCAACATTATGCTGGCTTTGCAACAGTACAGCAGAGCCTATCCAGAGCCAGTGGGAAAAGTGTAAACATGCTCTACATAGGGACAGCCTATAGATTAGATTAGAAAAATCCTTCATTTGCTAGGTACTTAAAAACCATCCGTACCATTCAAAAGCTAAGGATGTGATGTTTACTCCAGTTCTCCCAGTTTTTTTTACACACAGCCACTGAAAACAAGGAAGCTCTGAATGATACCATACCAGAAATTACTCAGTTCTTCAGGCTTAAAATGCTGAGATTTCAGTTACACTGCAAATGATCTGAAACGACTTCACAGCTTTCTGCCATTACACTGCTCCCTGTCCGAATGTCTCAATAAAACAGACTCCAAAGACCAGCCGTTCTAGTTCTGCTGCACAGCATCCAACACATACTGCCTGTTGAAGATAAAAACTTGGTGGTGTCAAAGACGTTCAGATCATGTGGTTAGCAGGCAAGCCCTGGAGTATTAAAAAGAGAAAAAGATGCCTTAGCTACCACTCTTCATGGTTCTCAGGCATCAGCTCTGCCCCAGAAGACACAACTATGCTCTTGCCCTACACGGAATCCTCCTCTGGCCAGTTCAAGTACGGCTGGTTTTAGGGCTGTTTCATTCCACTGCAAAAATGCAAAGCAGATTTACTGGACCAGAGACTCTTACCCTTGAGGCCCTTCATGCCTCTAAAAACGTGGTCTGAAAAAGTAATAAACCTTGCCTCAGCTTTAAGAGATCTGCGCAAGTCTGTGCCACATTTCTGTGATGTTGCATTAAGACCCTTGTGTACTGAATTTAACTGCATCTATGTTTTTTTCAGTTCAAACTCCATACTCTGGGCATTTTTTCTATCAATATCATGTTTTTACAAGCACAGATGCTTTTTTATTATTTCAGTAATTATGATTCTTCCTCTGGTTCTACACTTCTATAAGACACTTCAGTACAGAGAAGTTTGGTCAATGCACCAGAGTGCAGATATCGAGCCCTATAAAAAAAAAACATGCTGACTGAATAAAGCACATTGAACTTCATTCTGGGTCAAAGTCTTCATTACCACTAACTAGATACATGGTTTAAATAACAGAACTATAGAAAAAGCTTTAAACAACAGAGGTGACTTAGAAAACACCAACTTAATCTTATTTCTTGCAAATAGTACTAGCAAATTACAGAAAATTTAAAATATTTAATTTCTTCCCCTGTATGGGAGGAAGAAAAGATGCCATTAACTTATTACTTGTTGCTGGATTCAATTTTAAAGAATCAGCAAGACACTGACACATTCATAAGCTGCTAATGTTTTCACCACAGGTTGATTTTAGAAGCACAGTAAATCTGAATAATATTCCAAACCCAATTGCAATGTTAAAATACTCAAAAAGTCTTATCTTTCAGAGTTCTCAATTGTACAAGAAGTAGTCTGAAAAAATTAACCTTTTCAAGACAAATTTCAGTAATGCATTCTTCAGCTGGGGAAGTGTTATGTGTAATAAGATTAATACAAGCTTTGTTGTGTGGTTTGTTTTTTTTCCCACTGTTGCTCTACTCATCCTCACAGGCTCTAAGCAGTTAGGGCTTTCTGGTAACATTTGTTCGATCTTAAAACACTGCATTAGAAATACGTTACCATTGTAACATTATCACTGCATTAATAACAGTAGGCAGGAAAAAAAAAAAAAAAGCAATGCCACACAATTCACCTTCTTATAATGACAGAGAGCAAGAGTTACTGCTTTGAGGGATCCATTTGAAGGATTTTCTTTTTAAGCAGTTGCTATCTTTTCACTGAAGTTGGGGGTTGACAGCAGATCTTGCAGTTGGATGTGGGAATAAACTAAAAAAGCAGAGCAAGTAACACAGCACAAGATTGTTTTGATCTCTCAGTGAAAGGGGCTGCACTGTGCAAGAGCTTTTTAGAAGCTAATCTTGACCTCTTTATAAGATCAATATATCAAACCACTGTATTAATCCATTCTAAATACCTTCTAAGTGAGGCAGTAGCAGGTTATGCTTTTTATTTGATTGCTTCCGACTTTGTCAACGTTCAGTTCTTCAGATTCACAGAGCACATTACCAAGGGGCTCAGTGCAGAGACAGATCAACCACCTCAAATGCCCCAAGCGTTAAGTGTCCCACAGCACTCCCCTGCTGCAATTTTATTTCTAAAAACCTCCCTTTGTTCTTATGACAACTTATACTGTTTCCTGGTTCCAAGAATAGTAAGCCTCTGCCTCAGAAGCAGTTTTCTATTAGTGCTAGGGTTGAATTTTAGGAATGACTATTGACTTCAAAATTTCCAACTCAAGAAAGGATTAATTGATTTTCGAAGAGTTACAAAAAGGTGTTCAGCTCTTTCATTGTTAGTCAAGGTAATCTCACTTGGATCTGATTTCTTACAAAAACAGGAATAACTATAAAATTGTTCTCCTTTCCAGATGACCCAACTGAGTTTGAGTGTCATCTTTCTCAGCAATCCCTAGTCTGAATCGGCTTGTCCAAGATGCAACTCTATATTCACTTTTTCTCAGGAAATCTGCAGTGATAGCTTCTTCGCTGGTAACCAGAGTTCCAGTCAAGATTCCCATCTTTCGCTTTTCACACCGGCTACCAAGGAGCTAGGCATTATTAATGCCTTACGGGTAAAGTCTGGTGTTCTGTCTTTCAGCTGAAGGCTTTCACATTCTTTCTAGTCATACAGACGCAGCCACCAGTTTACCAGGGGTTTTGCTTAGTGTGTGCCTTCACAGATTAAGTAAAAAGTCATCTCTTCACAAGTATTTTCAACAACGAAAATTGCCACTTTTGCATTTTTGGGAAGCTCTGGAAGGCAGTTACTGCTGCTCAAGGTAGACAGCATTCACAGTTCTTCCGTGTCACCTGCATAATGCTCCTTGGTACAGAACACAAGGCTTCTTTTAAATATTTTTACCCGCATGTCAATTTACAAAGATGTAATTCGGCATGGTAACTTACGCCCCTCACATCCCTAAACACTAAAAAAATAAATTGTAAATAATGAATGTAAAGTCACAAATTAGCAACAATAAATTGTGAATAATGACCTTAAAGTCACAAATCAGCAACAATTACTACAGATTTAACAGGGGATATGCCTAAGCACAGTTTTAACCAGAAAAGGCCACATTTTGTCTATTTCAATATTCTGTGTTCTATACAGTTCATTTTTATCTCTTCAGTTAACTTCCCTGCTTTTGTTACAGGCACTGCTGAC
>VXAK01017612.1:51488-61544 GCA_013399435.1 Arenaria interpres
AAGGTAAAAAAGGATTAGGACAAACAGCTTCAGTTATGCATCTGTTCAACAAGAAACAAAGGTTAAACTGTAGCCAACCACAGTTTCTTCTCTACACTTTCCAGCTTTTTTTAAGCCAGCAGGAGGCAAGCCAATACTAAACAGAGTCTGCAATACAGAACTATAAAAAAATAATCCTAGTTCCTATACTGATTTATACAAGCCACCTGGCAGGCCAAGTCCAGCAGCTTTCACCTTCCCTGCAGTCACGCCACCAAGATATTTGAGTAGAGGAAAGGACTGGTGTATTTTCCATGGTAATTTCATTACTGAAGATAAGTACATGCAGAACCAAATAGTTCTCTACGGAAAAATAAAAGAAAAACAAAACCACCTGTCCTTTGGGTGACATAAATTTTATCTCAGTATGGTTCAAATATCTCCCAACACTGGTCATCCCCCTCATCCCAATTCTTGGTAAATATTTCCAATTCTCGCCCACAATTTGGTCCCTAATTCACTCCTTTTTTGTGTCCACACTATGCAGATATCCCCCACCTAAATGAGGATGTATGTCTACTAATTTCACCATATCTTAAGACTAACTTTACATTTCTGTAATATTCTTTTGCATAAATAGCATTTATGCTAGCCAAACAATTTCTAATACTATTTCTACCACAGCTATTTCTATTTTTAATCAATTGGGAGGCATGCAATCACCATTGGGATGGAGCCACACATTTGAAGTAACAGCTGCAAACATCTAATTATAGCTTGGTATTACCTTCTACAAAACTAAAGTTTTAGTAAGGAGAAAAGGAGTACTGTGGATTTATTTTGTTTCCATTTTGGGTCAGAAACCACTGCCCACAGACTGACTTTTTCAGGAGATTAATTTTATAAGGAAGACAATTTTAACTTGCCAAAGAGAGGATCCATTTGTAATACTAGACTGCAAACTATGTTTTGCTTTTATTTATGTCTGCCAGACTCTCTAACCTTTGGTAAACATAACTTCCTGGCAATCAATTGGCCATCAAAGTTCTATCAGCTGTTGCCAGAGAGGAGTGCTAGGGAATAGTACTTCTTTCTCTACACTCCCTCCCTACTGGATGATACCTTTTTTTTATTCTTGAAGTAGACTCTTCAATTTGTGTTGAGTTTACAGCAAAAAGCAGCAAAATTCTAAGAATGCATAAGGGTTTACAACATACTTAAGATGTAGTCTAGCAAGATATACAATAGCATCTGATCCACCTAGCCATCTATTATTGATAGCCATAAGTAAATAATTATTTTTACTGAAGTTTCCCATCTATTTAGACCTTCAGCCTAAGTTTATCAGGCGAAGACATGGTTCTCAACAGCAAACTACTTATTTACAATCACAAGTCATGAGTCACTGAGGTAGGCAGAGAAGAAAACAGTTCTTGAAAATTTTTATCAGTTTAGAAAGTAGAATATGTGCAGAAGTGACTACCGTAACTCCAGAAGTGAATTCAAAAGCAATAAAATCTCTTTTTTTTTAAATCTTTATTTACAGATGCTGCAGAAATTATTCAGTATAAGTTGAGGAAAGACTACTGTGCTCTGTAACTAACTGATCAGGTACTCACACCAGAATAACTTAAAAACAAACTCTACCTCTGCTGAAATGTCTACTCTCTCCAAAACAACCTTGGAGCTTTTTCATTTGATTCATTCTAGCATCAGTGTTTTTCCAAGCTAACAAAGTTCAAAGTAATCTTCATAACTGTTACCTACAAGTGTTCCCAGTTGATATTGGAGCCTATCTAGAATACAGTTTTATTCTTATTATGTATTGAAACACAACCAGAGTTTGAAAATAGTCTGAATGCTTTCCCTTATAACTCTATCTCAACCTCCATGCTCCGCTAACAAATTGATTTTTATTTCACTGTTACCTTTCCCAGCTTGATAAGTAAGTAATAAACGTCCTTCAGATCATTACTCCTGCAGCACTTTCTTTAATATTGTCTACCTGTATTCATTTTTGTTACCTACAAAAAAGTTCTAGCAAAGAAATTACCTAGCAACTCTTTCAAATAAGCTTCTGTTTCAAGGCATCACCAAGTAATGTGATATATACAATAAAAGATATGCAGAGACTACATCTATACTGTTTTTATGTATGTCTGAGAACAAGCTCAAACTGTGCGTCAAAGCGGATGAGTTCGAATCCACAATATTTCAGCATCTTCTGTACCATCTATACTGCTTATCTGCTAGGCCATGCTATGCTCTAAGGCCACTTGAGAGCTTTGCATCACTACAGAGCAGGCAGAGGCAAGCACGCAGCAAATACCACACCCTTCAACCACACAGTAACTCGTGCTGGAAAGGACTTCTGCAGGACATCTGGTCCAACTCTCCACTCAAAGTAGGGCTAACCACCTATTACGTAGTGAAAGACAGCCATTAAATCCCATTTCAGCCTCTGCAATATTAAACAAACCTAGCTCCTCAGCTCATCCCCGTACATCGTGAACTCCAGCATCTTTCTTGTACTAGGGCCCCAAATCTGGATGCAGTTAATTCAGATACATCTCTTAAGTGTCAATTAGAGGGGAGTAATCACCTCCCCGAAACTACTGCTATGGTTTTTACCTACTTTCTGCATACCCTGTGATTACACCAACAAATATATAAAGGTCCTATTCATACCTTCACCAGCTGTTTAGCACTAGTTAGGTAAGCATTCCAAATACTCCTGCCGCTGCCTGTTGCTACTCGTTCTGCGGTCAAATGGTCACTTTCATAACCCAAACATGACACAAGGCAAGTCACTACTGAATGGATGAAGGAAGTACTTCCTCCAATACCCGGAGAAAACAGAGGCCTCTCTCTCAAAACATTTTTATTACTTCTTCTCTCAGAGGCAGGTATCAGTCTCAATCACTTTCAAGCTTGACCCAGAAAAGACTAAAGATATGAGGTTTCACAGGTGGACTAACCTAGAAACCTAGAATCACCACCAGCTGTAGGCCCTAAAATTGAGATCTAAATAGAAATCTACAGAGGAGAGGATCATCATTGTTTGAAGATCAGTGTTCCCTGACTTGCATCAAATCAATCAGCCAGTCATACGATTACACTGAAGCAAAAATAGTTGACCAAATTCACAGCACCACATCTTTACAACTCTACTATCTTTTACCAGGACAAGCCAAGATTCTCACCCCTTCGGAAACAGTAGTCTCCGTAACAGAAGTCAACACAGCGTGTCCCTTGCTGGTTTGGGTCACCCAAATCACTAACCCACAAAAGAACTTCATCCAGGTCCAAGACAACCTGCAGAATGCGTGCTGAGATGCAGGTGAATCACCTGTAGTCAGCTGACCATAAGTAGAGGATCTTCTTAGCAAGTTGTACCTCAAGTGTCCTCTTAAGCACTGCTGCTGCTTGCACGAGACACATTACTTTGCTTCCAAGTCTCCCAAATACAGTTTTTCTCCCATACCCACCAGGTTAGGAGCCAGATGCAAGAACAAAACACCCATACAAACCCACCAGGACGTTTTCCTAGGCACAAAACCAGTATTCCATTACCATCTTTGATGGTCTTCCCCTGCCCCCAAACAGTGTCCCTGATACAGGCAACAGTCTCTGCAAGCTGTGCAGCCTGAGCTTCCATAACATCCTGCCAGCTGGGAAAACAGCTGCTACACAGGAAGGCAAAAGGAATAAAAGGGATCCCACCAGTCTTTACAGAGCCAAGAGACAACACACCATTTCAAAGTAACAAGTTTGTTTGGTTTCGTTTTTTTTTTTTCCTTTGTTTTTTGTTTGTTGTGTTTTCTAAAACTAGAAAGAGCTGAATCAACAAGCTTAAATAAAAGCACGTCAGCTTTGTTGATGCCAATTTGCCATCTTCAGTGTAAAAGAAGCAGGCAAGGTAGCTCTTGCTTTAGGATGGCAACAAGACCATGAGATTTCTGGCATCTGTGCACCTACCCCTACCACCAGGAGGAACTGGCAGCTCTTCCTGAGGCAATAGATTTGTGATAGAACAAACTGCTGGGGTCACTATGCCAGTCCTGTTGCCTTTCTTCAGCTTCCTACTTCTGGAATTACTTGTACAGATGGCTCTCAGTCCTGTCCTCCTAGTCTTCATCAGTTCCCTGGCCCCAAAGCCCCAAGAACGGATGATTAAAGCTCAGCAGAGCTGAGTGTTAGAAGGGGCTGTCAGTAGGGCAGTGCAGCAGGTGTGTCTGCAGAGGTACACAGAGTAAGCAGGTTACATCTTTCGTAGGTCTTGGAGACAAGCTGCATTGCTTCTGCCTTTTGAGATGACTGGAGTCCAACTTTCCCATCTGGATTCACAATTATGTAAGGGAAAGTCATGGGCTTTCTTCATCAGCTGCACTGCAACTGGATTCCTTCAAGCAGAGTGGCTGGTCAGCAACAGCGGCTTGTCACAGTAACTAGTGGTAAGGGTCCTGAATGTCACAAAACAGGAAAGAACGGTGACAGGACTCTGACAACTTTCCTACTAACTTACAGCAGTCTACAGGTTGAGTTTGCCAGAAAACAGCAGTTCAGGAAGTGCAAGCAGGAGTACAAGGGAAAGAGAGTTTGTCTCAGAGGCTCTGTGCTAACAGCACTTCCCTTCCCTGCTCTCATAGTGATCTGAATGGCAAATACTGAGAATCTGCAATACTGAGAAGCCTGAAGTACATTCTTGGAACATAGATGAGCCTTTGAAGAACACAGTACATCACCCTTGCTTGTTATACAGCGCCACGTGCCACATTTCTCCCCAACCAAATCTGCTCAGTTAACCTCAGGTGACTGCTCCTGCCAGCATACAACCAGCTGTAGCACTGTGCTGCAGGACAGGTTTATTTCATTGCTTCTCTTGAGTAGTCTCAGTTCATGGAATAGTAGTCCAGTACAGTCCCAACAGTCCTGAGCAAAAGTGCTGAACACAGCACTCTTGCTGCACTCATGCCCACTGCCAGGGCCTGCCCCATGCAAAGCAGTAAACTATGCCCCTCTTGTCAGAGTCACAAGCCAATATCCCTACTCCAGAACCTCCTGCTGAGGGGCAGCTGTTAAGCTGCCCAGGCCTATTTCAGATTCTACCTTCCATAGAACCACAGAATGGTTCGAGTTGGAAGGGACCTTAAAGATCATCTAGTTCCAACCCCCCTGCCATGGGCAGGGACACCCCCCACTAGACCAGGTTGCTCAAAGCCCCATCCAGCCTGGCCTTAAACACCTCCAGGGATGGGGCATCCACAACTTCTCTGGGCAACCTGTTCCAGTGGCTCACCATCCTCACAGGAAAGAATTTCTTTCTAGTATCTAATCTAAATCTACCCTCTTTCAATTTAAAACCATTACTCCTGTCCTATTACTCCACTCACTCATAGAGTCCCTCCCCATCTCTCCTGTAGGCCCCTTTAGGCACTGGAAGGCTGCTACAAGGTCTCCCCAGAGCCTTCTCTTCTCCAGGCTGATCAACCTTGCCTCTCTCAGCCTGTCTTCATAGGAGAGGTGCTCCAGTGCTCTGATCATCTTCATGGCCCTCTGCTGGACCCGTTCCAACAGGTCCATGTCCTTTCTGTGTTGAGGACTCCAAAGTCGGACACAGTACTCCAGGCGGGGTCTCATGAGAGCAGAGGAGAGGGGCAGAATCACCTCCCTTGCCCTGCTGGCCACAATTCTTTTGATGCAGCCCAGGATGTGGTGTGCTTTCTGGACTGCCAGTGTGCACTGCTGGCTCATGTCGAGCTTCTCATCCACCAACACCACCAAATCCTTCTCCTTGGGACTGCCCTCCAGCCATTCTCTGCCCAGCCTGTATCTGTTCCTGGGATTGCCATGACCCAGATGTAGGACTCCGCACTTGGCTTGGTTGAACTTCATGAGTTTCACAAAGGCCCACCTCTCAAGCCTGTCCAGGTCCCTCTGGATGGCATCCCTTCCCTCCAGCATGTTGACTGCACCACACAGCTTGGTGTTGTCGACAAACTTGCTGAGGGTGCACTCAATACCACTGTAAATGTCTCCAAAAAAGATGCTGAACAGCACTGGTCCCAGTACCAACCTCTGAGGAACACCACTTGTCAGCAGCTTCCACTTGGACATTGATCCATTGACCGCAACCCTTTGAGTGAGGCCAGCCAGCCAGTTCCTTATCCACCAAGTGGTTCATCCATCAAATCCATGACTTTCCAATTTTGAGACCATCAGCTGGATCAGCCTGAGTGTAGTCTGACCGTGGGTAAACATGACATTTCTCAGACTCAATACCTAGCAAAGTATGAGGCAAAAGCACATAATCCAAGACCCTGAGTTTGCTCCAGTCACTAAAGAATGGAAAGGCACAAAGGAAGGAGCGTGAAACAGGCAGAAATGATCTCGTTACCTCTATCAGACCAGGAAAGTAGTTCTCTCAGCTGTACCAGTTGATTCCAAGAATATAGCAAGGGTGGTAGATGAGAAAAAAAAAGCATATATATATATATATATCTAGGAAATAAAGTGTGGCAGCTATTCTTTACCAAGAAGCATGTACAGGAGAGGAGGAAGGGAAGGAGTCACTGTCGGCACAGCCAGATGCAGGTGCCTGTCAGAATTAGTTTTATTGGACTGCCATGTGGAAATACTACCCAACTAGTGGAAGGTTCTCAAAGAACAGGACTCTGAAGACTACTGTTCCAGGATTTCACTATTCTCTTGCATGGACAGCGAGGAATGAGATCAGGTAGGCGATCTGCAGGCTAGTCCATGCCCCTGGGAACTGTGAATTTACAGTCTTTCTCTTCTGTCACAAAATACTGGCAATGAAGCAGTGCTTCTTGTTTGCCTTCTTTCCCTTTCCTACAGACATATTTTAATCAAAACAAAACACTCAGAGCAATGTTTCCACTTTGTGCTGAAGAGTCTTTTCCAGGCAGATGGTCATTCTGAAGCTGTCAACGATGGTTGTGGGGGAGAGGTGGAGCCTGATGTGGTCTGTGATAACAGTCCCCCTCCAGATGCTAAGCTGCCAACTGACTTACTCCCAGTGCATCGGGATGTCTTCCCAGTAGCAAAGACACTGACTAAAGAACAGCAGCTAAAGGCTCTGGGAACACCAGTCAAGACCTTTTCTGGTCCTTCTGGCCTGAAGAAAGATAGAAGTGCAACTACTGCGAAGGTTGCTTTGCAGCTACCAAGTTGAGGTTTTGACAGCACATCTACATTCAAGAAGGTGCGTCCAGGGGTACAGCAGGGCATCGGAGTACAGTGGAAAACTAGGCAAGAGGAGGGAGCAAAAGCTAGCACAGCTTATATCCACAGAATACGTTTTTCCTTTGGCTTTCCACATGGAGGGAATTGACGCAAGTGATTCTAGTGTACATAAATACACACGGAAAGAGAATGGGCTCCTTAAGAGCAGAAATTAATTTTGAGTTAGTCAGTACTCTTATTTAACTAATCCATTTAAAAATACAAAGGAAAAAAAAAGAAAAACATCAAAAAAAAACAACAACCAACATACACTTCACTCACTTTTGCACCCATAACACCCAAAATACTCTTTCACAGTCCCCCAAAAGTATAGTTTAGTATTGACAATGTTTTTACAGGCCAAAAAGAATAAATAATATAAGCTGGCAACAGTAAAAGTAAAAAAAACCTAATATTTAATTAGTCCACACATGCAGTAACAGAAATAATCAGTCTGACAACAGTGATTGGAGTCATAATTTAGAATGCAAGACAAGACACCATGTGCCCACTTTTTTTTATTTACTAAAATCAAGGCTTTTCTTTCAAGACCAAGACTACTATCACTGACCTACTTCAACCTGTATCAAAGGTTGTATGTAAATCTTGTCATCAATTTTGCAAGTAGTCTAAATCTAAAGAAAAGTGGAAACTGGGATTTCTGGGAGGTGGTAGTAATGGACACACAGATTCGTTTTTGCTGGACTCTCACAAAAAGTAGCAAAAATAGACACAGTTGAACAGTTACTGGTGCTCTAAAATTTGCATGAGAGTACAATTTCTTAGCCTAGAGAATAAAAGTGCCATAATAACACCATGCTCATTGAATATCTCAAACTGTTTTGTATACTGTTAGCAAAAAGGATGTTTCTAGAAAGACGGAACAGTATTACAAACTATCTGGTCCTGCTACTATATCTGCTAATATCTCTTGATGTCGAAGTCTCTCTTTTTTTTTTTTTTTAACTCTGAATCTTCTTGTCACAGCTTGATAATAGACTATTTGATTATTTTCCATATCCTTGCCAATTTTTTTTATTCAATGAAAGACTTTTATTTAATTATGAGGCAAATGAATTGCACATGTTTAAGAAAACAGACATCACGCAAAGTAATAAAACCAAAGTAGAACACAGCCTCTCTTTCACTTTGCAGATACAAAAACCACTCCAAAATCTCACTCCAACTTTTTCAAGAAAGTACAACAGCTGCACCTGAATATGAATCTCTCCAGTGCTGAAGTTCACCTTTAGACATAGAGTGACCATATCACTTGCAGATGAGTAAAAATAACTGTATCTCCCACCAAGCACACACAAGAGCTTCTCTTTATTAACAAATATTCTGCTGACATAACATTCCATTTTAAAAATGGTCCTTCAATAAAGGCACTCACTTTTGTAGCTGCTGGTTCCACTAGTCTCTGACGGTGGCGTGCTGAGCTGAAATGACTCTTCTGAGGCGCCCCTTCCTGACAGTGAACGGAGAAAGGGGAGGAAGAAGAACAGAGAAAGGCGGGGAAATGGATCGTGGAGGGGATGGAATGGAGGATGTTGGAGAAGGGAGAGGGAGAGTATTTAACTGAACTGTATTTTCACTGACTTTGTAAAAGCTTTATTAAATAAATTTCAATAATACCACTGTACAAATATCAGAAAGAAAACGAAGCTTTTGCTAGAAGCAGCCTCATGAGGTTTTTATAGATGTATTATTCATATGCATTTAATGATGCTGTCTACTATAAATACACTCATGTGCACATGAATACAGGCCTACTCCATTTCTAGGTACATACATTAAAATTGAAAAACCATTAATTTAACTGTTTCCAAGTATATACATTATCTTGTATTTCTGTACCAATTTAAGAAGTTACACACAAAAGAACCCAACCCACTAGCCATCCCATCCAGCTGGATTCACACTCTAACTTAGAGACCAGCATCTCCTCTAATAAAATACCATTTTTTAGATTCACATTCTCCATCCAGAGCTTCAACAGACTATCAACCACCTTATATTTTAGAGATTTTTACCTAGCAGAGATTAATACATTTTCCTGAGAAAACCTGAGAAATAGCAAGCTCACACAGGTAAAGGATAAGCATTTTCTCATTATACAGAGAGATTTGTATACAGCATTATACAGAGAAATTTGAAAGAGCATTCAACTGAAAAAAATAGAAGTACAATAGTCTTCATCACACGTGCAAACCTAGGGTGATACCTCATTGTAGCCAGTCTTCAAGCTACCTGGATTTGTCGGAGCTGCAAAAGAAGGACTGCCTTCTCGGCTTCGAACAGTGCACCATTGGGTTGTCTACTCTTGCTATTTCTTGTGGTTCCCTCTCACCAGTTAAAATTGGTACTGAACAACCTCTATAACAAGGACTAGTCTGCACCTAAACTTCTCCTTCATGGATGGAGCTGCTCACCTTTCAAGAATAAAAAAAAAAGGAAGGAAAAAAAAATGTCCACATACTCAAACTGCTTAAGTACCAAAAAAAAAAAAAATTAGCAATAAAGTCTGAGTAAGAATATGTATTTTGAATAACTATATTGTATAATCTGAAATTTTACACAGGAAAATCTTAGTATTTATTTCTCCTTTTCCTATAATGAAAGGAAAGAATACTATTTCTTTTGCTGGTCTTACTGCCACTCAGGGTTTCAGCAGATCAGATTATTGGAGAATTTTTTCTTTCCGTTATATTCACACTATCCTGTTTACGGAAATTACCTTGATATTCTTCAGTATCAAGACAGTATCAGTATCTCAGACATCCTAAAGCCATATTAAAGAGGTATACTCTAACACATGTAAGAAATATT
>VXAK01017613.1:3305-26221 GCA_013399435.1 Arenaria interpres
TTTTTTTTGATGATTTTCAACATTTGTCCAAGTATGTACTAAACAAAGAAATGAAGATGACAGCAAATATATATATACTATATATACTGTTATAAATATACTGTTTCCATTTTATCAGCTAGCTAATACATATATTTTTGACTCAGATTGCTCAGCTGATAGGGAAAAAAATTTGATAAAAACTAAAAACACTTCAAAGCGAGCATTACACATAGGCTCATTGCCGCTGCCATCAATGGCCAATTGTGGTGACAGGAAAATACTGTGTAAGAGTGGAAAACCAGCTTTTCCCTCTTTCTAGATGATTGCAATATCTAATAGTGAAGCTCTAGCCAAATGGCTTTGAAGGACAAGCTAGAGAGCAGCTGCTTAAAGGTCCTCTCAGATTCCTGCTCTCCTGTAAAGTATCTTTACCACCCACATGCATTTTAGTTACATATTAGACATCTCCAAGGGGAAACTTCAATTTCCTTTTCTTTTTACACCAAAGCTTCACAATTACCTTTCCTCATAAGACTGAATCCTCGAACCAGTAATTGCCTTAATCTATTATGATTGTTTTTATGTGGAGGAGAAAAGGAATATCAAGAGGGCAAAGGAATAACCTGAATTTAGGCAGATGCTTTTTTAAATTGACTAAATAGAAAATTTCGTCTTGAAGAATCTTAAGTGTTAAAAAGTAGAATTGCAGTCTGATGTGCTTAGGTAAAAAATATCTTCAATCCAGATGAGTGATTTAGGTAGACTAAAGAGCAACCTGAAGCAGATGATAGATAGTACTGTAAAAATATCTCTCTTAATCAAAGGTTTCTTTTGAAAAAAGAGTTTTATCAGCCACACTTTTCATTACAGTTGTAATTTCTTAAGAGTTTCAGTGTGGACATGAGCATAAGATCAGTGCCCACAGTTAGGAGGAGAAATTTTTATAACTAGAGCTGAGCAGTTGAGTTGAAATGACTACTGATTACACTTGCAAATTGATGCACAAGACACATCTAAATTAATATCTGATATATAAAGCATATAAATAATTTTTATTTTATGAAACACTTCATCCCGAAGGTAAATACATGGCTGAGGTTTGAGGTCAATATGTTTGTTTTAAAATGAATACATAAATGCATTAGAACTCAATTCCATATATGAAAGGAAGCTGACCTTTAGAACTGTGCTTGCACGTATTTAATTGCAAGAATATTACACTTCATTTGTGCTAGTCTAACCAGCTCTTTCAACACTATTTCAAAAAGCAGCTCTGTCTCTTTGATGGTCTAGAATCTCTAAAGGCTGTGTTTTCTCCAAATTGTCTTAGAGGGAATCTCCTTAAGTGCCTCCCCATAAAACTTAATTACAATTTCAAAGGATGGTAAGGTCCTCTAAACCTATTGTCCAAGTGGTGACCAGTGACAAGTGACTCAAGTGTCAGTACTGGGACCAGTACTGTTTAACATCTTTATTGGCAACATGGACGGTGGGATTGAGTGCACCCTCAGCAAAGTTGCCGATGACACCAACCTGTGTGTTGCAGTCGACACATTGGAGGGAAAGGATGCCATCCAGAAGGACCTGGACAGGCTTGAGAGGTGGGCCCATTCAAACCTCATGAAGTTCAACCAAGCCAAATGCAGGATCCTGCACCTGGGTCACAGCAATCCCAAGCATAAATACAGGTTGGGTGGAGAACGGCTTGAGAGAATACCTAAGGAGAAGGACTTGGGGGATGTTTGTGGATGAGAAGCTGGACATGAGCCGGCAATATCTGCTGCAGCCAAGAAAGCAAACTGCATCAAAAGAAGGGTGGCCAGTGGGAAGCGATTCTGTCCCTCTACTCCATTCTTGTAATACCCCACCTGGAGTACTGTGTTCAGCTCTGGAGCCCCCAACGTAAGAAGGACATGGACTTGTTGGAACAGCTTCAGAGGATGGCCACGAAAATGATCAGAGGGCTGGAGCACCTCTCCTGCGAGGACAGGCTGAGAGAGTTGAGATTGTTCAGCCTGGAGAAGAGAAGGCTCCGGGGAGACCTTAGAGCCCTTTGCAGTACATAAAGGGGGCTAGAGGAGAGAGGGAGAGGGATTCTTGATCAGGGAGTGGAGAGATAGGATGAGAGGTAATGGTTTCAAACTGAAAGAGGCGACATTTGGATTAGAGATTTGGAAGAAATTCTTTACTGTGAGGGTGGTGAGGCGCTGGAACAGGTTGCCCAGGGAAGTTGTGGATGCCCCATCCCTGGAGGTGTTCAAGAACAGGTTGGACAGAGCTTTGATCAACCTGGTCTAGTGGGAAGTGTCCCTGCCCATGGCAGGGGGGTTGGAACTTGATGATCTTTAAGGTCCCTTCCAACCTCAAACCATTCTATGATTCTATTGTCTAAATTGCTGACTCTAAAATAAATAATTATCATGGCATAGCTAACATTAGATATTCTCAAATAGGAAACCACCATGATTTCACTTTTCTAAGCATCACTGCATTCTCTCTGTGATGTCAAATGCTTTGATTGCCACCGTGGGAAAATAGGTTTTCTGAATACCGTTACTCCTATTGTCACCGCAACGAGAGGAGGAAAGATGATGCAAGTAGCAATTTCTGATCCAAACTCTTCACTCCTCTCCTGTCTTTGTGATAGACAACAGTGATTCTTTCTGTTTAAGGGAGATTCTTCATCTTTTACCGAGTCTATTCATCTGGTGTGAGATAGAGAACAATACTACAGATATGTCTCAGGCTGTAGAATTGCACCTGCAAGTGAAAGAAAGAGAAGAATAGTAGGAGCTAAGGAACAGACAGAAAACAGCCAAAACTAATGGATGTGAGAAAGAGAACTGCTGTGCCTTGGAGAAACAGCTACCTGTAGAGCTAGAAGCAGAGGGACAAAATCGTATAGAAGAATTTAGAATAAGTTTAGGTGGCAGGGAACATCCTTTTTCTTTATTATATGCCATCAATTCTCACTTTCATTGAGTCATTCCTGAAAATTATTGCCCATCCCTTATTTTAAGGAATATTCCTTATTTCATTTCCTCATCAAGTGAATAAGGTGGTAAAAATCAATCAAACAAGCTTTCGCAGAGGAACATTAAACAGTGTTGCTATTGACTAAATTTCAGTACAATATCAAGCCTTTAGGAAGACAACCTTTGGGCCAGAAGAAAAACCCCACAAAATAGGAAACACAAAAGGATACTTCTTTTGCATTGTTTAGAACTGCAAATACTGCATGGGCTAAAGATACTTTGCACATTAGCATAATGTCCACATTTGTATTTGGAACCCAAGTAAGGAAATGGCATTCAACGAAGAAAAGATCTGGCAATGTTAATTAATGATTAAGTGAACAGGAAAAGCAGGCATCAGTACTTTTACAGAAAACGTTCAATGAGCACAGGAAGAATACAGAAACATTACCCAGACGTTCAGAAATGTAATAAAGCCAAAGCTCAGCTGGACTTGGAAATGAAGAACTGATGCAAAGGGCCAAAAGGTGGCTTCTACATTTACAGCTGAAGCAAAAGTATGTCGAAGGAATATTTTATTCTTATGCAAAAAGAGGTGGGAGAACTCATGACAATGGACCCAGAAAAGGGTGAGGCAATCAGCACCTTCTTTGCTTCTGTCTTTAGTGGCCACGTTTGATCTCAAGTGTTTCAGGTTTATGTTGCCTACTGGCAGAGTCTGAAGGATTACAGTGCTATTTGTGATATTGGAAGATGAATTCAGGGATAATTCAAGCAAACTGGATCGGCACAGATCCATGGGACTGGATACTAAGGGTACCAAGGGAACTGATCAATTTAATTTGTAGGCTACTCTCTGTCATCTTTGACAGCTCATGAAAGACTTTCCCAATTGCATGAAAATAAATGTTATGCCCATTTTTCAGAACTCAGAATATTTCAGAAAATCACTCTAGCTTATCCCTCTCAAAACTAACCTCTTCAGGCTTGTTGTGAGGAAATTTGAAAATAGAGATACAAAATGCTTGCACCAGAACTCATAAAAAGTGTATGATACAATTACTTCGAGTCATTCACAGATTACTTAGATACTGTTTTCCAGGACTGACTGAAAACTGAACTGATCCATTTGGGTATGATAAACTTTAGTAGACTGCTAGAACTATCTTACCTGTCCTTTCATCTGAAAAATAGATGAAGGATTCTGACATGAAATCTTGTTTTTCTGTGGCTTCATACCATTTTGATAAACTATTTAGGATCATCAGTTGTTATGCAACAAGGCAAAAGTATTTTTTTTTACCTGTAAGTTTCAAGATACTCCTGACAGAAACACTAAAAAGTTCAAAAACATTACTATAGTCATACAGTCTGATTTTTTTCTCATGGAACATAAATTTATAACTGATGATGAAAATGTTGAAGTGGGACAGCATGATAGGCAAAAGGAAGGGCTTCTAGAAGCACATAAGTAGTGAAAGGTAGACAGGGAAATTGTTAGCCTGCTGCTGACTGGGGCAGGGCCCCTTCTTTGCCTCAGTCTTTACTGGTAAGAACATTCTTCAGGAATCCTATGTCCCAGAGACATCCTTGATGGGAGCTGAGGGAAGTTGGCTGATGTCATTGTGAAGTCATTCTCCATAATCCTTGACTGATCATGGCAATTGAGAGATTTGCCTGAGGACTGAAGGAAAGACAAAGTCACTCCTGTCTTGAAGAAGGGAAAGAAAGAGGACTCAGGGAACTACAGGCTGGTCAGCCTCAGCTTAGTCCCTGGGAAGGTTGAGGAGCAGCCATGGAATGATTTTCCATCCTGGAAACCATTTCCCAGCACATGAAGGACAAGAAGGTGACCAGAAGTAACAGACGTACACTTACGAAGGGGAAGTCTTGCTTGACCAACCTGATAAACTTTGATGATAAAATGACTGGCTTGATAAACAAGGAGACAGCAGTGGACATTCAAAACCCACCTGGACAAGTTCCTGTGCAACCTCTTCTAGGTGGACCTGCTTTGGCAGGGGGGCTGGACTAGATAATCTCCAGAGGTCCCTTCCAACCCCGTGTGATTCTGTGATATTGTCTACCTGGGCTTCATGAAGAGGATTCAATGCTGCCACCTGAGTGACCTCCAGAGGTCACTTCCAACCTCAGCCATTTTGTGATTCTGTGGGACATAGCAGTGTGCAAAATAGTGGAATGAGAGTGTTTGCTATAAACAGTATCTGAGATACTGTAAAATGCAGTAAATTAAATTAGTCATGGAATTATCTGATACTGAATACTAGCTAAAAGTTCCAATTAATTTTCCTTATCTGCAAAAAGATTGAGAATTGCCAAGGATATTTCTTTGTTGTCAACTCTTCATGCTTGGATCTGTTGAGGAAAGCTCCAATAAAAAAGTTGTCTTTAAAACCTGAATGTTTAAGGCACCTAAAATGTCCTTTAGATATTAAAAAAAAATTCTTTTACACATCATAGGACTATTTTAAAGTTGTGGGTTTTTAAACACATCTCAGAAATTAATATGACAGAATGACATTTTATTATGAAACTTATTTTTTTTCTTTCCAAATATTCAGTTTTTTTTTTTTCTGATATGATTTTTTTAATTCTAAAACTTGAACTTTTTGAAGTTTATGACAGTGCATGATTTAAGAGGTAAATTGCAATAAAGATTTTATGACAGCTTATTTGGGTATAGTACTAATTTATCAAAAAATTTCAGTCAAGCAGGAATAAAGAAAGAATTCCATTAAATATCATATACTGACTGTCAAATACTGAATTAGATAGTCTTGATTTTATCAAGAGAAGTCACTTAAGTGTGAAAATACCTTGCTCATTCCTTCCATCTCAACAAATTTTCCAAAAAGTTAAAGTAGTGTGAAAATTTAAAACTTAACAAAAGCTAAGTATGTATTAATTTAGATTAGGAGAAAATGGCAATTTTTCAAAGTTTCTTTATTCTCTTTTCTTTTTGTTGTTCCAAAAGGAGATGTATCTGTATGGCTGAGCAAGAAAGTCAATTGGTATACTGATCCACCTGACAAATTAACATTTTTTCCTTTCTTTCCTGAGTTAGTTTTCAAACAATTCGCTGATCTAATGTTTAATATGACATGGCAGAGCACGATAAGGGATTGGAGAAGTAGCTGAAATGGAAAATAAGGATAAGTGATGTTCAAAACAGCTGAAGCCATAATTCCACTGAACACAAAACTATAGTCTTAGAGATTCAGTTCAGTTGAGAGTTCATGCTTCAAGAGTCTTGCATTAAAAGAAGGTTTAATAGTCTGTCGTCAAATTCTAGTCTTTTAGTTTTCGTTATCTCAAAGAAGAAAATAATTGGGAAAGAGACACTCATACATTAGAAAGTGGGAATTATTGGATTGAAGAAAAAGGCTAGGGAAGAAAGAAGACTTCAGCAGAACTAGAGGAGGAAGTGTAATAGTGGCAAAGGAAGTAGGAAGTAAGAAAAGGATGAAAAAGTACAGAAAACGTGCTAGAAAGAAAAATCAAAAATGGCAGAACAGAAATAAAATGCCTAAGAGGAAGAAAAGAGCAAAGATATCTAGTGAGACTAAAAAAACCTGTATCCCAAAATGTCAAATTACTTCAGTATAGTACATGGAAAATTTTGTATATGTGTCTGTCCACATTTTGCCTAAATTTGTGGGAAATTTTCAAATTCTTAATAAATGTATTTCTTCCTCTGAGGACATTCCATTACATTTTCCTCTTACAACCATTTTTTCCTTTTGGAGCTGATTTTTATAATGTATCAGCAAAATCAAACTGTGGGATTATAGTATATTTTGTACAGTTCTCAGTTTGGCTGTCAGATCTGCATGGAAAGATCCATTTGATTCACTTTGTCCTTTGGAACAAATGACATTGCAAACGACTTTCACAACAAAAACTACTCCTTGCACCTTTCAATCAAGATTTATCCCCTCTTCTTCCCTGCTAGTTCCAGCTCAAGGTGTACACTCAAAGCATGTTCAACTGATCTAAATCTAGGCTATCATCTAATGTTAGGCATTTACTCAAAGACAGGATTAGGTCACAACAATAAATGGTCAGAAAGAGATGGCTCCAGGGAAGGTTTTCCCAATTTTGGGGGAAATTTTTTGGGCAATTTTTCGGGCAATTTTTCGTTTCCCAATCAGATACTGGTCTGAGGATGAAGAATACTTGTTTCACCATTGGTTAAATAAAAAATGCAGACAAATAGTTCAGACATTATGCTTACCTTTTAGAGGATAACAGTTACAAAAGAGTTAGTCACCTGTCATTTAGATGTGTGTTCAGGCACACAGACATGTACATAAATGCAGATATATTTTTCTAAATTTTGAAATAAAATTTATATTTATTATCAAAAAAGCCATTCCTAAGAAAAAGGATTCTCAGAATGAAGCATCAGGGGAGGCAACAAAGGCTCAAGGAATCTTTTAAATGCAGCTGGAGACAACAAAGCTGTACAGAAGAAAGCCTTGTCTTCAAGTAGTGCAGTACTGTAAATTAATACCTGGAATAGCAGGAGAATAAGAACTATTCCTTTTATACTTTTATGCATCTCCTCCCAGTAATTTTCTTTACGTTCAGTAACTGCTTTACAAGAATCGAACATAATTTGCATTACTGTTTAGCAAGGATTTTGTGTTTCTATGCTTGTGTGCACTTTTTTTATTACGATTCAGAGCATTATCAAAACAATCTCTTATTTAAGCAGTACAAACTATCTGGGGCTTATATTTGGTTACACAGAACTCTGTCAATATACTCTTCCTATGATACACTTCTGTGAAACACTTGGTATTGTGAAACAAAGGCAAAAATGAAATTCCTTTAAATTCACCTATTTTCCAGGTGATATACTTCATTATAATTTTTGTACTTTGAAATATTTCTAGCAGATAAATCTCGAATCCACTGCCAATGAGTTCCACAGTTTTAAGAACATTGGGAAACTACTGTGATTAAGTTTTATAAAGCACATTTTTCTTAAAGTATATTGCAAATTTTGTAATAAGTGCATTAAAATTGCTACCTTTCATTCTTTGAACTTGATTGGGTTCAGTTGTTTTGATGAAGAAGTTATGATATACAGAAGTTCTTAGAATTCCCATGATTTTAATCTTTCTTTTGTATATACTTTTGTGTGCATATTTGGTTATAATAGCACCCAGTCTTGCAAAAGGTTGTGTAAGTTATGCATGTTAACTTCATTAGGACTTTGGGGATTTTAAAGTACATATACAGACCTCTATCTTACAACAGTCATATCTTAAGAGTTGGACTCAATGATCTTAAGGGTATTGTCCAACCTAAATGATTCTAGGATACTTAATTCTTAATTTTAGGGGAAGCGAAAAAAACAGGAAACAGGCATGAGAAATCAAGATGCGTATTAGAATTTAAAATGCTATTTTCCAAACTTCTATCAGATTAGTCCTAGTAGGTCCTCAGTCAGAATAGTCTGTGGGTTTTGTTGTTTTTCACTTAATTTAGTGTTACAGACCAAAGATAAAAAAGTTAACTTTCTGCTACCATAGATACTTTTGTTGAATGTAATAATTAGTGAGGAAAAAGTTTACCTGTTAAAAGATCTCTATGTTGGTCTACGATATCCTCCAGCTCAGATAATGATTAGTTATACTAATTCATAACCAAGGAATGCTAAAAGCAGCCTTTGTTTAAACACCACTTCTGCAAGTTACAATTTGTGACTTGTATTGAAGTCTCCTGAAATTTTCAAGGCAGAGAAAGTAATTTCTTACATTAGTCTATTTATTTATTGCAAATTGTGAGAATTGCCCAGGACACACACTCCTAGCACACTCCTACTGTGCAAGTAATACTTGTAAATAACAGCAAAGATAACATATCTCTCCTTTACTCATTCACTTGAGTTTTATCTTAATTTAGGTGCCCTAAACCGTACATGAAATATGACACAATAGTAATTACTTTATACCATTTGGACTTTTAAAGTACGTAATATATTAAATGTTATCTCAGGACCTGGAGTAATCTCTAATTAAAATGAGTAATATGTGATTCTTCCAATACAGAGTGCAATCTTTGTTCTGCAGTGTTACATATGATCCCTTATTCTGGCAATGTGCTCAGTGTTCCCTGTCAGGTGAAAAAGGTTCTTTTTCCACTGAAATCAGGGTTGCAAGGAAACTCCATACTTTTCAGCATCAGATTTACTGAATAATTCACTTTTACCTAAACATTCATAAAGACACACGCACACACAGAGGAATACACACACCCCCCAACATCTGGAAACTGTTCAGAATATTCTATTACTCTGAAATCTTATTTAGCAATGAATTAAGACAGTACCAGTGAACCCCACTGAGGTGCATTCATTGTGTTTTTAATAGGACTTTTAAAAAATACTGTGTAAGATATCTAATTATAGTGGAGACTGTCAAGGTCATATAGGTTCTACCTACTGTAAATGTTTGTTTGTCATACTTCGTGATATAGGGCATTAATTAAGCTTCCCAGTGTGTTCTCAGCCTTTTCAATATGGCTTCAAAGTAAATACAACACAGATACTGTTTTTTCAAATTACTGGTGGTCTTAATTGTAAGCTAACAATAGAGATTTTTTTCTGGCTTTCTCCTATGTGACATTGCTGGGGAATTTATCACTAATTTATTTATCAATTTTCATTATGCATTACATGTGAGGGAGGGAGTGCAAATGCACCCGTTAGAGCTACAAACTAGGGAAGTTTTAGTGGCTTCATAATAACCATAGAAAAGATGAACAAGTAGTTTTTAATATTTTACTGAAATGTCCTTTCTGAGTCTAAATCTTTTCAAGTGGTTAGGACCTCATCAAATAAGTATAAACAAATCTGCTCAAACATATTTGTATTAAAAAAATGTGAATGCAAATGAAAGACGGAGGGATAAAAACACTTCAAGGATATATGTTTTATAAAATATTTAGAAAAACAATACAACAATATTTATACGCAGCCCTCTCCATGCTGTCAGACACCAAATTACCACTGCAGCAAATAGTGATACTTTTGAATTGCAGAAAATGATCATTGTTTATTTCTGTTGATTCAGTGACCCACCAAATATTGACCATCACATCCTCTGTCCAGTAACTAGCACTTGGTAAATATAAATAATCTAGCTATTGTGATGCTATTTCTAACATAGAAATACCTCCTGTTTGAGTACAATATATAACCAAATATGGAGAAAAAAAATTAATAAAACAGGAACAGCGGTGTTTCTGAACTCATAAAACAATAGATACTTTTATATGAGAGATTTAATTATATCCACATATGTTATCAGCTCATTATTTTGTAGACGAAGCAGAGCCCTTTGACACACATAAATTAAGCGTTTTACAGATGCATGTGAGCAACTTGACCATGAAAAGGGCAAAGGTGTTGTATATGGGAGGCATCCAAGGAACAGAAAGCTGGAAAACAAAGAACAAGAGAAATGCAAGGGACTGCAAAGAGATGTCCTGACTAATAAATTAGAAGGAGCACTTGTGAAAACAAAGCCAAGAAAAACAGCATTGGAAGCCAATTTTAAGGTCCTTCTTTTGAAAAAAGAAACAGAAAAAAAAAAAAAAAATCAAGCCTGAAGAGGAAAGATGGAAAGATCATGAGATGTATTTCTAATGAGGAATTTAGTAAGGTTTAGTTTTAAACTGCCCTTAACACTTACCACTATCTAAATAGTCCCACCACAGCAATTTCTAAGATGCCATTTATTCACAAAAGTTGAAAAGCGGCAATAAATGACTTCACTATCTATAGCTTAATAAATATAGTAAATATATACTCTTAAAATGAACTGCAAAAAAGAGGCACCTAAATAATGTCATTCCAAATTTTACATTCATCTGTGTTTCTACTGAGTATAGTTAGTCACTAAATCATATTATTTCCGAGTCTGAATTCTACCAGTTCCAATGAGTACTGGATATAAGCTGTTTTCACAAGTCCCTTAAAACCCTGACATAGTGTACTAATTTTTATTTATTTTTTTAGCACTGAAGTAAAGCATCCAAAATGCCAAACGCTCTCCACACGTATCATTAGAAACAAAGCAAGTCTGGGACTGCAGCACAGCGAACCTAACCAGCTGAGTTTGGACAGGGGACAATTCTTTTGTTTGGAACTGCCCTTAACCCCTTATTCACACCAGCTCCCAGCCCACTTTGCTCCAAATGTAAGTTAAAATCTTTGTCCCTGTTTGCCATCTTCTTCATATGACACTACTGACATTGTTGGTACTATGGACATTAGTAATAGCAATACTCACACACGAGAACATAGAATCATAGAATTGTCTTGGTTGGAAGGGACCTTTAAGATCATCTAGTCCAACCATCAACCTAACACTGATAAAAAACCATCACTAAACCATGTCACTAAGCACTATATCAATCCATGTTTTAAATACCGTGAGGGATGGTACCTCAACCACTTTCTCATCTCTCTGGTGATGCCAATGATCCTCATACATGTATTATGTCTCGGCCCTGAAAATATGTGGTACAATACAATATTCCATACAACAATAATATACTTGCAATGAACTTCCTAACTTGGAAAGTCTATGACCTTAACAATATTTAGCTTGTCCACAAGGCTGACAGATTTTGAACACAAAGAACACCACCAGGACACAGAGAAGCAGTGAAAAAGTTTACAAAATAGTCCAGCTATTCATCTGCACATCAGTAAGTGTATGGGATGAGACCCTATGAACAATATCAATCAGAATCAGAACAGAATCAGAATTTGTCAGTGTTCCTTTTGCCTGAACATAGTCAAAGCAAAAGTGAAAGGGTCCATAAACTGTCTGATGCACAGGTCAGACCTCCAGCAAGTCACAGTTCTTTCCATAAAATATAGCATAGATATTAATTTTTGATATGTTTCTAAATAGCAAGGATTAAAAAATAAATTATTCCAATAAGTAAACTAAAACCAATAATGACCTTACAGCAGAGTTTTTAAACTTTCTCCTACATTCTTGCAATATTTCTTGGGAAATATTACAATTTCCTAAGAGTAGGTTAAGGTATTGGTAGATAAAATTCTTTTAGTTTTTCCATCAGTAGAATATTTCCAAATTCCTCTAAACAAAACATTGCTAAAACACGTAATTTCTTGCTCCAAGAGCTGTCATATTTCATGTACACCACTGACTCTGTATATTATTCTTGAAAGAATCAAATGTCATCTAAAAGACTGTCTCAGTAACTGTTAGTGTGATTAAATTGATGAACAAAAATTCTGAAAGGAAAATAACCTAGTAATTTCTTTTATTTCTCTAATAGCATTTTTGGAAAAGAGAAACTATTCACTTTTGATGAAGTAAAGCTTTTTTTTCAACACAAATGGAAAATTCCTTTTTTAAGTCCATTAACAGAAGCAAAGGAAATGAAGAACTACATAATATGTCTGGAAAAGAAAAAATTTAATTTAGAAGTGCTTTTATCCAAAAAACCCATTTCATTAAACCAGGATATGAGGAAAAAAAATATAAATCAATTCTATCTCTTGGTAATTGGAGTATTTTCATGTGTGTGTGTTGGGGGAAAGCCTCCGGATCCTAGTTCCACGCTTAATGCATATTCAAACATGCCACACATAAGATAATAGTATGGACAGTATAAAATGAGAAACTCACAAGATATCTAAGATTACAATCGTAACAAGTAGAACATATGGCTGCAAATCCTTCGGGAAAGAAAAATTTGATACTGTCAGAGAAGCCTAACCACTTGGCTATTGGATAAACCGCCAAAAAAAAACCAAAACCAAATTCCTAAAATAAGGAAATTTAACCTGAACGAACCTGGTGAAAAGGGCTCAAATCTGCTGTGATTTATATCGAGCTTCTGGAATTGGCTGCAGTAGTTTCACCTCCTGTGGGCTCCTTATGGACTTCCTAGCCCAGCCTAAATTTAGGCTATATGTTCCTCATTCCTCCTGGTGCTACTCAGTCAACAGGTGCTCTGGCCTGTAAACATCGCTCACCTGGTACTACCTTTGGGTTGGACCACCTACTTTCACACTTTTTATGCCAGTGAGATGAAAAACTAAATTCATCTTTACAATTCGTAGTACAAGTCTAATGTTTAGGTGCTTTTTTAATGCCCTTTTAAGTGCATGAAAATAACGTTTTATTTCAAGACTTAGAAACATTTCTTTT
The DNA here is from genome assembly GCA_013399435.1 of Arenaria interpres. NCBI lineage: Eukaryota > Metazoa > Chordata > Aves > Charadriiformes > Scolopacidae > Arenaria > Arenaria interpres. The sequence continues at coordinate 16,489 of VXAK01017613.1, forward strand.
TTTCCTCATTTTCATTTCAGATGAAATGGAAATTTCAGGTGTCACGGAAAAAAATTTGACAAAATTCACAAGTGCTTTTGATCACTTCTCAATAGCCTTTTAGTGATTAAAATGATGTACAAAACCAAGCCAAACAAAAAAAAAAAAAAAAATAAATCAGGCAGTCTTAAAATGATCGTGAGGTGCCATATTCAAACAATTAATACTTTTATGGGTGATACTTTGTGGTAATTGAGTGTTAAATATCTGTAGACCTCATCATTCAATCAAATGAGCTTGCATGGACACGGTGGAGCAACAGAACAAAGGGTAATGATTTTAAATAGAAAGAGGGAAGATTTAGATTAAATACTAGGAAGAAATTATTTCCTGTGAGGGTGGTGAGACCCTAGAAAGAGTTGCCCAGAGAAGCTGTGGATGCCCCATCCCTGGAGGGGTTCAAGGCCAGGCTAGATGGGGCTTTGAGCACCCTATTCTAGTGAGAGGTGTCCCAGCCCATGGCAGGGGGGTTGGAACTGGATGATCTTTAAGGTCCCTTCCAACCCAAACCATTCTATGATTTCATGACTCCAAGCATTTATTCTATAACAGTGTTCAACCTGTGAATCATGGCTACAATATTAACTTCTACATGAGTTTACCTGCTATCTCTCCTTTTCTTGGGAAACACACAGTAGTAAAACACTGAGTTGCTATTGCTGTCATGGTGCTTCACCACAGTTCAGAACTCCCAGCTTTTACACAGGCAAATTACTAAATAGAGCAAACAAAGCTATGAAGTAGGTGGGTATGTTGAACTTATATATAGTTGGAGCCAAAGCAATTCAGTGTTATAACAGTGACAATTACATATAAAATTATATGCACTTAGACAATTTACGTAAATGGGAACTCTTAACACAGCAATTTTTGAACTAGACCATTATAACTGTCTTTTTGTTTCAATTTTAGAAAATTATTTCAAAAAATTACTTGTGTCAGGAATGTTCTTAAGAAGATAATTATTGCAGAAATCTGTTTGATATAGTTATATTAAGATATCAGTATATGAGAATAAAGATGCGTACGCAAAAAAAAAAATCTTCCTGTCTATAAAATATCTGTAGAATTATTGAACTAAGAAATAAAATTCAAATATGTCTTCTATAATTTTACTATCCGAGCTCAAAGAAGCAACTTTTGTTATTTTGAAATTAAATCAACCAGAGGCCCAAATGTAATATATTTAGAGACGATCATCCCATGAAAGGTAATAAAAGCTTTGAAAGAACACATATGTAGTGCCATAGTAATTCTTGTTAATGGGCTTCCATATCAATTCAATGGTTTACAGTTTTATTTGCTGGTCGATACAAAAGAACTGGAGATGTCTGAGAAATCTCTGATAGAGATATTTTGAAGAGCAGAAATATTTAATTTTGTAAATATATTTTAATAAAAAAACATACTCATCTTTTCTTACAACTTGCTACTGACTGCTCACCATTGCTATAGACTGAAATTTGACCAAGTAATCAAAAGACTGAGTTTTTATATTATTTTATGAGAGCCAGAAGTAATTAGGATCACAAGCAAATGTAAATTCCTCTATTTGTGGACAGAGATGTAATATGGTCCAGTAAGTACAGAAGTCATGTAAACACAGCCTTACCCAAACATATGGCATAACTATGAATCCTTGTTTACAGAGGACAAATCACTTATTCTATAAGCTGCATCAATACAAAATAAATATGTTTATTTGGTTTTCCTTAGAAAAACTCTCGAGTCCGAAATTAAAAAATAAATAAGTAAACAACTGAAGTCTGCAGGAATATCCCCCTCTACTATAGGAGCTGAATAAACACTACAAAAGTACTGACTTCAAATTGAAATTTCATTGTCTCAAGTCCTTTGTGTTCACACTGCAAACAGCTGCAGTTGACAAGCGTGAAACAATCCTCCTCCTGAATTTCCCTCATGGAAAAGTCAGGTCTGCAAAAAACGTGGAGGATTTGGAGGCTGATGTGACCGCGCGTACATTGGTTACACACATAGAGAGGACTGTAAACACTCCCTAACTCTCCATTTAGATGACTGTGTCCTGACAGCAACAGAAGCAAAACAAAAGGGAAAAAAACCAAACCCGCCAAGGTCAGGAAAGCCACATTAGTCTCTTCTGCATCTCATGATTCCAGCAAAATACCCTTAGGTAGTGGGCCGGATGGAAAGCACGGCAAACTAGAATCTAACGCTGCTGCGCGATAAGTGAATCAGGAAGCACAACAAAGCGTTATCTGCACACAGTTAAGACAGGCAGGTGAAACATCAACACAGGAGAAATTAAAGTCTGGACCAAAAAAGTTCCTGATGAATTTTTTGGTGGGTTCTGGGAATTTGAGTGGGATATAGTGCTCTGAATTCATATGTAGCAGTTTTTTACTAGAGTTTTTAACAATTCTTCAGTAAATTTGGGTCCCTCGATTTTGCTCTTTTAGTGTTCCTCAGGATTTAAGTGGTGCTTTCTCTAGATGTACTGCAAGGGAAACAAGCCAAAACTGAAAGGGATCAAAATAACAAAAGAACCCCCACCCTTCCCCCCCAAAAACCCCATACTTCCCCCAAAAAAGCCCTCAAACTTGAGATTTATCGTTCATCTTTGACCAGATTCCACAGATATAAGACTGCTGAAATCATCATGATCAAGGAGAAAGAAAGTGTTTAAAACTTGTATTCCCCAGAAAACAATAGGAGGGGAAAATATCCTTTCTTCTATTGAAACAACCATAATAAATTCTAGAAAAACAAGAAAAAAAAAAGAGTTTGTGTTTTCTAATTAAAATAAAAAAGGCGGATCTGAAACTTTGATCTAAGTTCTACAACCTCCTACCTTGACATGATTTTTCATCCACAACAAGTCACATATTAATACTGCCATTTGGGGGTTTCTTGGTGTGGTTTTTGTTGTGGGTTTTGTGGGTTTTTTTTTCCTTCTGGACCCTGTAACCTGCCATATAGTGACAATCTTACTTTTTCTTTCCTTTTAAAATACTTTCTCACCCATTATGATTGTGGAACTACACTTCAAGATAAGAATCAAGGCTCAAAGACTCAATAAACAGCAAGGAAAAGTAATCTTAAATGTATCATTTAAATTTTTTAAGTCAGTTCCATAAGACTTTTTCAAAGGCATGATTCATAGTTTCTGACTATTTGGGACTGTTAATGCTTATGATTACTCCATAAGTACTTAGCACTGCACTTTGTACTAATATACTTTATTCTGCTTGTATTATTCAAGTCTTCAAGAGAGTTTTATTTTTCCTGTATGACATTTTTATTTCCTTCTGTATGAAACCTCCCAGCTTTCTGTCACTAGCAGATTTTTTTAGTGCATCCCTTATATTTTTGTGTAAAGAAGACTGATTAAAACATACAATGAAATTATTCCCACATATTTCCCTCTGTGAATCTACAAAACTGGCATTTCTTCTTCTGCAATAATTTTGTCCCAAAATAATCAATCTATTAGTCTAGAGGAAATTAGATATTGACTAAAATTCAAAAACTGCAGCCTCGATGGAAAGGCATCACCGGCCTTGATATGGGTATGACATCTTAGATATCCTCTTCCTGCGCTCAGTCAGGTAATTATTTATTCTGGATTTCAGAAACTGTTTACCAGGAGGTAGTTTAGCTAAAACTGTTCTGTTAAAACCTTTTTTTAACTACATTTAACTACAATTCCACATAATGAAGGTTCCAATAGTCCTGTTGTAAGTCTTGATTACCATTCAGTTGCATGCAGTATTGATTAACACAGAATCCTTTCTATTCATGTGGCTGAGCAATACACTTGAAAAATAAATTTTACAAACTTCCTAATCATGTTAATAAAATAAATGCTTGTTTAGACTACCATATCTATTCTCTGAGTCCCTGTAGTCAAGTGGAAATTCACATAAAATAGACCTGTAATTCCTAAAAGACTTAACAAGAAAAAACTGTTTGCACAGAATCCTGTGTAGCAAACCAAACTTAGACTAACTATAAAACTCACTGACTGTTGTAAACTTAATACAGGATTTCCTCCATGTGAATGGCTTTAACACTTCAAAAATTCTTTCTACTAAGTCAGAATCAATCAAAAAATTGTCTCCAAAACAGACTTCGGTAGGGAAAAAAAAAACAAAGTAACTATGGATGTTAAAAATCTATGTTGTAAATTCGCAATGTGATCCCTGCTCAGTGGCTTCATTAGACTTCAGGGTTTGTTCATCCTTTTAGAATAGTACATTGATCATAGGAAAAATCTGCATCTGGGAGTGATTCTCTACCAGCTCAAAGCAAAAAGACAAGTCCAAACTAAAGATTTCCCAGAGCAATAGTCCAGGAAGCCAAGCAATTTTCATATTCTGTAGACCTGATTAAAAGGAAATTATTATGAATTTTTTTTAATCCAATTTCTTCTATATTTCCACTAAATTTCTATGTTCACTACATTTTTTCTTGTTTTTGTTTCCTAAGTAAACTGAATTGTGTCATGGAAAATACTAATTTACAGAAGCCTCATTTCTTCAATTCAAGTTTTACAGTTGCACTTTCTTCCTTTTATTGTTTCCTCTTCTCCATAGTTACTTATATTGTTTACAACAACTGTAATTTTATACACATTTGAAACAACAGAAAACTGGGGAAAGAAATATGAGTTACCTTTTTACTTCAGTGATTTGTATGAGAACTCATTCCAAAGGTCAATATATCACAAGGCAGTAATTTTGTTTTCTGCAAATTAATAAGGGATCAATTAAAATAAAAACCCACAACCAGCTCCAGAACCTTTTTTTTTTTTTTTTTTTTTAATTTTTAATGTCTTCATCTTTCTTTTTCACTGCTTTTACTGAAATATTTAGAAGGAACAAATGTATCTTTCAACACAAGAACACAAATTCATGGAAGGTCTGTTGTTTTGGCCCCATGAATACCAAAATTATGTTTGCAGATCCAAATGATATAATATTAATCACACTTGCCTTCCTTGTTTTTTTCTGAATTATTTTCTCCGTTTTGTAAAGAAATAAAAAATAAATGAGTAGTTATATTCTGGAGACAATAACTAATTTCTTCTTTTGCCAGAGCAAATATGAGAGACCAAGGTAAAATAAAATATTTTTAAAGCCATTCTGATGGGCTTCATCTGCATAAAATAAAGAACAAAACCAGAAACTACCTTGGGTGGTTATGGCTTTATAGTATTAAATTACTTTAGATCATTGTATTAAGTAACTTTAAATTTCTCACTGCCCCAGTATAATGTCACAGCATTTAGGATGCCAGCAACAACATAAATAGTATACTTGGTGTATAGATTAAGGATCAAATCTGTAATGATATATAAATCTCCTTTTGAAAGTTTAATTCATATCTGAAAACAACAGAAGAACATATACAACTGTAACTCTAGTTTCCCCATCCACATTCATTTAGAACAGACAAACTCCTATTTACTTCTTCCGTAAATCAGCTGTAAATAAATGTTGACCATTTTATGGTCACTGAAGAGAATAAAACCATTTTCAACCTTTAGAACACTGGTGAGCTGGAAATGCTATTCTCATATAATTGGGTTATCAAGCAACAAGTGACTAATACGGTGTGATTTATCATGCATGTTCTGCTATCAGACTAAATGGAATACGTTCATTCCATCATTTTGCTGGTTCAGGAGTTCTGTTAAACTACGGTGCTGTCTAACATCAGGAATTTCTCTTTTCCCTTGGACAACTTTCCGTTGACAGAAAAATCTTGTTCCTAATTTTTCCCAATCTAATTTTGTGTTCTAGCATTCAGCATGTTAACTATGTTAGAGGGCAAGTTGAAAATTGTTATATATAAACCAAGATTTTCAAGTTTTTCCTTTAATATGCTTGTGCACGTAATAGGAAGAGAGAGAGGCTATTCACAGCCACTATTTTCATTAGTTGCCTAAATTAGAAGCTTAGTCTTCCCAAATTCTCTCTACACAGTCATTGTGGTTAACCTAGGTAGGAAGTACTATCAGCACAAAGCAAAAAAAAATGGAAATCAATCAAAACTAAAAAAAATTAGGTTATAGGGACATGCACCATGAGCAAGGAAGGCTGTTGGATAACAGCTGTTGACTGTACAGGACACCAGCAGCTGGAGCAGTGGGAAGGACAACCTCAGGTTAAGCAACAACCCAAATAATCCACCTGCAGGTATCCAGGAGTCAATTTAAACATTTTAGGAGAGGTGAATGCTTCCTTTGTTAATCACATAAGGTGTTTACAGAAAATAGGTCATTCTGGAAATACACCAAATGCTCCAAACACATGGAGCAAAAAATTTGTTGTTAACCTGATTATAATCTTAAATGTCTCATGAAAAAAAGGAAACGGTGTCAGCACTCACAGTTTAAATTCAAACAGAAAAGACTTAGTATCTTTAAAACTACTGTACAAAAAGACCTGCTAATATTTGCCCTTTTCCCCTGGCACTATACTCACCCCTCCACTGTCCTTCTGGCTCCCAAGTTGATAACACTCATTTTGCTCAGACAGGGAGGTGGTGGGAGGTCACAGCAAGTAAGTATCTTTGGTGGGAGTAGGTAGTCACAGAGCTTCTTCCGAAACAGGTGAGGCACTGGTCACTAGGCCACCTGCCCAGTTAAACCAGCTAAAATCATTTTGAGCCAAGCGTAGCCCCAACTGGTCCTGAGACCCTGTAATGCGAGGTCAGTATAAAGCCTGTGGCCTTTTACTAGCAATGACAAAATTGTAGTACTGACTATGTCACAAAGCATCATCTTATTTCTGTGATTTATTGAGTGGTAGGATCTGGTCTCCTAAAAAAAAGGAAAAACAAATAAAATAAAAAAACCCCAAAACAAAACCCACAACACTTTAGCCCCATGATTATGGACAATCAGAATTCATAGAAAGGGACAGGATCTTCACAAGAATAGACATCTGTCTTGACACAGGAGATTTATAAGCTCAGAGTACTTTCTTTGGGAAAAACAGCAAAATAAATCAATCTCCTAGAAGTTCAGTAAGAGTTGCATCACAGATTTTTCTTGCTTTCTGAAAACCCTATTGGGTTCATATAAGAAAATCGACACGGTTTTGTTAAAAAAGCCCAGGCATGGTATTTTTTCTGTATTGTTTGATTGGAAGCTACTTAATAGGGGATCTGGAAAGTTTAAATAAATATAATATATTCAGTACTTCTGGCAACAACCACCTAGAAATGGTAATGGAAACCTCTGTGATAAGCTACAGAGTAGTCCCCGATAACTACTGATGTTCTGTCAGAATTCTATGCTGAGCACTACCCAAAAGAGTCTATCAGTGCATAATTAATTCATTGTTCACTATGATACTTAGAAGATTTTTGCAATATTAGCCACAAATTTCCCTAAGTTATTCAAGACTTTATAATGATGTTATTTGAGCAATGCTCACTAAAAATAAAATCTCAAGCATTTGCATTTTCCTTATTTCATTCCCTGTCCTTCATCTTGTTTTTCTGCGATGAAATAGTCAGCTGCATCACGTCTGGTTGCATCCTGGGACCAGAAAACATAGGCTCATGAACACAAACCCATGAATATAGTAATAAGAATAAAAAGATTTGTATTTTGGGGAAAATTAACTTTTACTTATATATAAGCAGAGAAATGCTGTACTGAATACTACTGTAGCTCAATAAAGCAATATCTTATTAAACTGTGGTCATAAAACTTTGTAAAAACATGGAAAACATACAGCTGCTCTGTGAAGTAGAGTCAGTTTGATTCTATTACGGTGCTGAATTTTATTTCTTTTACGCAAATAGTGCTATAATTCAGGAAGAAATAGAAGGTGATGCTAAAAGATGAAGTGAGTGTAGTATTTATAAGCCATAGTCTTCTGCTGTTCACCATCCCTTGACAGACAAAATGGAAGTGACAACTGCAAATTCAAAGCTGAAATGGCTCAGTAATAGCGCTGAAATTAGATACAATGAAGTCTAGTTCCTGAAAGAAAGAATTCTACCGGAAGGAAATTTCATTCTCTTCAAAATCTCTCATCAGTCGTCCTTCCCCTTCAGAGAATGCTTTAGTAGTTTTTATGGTGTTCTTTACGTGCACCAGAACTGCTGGCTTTGAAGTTAAAAATTACTTCCTTCAAACTCGGTGTATCACACTTCTTGTCTGTATATACAACCAGACTATAAATAAAATACATATAAACTGAAGCTTAAACTGAAGCTTATAATTGATGTTTATCCATCAGAAATGTGTAGTAAAGGTCCAACCAACCTAGTAGCCACTGTATAACAACAACCACCACCTTTTGGGTCAATTAAGGCTGAAGGAAGATATTCTTCAGCTTAAAACTTAAACTGGGAACCAGTGAGCTGGATGCTTGTACTGTAAGCAGGGAGTTGAAATGTGCTGACTCTGAATCTGCTCTTAATTGATATACCATATATACTATAGGAAGAGATATGTTTCAAATGCCCATGGTATTTTTTCCATATACTATTGACTTGAGCTCTAGTCTCAAATTTATGTCGTACAATCTAAGTGAGCTTATGAGAAATAGGCAAATCTTTAGCTTGCCCGTGACGTGCTCGGGTTTTGTGCATCATTAGCACAACCCGCATCAAGAGGAAATTTGCTGAGATGAGAAACATTGTTTTGTCACTGAACAATCAATAGTACAGTTGGCTTTTAGATCAGTTCTTCATTCCTTTTCAAAGTGACTATCTCTATGCATAATGCAGAATGATGACCTTTTGCTAAGCAAATGTGAGCTGTTACATCTTTCTCCAGAGTTTCTAAACAAATATTTGTGATACTGGTTATGCAGAATTGCTTATTCATGTGATCTTGTCAGGGTAATCCCGCATTTCTTTTTGAGAATTCAGTATTTTCCAGGAAATGTAGATGTTTCTCGACAAATACAGTCCTTTTAGACACATTTCACATAATAAGACTTCTGTTACATATATTATCCTACCTTCTTTTTTTTATTTTTTACCTCAGATAAAACAGATATAAAAGGAGGTGAGTTTGTTTATTTTTTTATATAATCCTAAAGTACAAAACTATAATCAATACATTGAGAATTTCACTATTTTCAAAGAAAACTAATCCCATTAATAACTTGCAGATACCCTTTGCCTGCAGAAGCAAATATACAGTGGAGCTTTTAAGGGGGAGACAGGGAGTAAAGTTGGAGACATGGACAGTGGGATAGAGCGCACCCTCAGGGAGTTTGCTGATAACACCAAACTCAGTGGTGTGGTCAATATGCTGGAGGGAAGAGATGCCATCCAGAGGGACCTGGACAGGCTTGAGAGGTGGGATCATGCAAATCGCATGAAGTTTAACCAAGCCAAGTGCAGGGTCCTGCACCTGGGACATGGCAACCCCAGGCACAAATACAGGTTGGGCGGAGAATGGCTAGAGAGCAGCCCTGAGGAGAAGGACTTGGGGATGTTGGTGGATGAGAAGCTTAACATGAGCCAGCAATGCACACTGGCAGCCCAGAAAGCCAACCATATCCTGGGCTGCATCAAGAGAAGCGTGGCCAGCAGGTCATGGGAGGTGATTCTGCCCCTGTACTCTGCGCTCGTGAGACCCAACCTGGAGTACTGTGTCCAGCTTTGGAGTCCTCAACACAGGAAGGACATGGATCTGTTGTAACCAGTCCAGCGGAGGGCCACAAAGATGATCAGAGGGATG
>VXAK01017613.1:26421-77604 GCA_013399435.1 Arenaria interpres
GGTCCCTTCCAACCTAATCCATTCTATGATGATTCTATGATGATGATGAAAGTTCCCTCTTGTCATTCATACAGGTATGGTGCTCACAATGCTACTGATCTGAGAGAAAAGTGAGTGTAAGAAAAGGAAAGCAGTGGAAAGACTTTATAGAAAGCCTACGAGTTCTGTCTATGAAAACACAGTGCTTATTTTTCTGTTTTAATCTCAATGTTTCAAGTTACTCCATTTTATTAATTTTAACCTTGCTAATTTAGGCTACCACTAGCTTTTGCATAATAGACAATGCTGAACTGTATATTGAACTTCCCCACACCATTCCTCTTTATTTCTCTCTCCTCCATATCAAACCATTTTAATTTACAGCCTTGACTGGAAGATATTCTGTAAATTTCATCATCGTCATCTCTACCTGGATTTTTTAAAAATATCTACTATATATTTATAGAGATATAGTGACTAGGACTCTAAACAACACCAAAGATATGAGCGAACTGGAATTCCTTCCAGAATTTTAGCATTAATGTAGGATATTTCTCCAAATTCAAATAATTCATCTTTTGGTTTGGGATAATCCTTTCTTACACCTATGGAAAACAATTTTCATGTGACCGACTTTTTCTTCCCTTTTAAAGGCTGAAGTTTTGCCAGTTTGCTATTCCATGCTGAAGGAGTAACCTTTTTTATTTATTCTAGAAGGACATATTTGTTAGAAACATACTTCTGTTTCAATTTGCTCATTTTGACCTTGGCTGCACTTTGAAAAGTACCATCTCTAGTCCAACAACTGTGCATCTGCCCCATAATTCATGAAAGGACATAGGAAGCCCAAGCGTGGACATGGTTCAGAAAGTTTCGTGACAAAATTATAAAATACTGCTCACTTCAGCAGTATTACTTGTGGTGACCCAGATTATCTGCGCTGCAATTATCTGGAATGAGCTTGTCTTTTCTTGAAATGTAATACTGGGAAATCTATATGTGGTATTTATATTGTTCTTGTTAAAGAAAACAACTTAATCACCCCATAATCATTAATGCTACCATCCTCAAAATACCCAAGAGAGGCTGGGAAATACTATTTTATCAAACAAATAGAAAAGTTCAGATGCAGAAAAAGTGAACCTCTTGGAAATGTTTAGATACACAGAGATGTGAAATAGGACAAATGGGTTTACAAGAGCAAAAGGTCACGTGTGGCAAGATTTTGAAAGCTGGCAGTGACTCAGGAATACAGTTTCCCTATCCAATGGAGGGAAATTTTACATATACCACACATATCAGCAGATACATCGCATATTCCAGCACATATATCACATACACCAGCACAACTTCAACATACGCTTGAAGTACCTATTTGGTTAGAGATAACTTAATAGCTGTCTGGTTTGATTTGGTTGATTTGTGTTGTTTAAGAAGATAGGAAGCAGAAGAGGAGGAGACTACTTATATGGTCATAATAATCAGAAACTCTGGCCTTACTTCTTTCCAAGTCAGCCTTCTCACTCCGCAGAAGCATATTCGAGCTACTGGACTATTGTGCCAGAGAGTGCCAGGCAGCACTGTGACCTGGACACTTTCCAGATTTTATGTAGAACATTGGATAAAAGCGGAAATAATTTCAGAATGAGAAGCCAAGCTTTGGCCCTTCTTCCAAATTTTTCAAATTATTAAATTTCATAGGCACATGTCCTCCCGTCTCCCCCCATAAGACTCAGCCTAGTCTTATCCCGGGGAATGAGGGCACTCAGCAGTATATCCTGGGCCTTCGCTGCAGAGAGACAGCTGCAAACTTAAAATACTTTCTGACTCTTAGTACCTAAACACTTTTAAATCACCCTCTGGGTCTCAGATGACTATCTTGTACTTCAGATGCCTAAGTGCATTTTTGGATCTCACTACTACTATTTATTGATTTCAATGGCACTTAAATGCTGTGGTGCTTTCAAAACTCCCATTCATCTTCTATCTGTATTTTTAGGAAGCCATTGCTTTTAAAACCCATCACGCAGCAAAAATCTGAACCTGGATTATAGCTGAATCACAGGCTGCCCAATCTAATCAATGATGTGGACTTCCTCACTAATCATGCATCTGCTAATGTACATACAGTTAAATAATAAAAAGTCTATTCCGAAAGACTTAGTGCACATATTTACTTTCATACAGCTCAGTGAACCAAAAAGTCAACTGATGAAAGGAAGTATTTTACGGTATATATCCCATTTTCATTTACAGAGATTTTAGTTCCCTTTTTATGCATATAATTTTCCTCTTTCTTTTTTTTTTTCTTTTCCTTTTCTGTGGAACACTTAAACATAAACCAGAACATACGAAATACAGCCAATGTCTATCCACTCATATGAATATGTGAGTACAAAGGCAGCGCTTCTTTCAGGGAAATGTATTTAAAACATTCCTATTAGCGTTAACAGCCTCTTATGATGAAAAATGTATTATTTGCTGCAGAGATCCTAGTAACAACAGCAACTACAATGTTTTTCTCTGTCACAAAAACAGTAGACGTGTTGAGGTCACCCCTGAAATGTTCATCTTTTGATGGTGGATATTTTAAACTTATGGTCACAGTCAAGAGTGCTGTGTTGATTTCATGTTGATGGCAGGATATATTTGAATAAATGCATAAAAATAGGTTGCAACCTTTCCATGTTCATATGATATTCTCAGTGCTACCTATAGCAGTGGCATTGAGGTGTGACCAGGAGATATAATACTTCTGTGTTTTTCAAGTCAGTGATTTCTGTAACTGTGACAAAAAATTTGCCAGATTTCTGCTTTCAATCCAACAAAAAAATCACATAGAATTTGCAAATAACAACTTTGCATGGCTGACCATGGCTATTTTTCTATATGTTGAAGTCAAATTGTATTTGGAGATGAAATCAACAGGTTTCCAAACGGCTTTTATGGGATGAGATCTTCTCACAGTAGAACAGTCCATTTTAAAATAGGATTTGAAAAAATATTGTTCTTTATTGATTTAGTTGTATGATTCACAAATGAAGTGTAAGGAGAGAATTTCTATTTGTAATTTCCACTTGCATTGAAAATAAAATGAGAATTTGGGGGGTTTATTCCCTTTATATCTTTTTATATTTTCTGAGTTGCCTGAGATATTCATGGCCTCACACTTTATAGAGCATATTCAGTAGGAGGGGAAATGGTGACATTAAATAGTTATATAAGGAACTCTATCAAAGGAAATCTCACCAAGATCTTGTCAAGGTGAGGGAAACCATTTCATTTCTGTTCGTGTATCTAGGTCAGTATTTTTTGTCTGCAGTTACGGTCACAGCTAAACATACTCCTAATCCAGAGAGACAAATACATCATCTAGATGTAACAATTTGGAGGAGATGTAAGACAATTCTGAATAACATTTTAAAGAATATTAAGGCAGACATCTTAAGTGGTTTATGAAGATTCATAAAGGAGAAAATGACTGAGACCTCAGTGATGACACTCACCTGAGACACATTAATTATAGATTCCTTGTCATTCAGGATTAATGTATGTCTAACCATAATATAAAAAGAGCCAGATTGAACAAAGATGGAAAAAAAAGTATTTTTATGCTGAACGAGGGGCAACATGAGAGAGCAGAGCCTTACTGTGCCTGTACTTGCTGCATTATATTTCCTGTCCTCTACAACACAACACACGCTGACTTTTTTTAAGGTACTGTGAGTCAGAGATAATAGAAAAAGTCAAAGACTACTTACCCATTTCCAATAATGAAGGCAAAAATAAAGAAGCATATGACACAAATGTTCTTTTCCTGCTCTTACTTGCTATCTAGGTCAAGCAACTGGCATGTCAACAGTAAGTAGTACCTTATGTCCCACTTAACTGAGCAGACATACACAAACCAAACCACACTTTGGCTTATAACAAGGTAAAAGATCTGTCTAGACATTCATTCTGTCCATTCTGCATGTCCATCTTACACCATTGCCATTTTATTTTTTTAAGATCTGGCTAGCTGGAAGGTAGTTCAGTGAAAAGGAATTAAAATATAAACAATTTTTTTCTCTCTTTCTGTGACATAGCCTCTTAAAGCGTCAAAAGCCAACAGATTTATCTGTGGTAAAAAGCACTCTTCATAATAAATTATGATTTATGCCCACAGGTCAGGAGGTCCCTTTGTCTCCCTGTACAAAATATAAAGATGACACAGTGACATTTATCTCCGTGGGGCTTCTGTAACAACATTTCTAATGGAGAACAATATATTATCCACCTATAACAAATAAACTGACTGCAGGTCCACAGAAAATCTTTTTTTTTTTAAAAGTGTGATACTCGTATCACACAATACACTACAGACACTGAAACTACCCACAGTAAGCTTTTGTGCAATTAAATTAGAATAGATTACATGTCACTCATGAATTATCTTCCGCTCTTCTACGGTAATTCATTTAATTGGCCTCAATGATCAACTCTGAGGTTTCTCATCTCTAGTGAATTTGTTCTGCCCAGGAGCAGAGTTTGCAGGAGATATATCAATTCTGAACACTTTTCTTCAGTTCACTACAGGTTCTCAAGTGATTACATGACTAGACACGCATGAGGATTCAGCAAAAGTCACCAAAAAACATAATCCAGACCATTTTTAAAATAATACATCTCTAAAGTTCTTGATCAGTTTCTACTTATCCAGCAAGGCATATTTTTAAATTTGTTTCTCACCAGGTATTTTTGATCAAGTAACATCCAGGGTTAAAAGAATATAGCCAGCTAAAACATTGCATTTAACACCTGATATTTAAGTTTGAAAGCAGTGGATATACAGAATTAACAGCAATAGATCTTGTTGTCAAAGTATAAGATAAAATTACTGAAAAAATGGATTAGTAGCTGAAATCCCTCTAATCAGGTTGCAGAAAATCAGACTGGTTTTGTTTTGGTTTGGGTTTTTTTAATGCTATTTAAAGCAGACCAGCAACAAGAAGAAGAAACCATTTGAAAGCGAAGGGCATATAGATTAGAACAGGGAGATCAAGATACCAATTCAATAAAGTAAAATTTTTTTTCTTTTACCATTATTGTGTATATGTATGTGCATGTGTGGCTATGGATGTACAGGTATTATTTGGTGTATTTTACTGGATACCTGCATAATCTGTAAAAAGCATCAACTTTTTTGTTTATAAAATCAAGCCCATGTAGGTTAAACAGTTGATTGTCATTTAAGAATGTTTCCTTCCCTCCAAATTCGTTTGTTTTACTATTCTGACAGAAGCAATTTTCTCCTAATTTTTTCTGAAAGAAGATTTTGAAAGTTCAGAAAAGGAAACCTTCTCTCACAGTTTTCAGGGAAAAGGAATTTTCTTTAGCCAGAGGTCTGCTCAGTACAAGCATTGCCACAACTGTAATACATCCACAGCCTTCTGTGAAACCACAGAATCATAGAATTGCCAAGGCTGGCAGGGACCTTTCAGATCAAGTCCAACCATCAACCTAACACTGACAAAAAAAATCACTAAGCCATGTCTCTAAGCATTATGTCTACCTGTGTTTTAAATACCTCCAGGGATGGTGATTCCACCACTTCCCCGGGCAGCCGGTTCCAATGCTAGATAACCCTTCGTGTAAAAAATTTTCCTAATCTCCAATCCAATCTAAACCCGCCCTGGTGCAACAGCAACCTGACTTACAACACTGACCTACCGTAGCAACTACCTGATTAAGCTTCATGAGTTGTCTCTGAAGAGAACCGTGACAGGAGAGTAATCAGGGAAGGATCAGGCCTGAGATTCACCCTTGGTACAGGAGAAACAGGAGAAACCCAAGAATTTGTAGTGAGCTGCTCCACAACAATTCAGTTCTCCAGCCTCTTCCACACCTTGGAGGGGGGGACGGAGAACGAGTAGCAGCAGGAAGGGCAGTAGGAAGCTTTCACAAGAGGGAAAAAATGGAAGAAAAATACATCTTTTTAAAACTAGACCCAGAGTTTCTAACAAAAGCACAGACAGATTAATATCTCTTTCCATTATATTCTTACGTGACCACTCAGATGGGTCACAAATGAAGAATGTTAATCAAAGAAGAGTTAACTCTTACTTGCATGTTATACAGATAATTGATTGAACTAAAATTTGAATGAATATATGAAGTCCAAATATTTTTATGAAATAATTTTGAGACTGTTTAAGATAACAGTAAACAAGGCAGTTAACACCTAAAGATAGAGTAGTATTAATTTCTTTCCTCACCTAAGCTGTTATATTTCATAACTTCCAAACTTTAATTTATGCCTGAGTAGTTATCTGAAGACAGGAAAAAGTAGAGCTAGAATATTCATACATATTTAACAGGCTGGCGATATCTGGATTTAAGTTCAGGACCTGTGTATCAGGAGGATACTCTGGAAGTTCTATTTCAAACCTAGACTTCTAAAATGTCTTGGAGATTAATAAAGAAAAATAATTTCCCTGGAATATGAGAATAAATTTGCAATAGTTGTCACATGATATTATGATTCATTCTAATATTTTAGACCAGAAAGTTTAGCTAGTACAAGAGACTCTTAAAGGTAGAAATATCTCCAGAACACTACAACACTTGGAAAGCAAATCTGGAAAATTAGTTGGAATGCAAGCTTTATGTCATTTGTCAAGAAAATAACCTTCACCATACAGAAAAGATCAGTTGATGATTTATTTGTTTTTTTAAGTTTATTATTAGACAATTTCAGCTTACAAACCTGAAGCAGAGAGCAATAATAATGAAAACATTAAAAATATTTTTTTAAGTATTGAAATTTTATCGTAGAAGATACTTAAGCCCTAGAATTAAAAGATTGAATTCTCTGTTGAAGAAAGGAATGAACCATGTGGAACAAGCTACAGCTTAGATATCAGCATTGTTTTCTGCTTGTTCTGTGGTAACACCTCAATAAAGGTTCAGAACATTTCGATATGAGGTTCGTAATTCAAACAGAAAGGACAAATGTTTAATGCCCCAACATTTACACAGGACTGTGGTGGGTTCACCTTGGCTAGACGCCAGGTGCTTACCAAGCTGCTCTATCACTCTCCCTCCTCAACTGGAAGGTGGAGAGAAAAAAATAATGACAGGCTCATGATTCTTCAGGTCCCATGTTGGGCAGCAAAAACCAACTGCGGTGCGTAAACCTGGGCTGGACAGTAAATTGATCATTGAAATCCACATGCTCATGGAGGTGTTTCTTAAAAAAAAAATTAAACATATATCCACAGGAGCTTTCAGCTCAAAATTTAATATCAAAAGTCATCACGATGCAAAGTGCTAATCTAGAATAAGTCCTCTCTGCTCGTATAGACTATTAACAAGATGTTGACAGGCTGCTTTTGTATCAGCCTACTTCATCTTGGATTGCTTACCGTAATTTCTCACCCCTCAAACTTTCTGTCAGAGGAGATATAATTTCTCTTCTTGCAGCCATAGTAAAGCTGACATTAAGGCATATGGTCTAACTTTAACTGAGAACAGTGTGCTCCAGCACATCCACAAATGCAGTCCTGTGCCAATAACCCATCTCAGTAGAGCCATCCTCCTGGGTGTCCGCCTGCCACACTGGATAGCTGCTACAGTACGCTATTTCAAATAAAAATACATTAAATATAAATTGTAAACTCTTAACGATGAAAATGATGCATGTCTCCCAGAGTACATTATATTAAAATTAACCTAACAACAGCTGAATCCTGATATTTCTGACATGATAAAATAAACAGTCTGGTTTGGGGATTAATTGCTTTTTTCCCTGTAGAGAAACATCAGGGGAAGCTGTGTGGCTCCTGCACTTAGTGCTTAGTTGTTATGGCAATTTTGTAAGGGAGGCGACATTGTATCACAGTTCTCCTACAGATTCAATTTTATAAAACTGATAACCCAGGATAGGCCTTTATTCAAAGAGAAGAGTGGAACAAGGCGCTTTTTTTTCCTGTTCCCATATTTATTTTATTTTTCAATAGCAGAATGAGTACCCAAAAATAAGATCAGGTTTGAGGAATTTATATGTACAAAAAAATTGTTTCTCAGATACATTATTCGAATTTCAGAATAAAAGCTTAATAGTTTCAGAGAGTGTTCCAACTTCTGCAAACATGGGCAATCTAAACATTTGGGCAAACTGCAACAAAGAATCTTATCGTATTGTACTTTAGTGCACATGTTGTTTTTCAGGGAATGCAATGCCAGTTCCTACTTGTCTTGATTGATTACTGACTACTTAAGGCTAAACCTACGCATGAATCACCTTCTTCACTTCTTAGAAAACATCATAATTGCAATTTCAATTTTTTTTCTCTAAAGAAAAAAGAGAAAGTTTCTAAATTATTTGGTAATAAAGTGAAGATATTGATGACAATTTTATTTTAAATACGATCATAAATATTTTACGCATCTAGATTGGTATTATATGGAATTTAAATATTTTAAATTTAAAGCTATTACAAATTGTAAAATTAAAACTTCCTTTCTTAAAAAGAGAGCATGAGATATTTTGACTATAAGAAAATAAGAGAAAAAGCTATAAATACATCCTTATGGATTATTACACTGTTTTCAATAAATATTTCATCTCAGCAAAATACCATTTCTAATAGGGAAAAATAAATCCCTTCTGGAATGTGTTCAATTTCTTTGTCAGGCTGGAGTGTTTGAGAGGCCCATGTAGATAAAATTTATTTTTCAAAATTTTGTGTAGGATAGATATGTTTGTTTTGCCTCAAGTAATATCCTTCTTAAAATTATATGTGAGGCACTGCCTTACCTGAATGAATAGCAATGGAGGTGGGTTTTTTTTTTACCTAATTATAGAGAAACTGGGCAGAAATGAGGGGAAAAAAACAGCTGTGGTGAGAAAATTCCCCTCAAGAACAATAACTGAGTTTGAAGCTGGAAAGACTCTACTCCTCGGTTCTTGGCAATGAGGATGTCACACTCTGGTTGACAGAAGTAAGATCAAAAGGCAGCAATTTTTTATGAGGAGGATCCCACAGTGAGGCAGAAGCTGTCACCTTCTTGAGGCTGACACGGACTGATTGAGAATCAAAGTTTACAATAGATGAGCATTTACTGGATCCTCAAACACCAATATACACCATATTTATGTCGAGATTGAAGGAAACACCAAATGTAAGTCAGTTAATAAGTGTGGTTTTGCTTCAAAACCATCTCCAGCTGCTGTAAAGTTTTTAGCAAAATAGACTATACTTTGTTTTTAAGTATCCGCTCTTCAGATTCATAATGCTGTTACTTTCCAAGGCTTTCAAAGGAAAATCTTGAAGGCACCAGGAAAATTACACTATTTCTAACTTTAAAGTTAGCAATCAGGGCAGTGTACTTCAAAGGCTAAAGCAAGAATGATCTGTTCACAGAGAAACAGAGGGGTAAGTCATCTCCTTCGATGACACACAGTGATGGAACCGCACAACAAAAAGGAAAGCTGACTCAGGGACCATCTCATTCTGAAAAATCAATTTCAAAAATGACAGTCAATTACTCAGGTCCTCAGTAGTAAGTGTAAGTGTTCTGCAGGTATCAAGAATAATTTCATCTTCCAAATAATGGTAAATTCAAATTTTAAAAATATATTTTTCTCCCTCTGGATGGCAAAAATCAGGATGAAAACTTATACGGGTGCCAATTGTATCAGCCTAGTGTGGGATCCTCCACTGTTCTGGAAAAAGGGGACCCGAGGTCAGTAAAAATTTTCCAGGGTATAAATGTCTAATAGCAATTCTTATAAGGTTTAACAGGATGGTTAATGACATTTATATAAACTGTAATGCAAAACACAACCATTTGTTATATAAAATACTCACACACATTTCTTCCTGCTCTTCCTTGATGGTTTTTTGCCAGTTTCCCCTGTCTTTTCTGACTTAATAGCCTATGTACATATGCTGTTTAGATATAAACGAGCCAACATTCCCCTCACACAACAAACTTTATTGATATTTGTACACTGCTTTTAACTACCTGAAAGTGAATTGTTTTATAATAATAGAAGTTGAAACTAAAAGAGTACCACTAAGTTTATTGTTCATACCGTCTGCTGGAGCTACTACATAAGGTGGGTTTCAGCTGGTGTAGCTATTTTAATTCAAAGAAAAATTACTCAGGTTGTTACCGTTTCCCAAAGGATTCTATTAGGTAGTTTAATGGACTTCAGCAGAAAACACTTTTCAATACAAATGTTTCATGCTCAGATTCATCCCATTATTTCTAGAATAACCCTTATTTCTCAGAAAAAATAATTTATTGGAGAGGGGGTTGTGGCATTGAGACTATTCAAATATATATAAGTTGTGTTTCTCCTAACAGTCTTTCATTCTGTGATCCATTAATAATTGCATAATACACAAAGACAGTAAAATACAGGACAGAATTTTAAATTTTGTCTGTGATGATTTGCAAATTCTAAGCAAGTGTATTTTGCATTTTGTTTTGCATTACAGAATCCATGTGCAGTTTTGATATGCTGCATTCTATTTGGAGTGTATTATGTGTTAGCCTTCTCCGCTCCCTATTGGTTCCATAAAGTTTAGAAAAGGATCTCTAGAACTGACAGGAGAAGAAGGTGTTTTCTTAGTCTTGGACCACTTACGTGAAGAATCAGGAGTGTCCTAGACATAATTACAGCACTCATTTGGGAATGCAGGCAGCTGAGTTCAACTTCTGTTGCATATATAATTTGGGAGTATTAGTCAGTGAATTTTCAAAGAAGTGGACTGAAAGTGCTGGAAGCAAATATGCAAGTGCTGTGCTCCCTTTTTCCTCCCTGTAACCTGTAAATTCATTTTGTCTGAACCTGTAATTTGCCCATACCTGGCTACAACAAGCCCAAGCTTTATAAAGAACGGGTAGAGGTTGATCTCTCTTTTTGTTGTATTCCCAGTGAAGTTGACCTTTAGGATACCACACAGCAAAGAAGTGATCTTGGTGAAGAGGACTAAATCTAGTTATTCCACTTCCTTAGCAGGAATTATTATTTTGGAATAAAAAATTAGGATGTCACCTTTCCAACTTTTCTTTAAAACAGAACCATCCTGCTGTTGGCTCTGCTCTCAGGAGAGAACCAAGTGATTTGTAGCCTATGTTGACCAAGTATAGCCCTGGTTCAGGTGGCTTCTGACATAGAAACATCTCTCAAGTTAAGTTTTTTCAATGCGCTATGACCTGTATTCAGGTCATTCAAGAAAAAAAAAAAAAATCAGCAAGAAGAATCATCTGCAACAGTACAGAAATTAATCTACAATTCCAAAGAAGTCTTCTGGCCCAGAGAGGCTGATGTACAATGAAGAAATAGCAATGCTAATATAGAATCATAGAATGGATTGGGTTGGAAGGGACTTTAAAGATCATCTAGTTCCACCCCCTCTGCCATGGGCAGGGACACCTCCCACCAGACCAGGTTGCTCCAAGCCCCATCCAGCCTGGCCTTGAACACCTCCAGGGATGGGGCAGCCACAGCTTCTCTGGGCACAATAGGATTGCGACTTGATGCTGAAGTCGTAGTCTCATGTCTATTATTGACTGAACTTGACATATTCTCTTTGCAGCATTTTGCAAACATGAGATGGGCTTAAGATTGCGTCTTTAAAATAGGGATAGCTAGATAAGATGTACAAGGAGACCTGACTTTTCAAATAAGAGTGTTGGAGTCTGTGTCCTTTGTGATAACTGAGCCTCAGCAGGATTAATGACATTTACTCTCTGCAAAAAATATATTATGAACTTTTAACTTATATTCACAAGTAACATTTATATGGAAAATACAATTGAAGACATTACACGGAGTAGAAATACTACCTGTAAATTCCTGACTTGCTTCTCACAGTAATTTCTTTAGGTTCTGCATGTTCCCATAAATGAGCTACAGCCTGGGTCTGAAGCTCCTGAAGTTTGCTATGTTCTGTCTTATCCTACTGGTTCTTTTGCATTTTGACAGATGAAAGGATTTCCAGGTATGTCTGAATTGCACCTATCCCTTGTTTCTGTTCTGTGGTCCTCTTTTCAGAGAATTACCTGATAAAATATTCAAGTTTAAACGTATAAGACTGGGAATAGTCACATTTGATCACTTTTCTTAAACCAGCACTCACTACTCACAACTATAAGCAAGAGCCCCTCCCACTGAACAGGAAGTTGGCTCTGCCCCACCCCAAACCGGGACAGCAAGTCCTTGAAAGAAACCGTAGAATTGCACTGGTAGTTCTTTAGCTGTCATACAACAGTTCTTCCAAGAATGAGTTCCACAGACCTTTAGCAGGACTAAAGACCTTTGGAGGTCCCTTCTGGGCTGCACAATTCTATGATTCTATGACTAAGGAACGCCACGTTTTCTTACATATCTTAAATACGGTAAAAATACAGACTGTTTCCAACACAAAGGAATAAGGAAAAAGTGTTTACAGAGAATGTTAGAGTACGTAGTAATACTAGTAGACTTTTCTAGGCCTTTTCTATAACTCTGTATAAACTAAGGCTTTTAATTTAAATTAAATTAAAAGAGATGCTAAAGGAAGAAGAATGAAAGGAAATGAAATCAGGCAAAAGATCAGAAAAATTCGGCTTTTCCTTTGCCCATGTACAACCAGCCGCAGTACAACATCAGGCAGGTTTAAATAACCACAGAATGTAAAGGTGATGCTAGGGGTTACCTGGTGCCTGCTTAAAGTCAACACAACAAAATAAATATCTTCACATCCCACAGAGTTTGATTTTAATGATTATATAGAACCTACCTTTTACTACCCTGGAAATTTGTTCCTTTGGTATGTTTATGGCGAAGTTCCCACCTGCATTTGCAATGAGATAGTCACCTCATCACAACATAACAGCTTGGGAAAGATCAGTCCTCAGCCATTTCAGAGCTTTCATTAATTTAAATCAGTAAGTCTTTGAGAATTAAGGTATTTCTCTTACGTTTTTAAAATTTAGCATTTATGTCTTTATTTCAAGCACTGTTTCTATTACATTATTTTGATTCTATTGAGTATCTTTTTTGTCAGTAAAATTAATTTTAAATGAATTGTTTTCCTTTCGGAGCGGGTTCTTTCAGTTCTCAGCTCATTCCAACATCTTTCAATAGTAGTAGTGCTTTTATTCCTATAGGATAAGCATTATGCAAGCAAATTAGCATTATTCTTCAAAACCTGCCTGGATATATTCCTGTGCAAACTGCTCTGGGTGACCCTGCTCTGGCAGGGTAGTTGGACTAGATGATCTCCAGAGGTCCCTTCTAAACCCGCATCATTCCATAATGGCCTCAAATTATGCGAGGGATGGTTTAGATTAGACTTTAGGAAAAATTTCTTCACCAGAAGCATTTTCAAACTTTGGAACAGGCTGCGCAGGGAAGCGGTGGAATTGTCATCCCTGAAGGTATTTAAAGGACAGGTAGACGTTGTGCTGAGGGAAAGGATTTAGTGATGATTTTTGTCAGTGTTACATTGATGGTGGGACTCAATGATCTGAAAGGTCCCTTCCAAGCTCAGAAATTCTATGACTCTTTTAAAGTGTGAATGTCTTCTTGAGCCAGCCGGACCAGCAAAGGGGAAATGAGAGGAGGGGGCAGGGATATTTATCCATGGCTTAGCTCCATCTAGCCTGAACTATACACTGTAAGCAACCAGCGAAACAAACTTTGAGAAGAACAACAGACTTTGACCATCTTCAACCCACGATTCCTTCCAGCATCGTGACGGTGAGCCTACAGAGGCTTGCAGCGGGAATCATGTTTGTGTTGCAATATAATTGCAATATTGTGCTTGTACTGTGATTTCAGTGCATTGGTGTGTCACTCTGCTAATCAAACTCCTGAGTAACATCAAATATCTTCAAATAAGTTTGCTAAAAACCATAAACCCTCCTTGTCTGGAATATCTAAAAGAACCTGGTGAGAGAATATGGGACTCTGACAAACCTGAAGGGTATACAACTCATCTGCCTTCAGATCTAACTCAAGTCAATTCTCTTTCCACTGTTACATTCTGGTTGTCTTCTGAGCAACAAGCATCAAATATTTCCATAGGAAATAATATGATCATTTTGAAATTAAATTAATCGCATTACCCAATTAAAGTTCCCCTGTGCTTTAGCTTATTTGATAAGCTTTGTTTAAACACATCAATTTCATTCAGCAGTAAATAAATTTCGGGGGAAAGTATATTAGTAGCCTGATTTTTTTCTTCAATAAACCATAATTATTCAATCTAATTTATACTAATGCACTGGATATTTCAATTACCAAAAAACTCCACAATGGTATCTAGGGAAAAGCCAGTCCCGTTCAAGTCAGTGTCAGCCATATCTCAATAAAAAATGGAATCACACCTTTTGTCTTTGCACGTTAAGAAAATAATTCTTGTTTCTGGTTATGTCAGAAGTTTCTCAATATGCACTGTACAAAATACTGAAGCAAATGAAAAGCAGTGGTTATTCATATTCCCTCACCACTTTTGGCCAGAGCCTGACTCTGTGTGTTCTCTGTCAGTTCTTGACCACAGAATCACAGAATCATTTATGTTGGAAAAGACCTTTAAGATCAACAAGTGCAACTGTAAACTGAGACCATGCTGTCAGTCCTTCTGTGCTACCTACATACTTTATTATTACCCTGTTTGACAGTTTTTATTTCTTTCATAAGCCACAAAAGCTCCTCAAAACAATAGATTTTTATGTGCTCTGTGCCAGTAGTGCCAGGACTTTATATTGGAAGTGAAGTTCATCACTGCTTCACCTATTTCTATTCAGAGTAGCATCTGCACCTTGCAACTCACATCTTAAAGGACAGGGTGAAATAGGATCAAATATGATACAAAATAATATTTGGTAAATATTGGTAAATAAAGAGTGAAGTAATTAAAACGTTTCACTTGGGAAATGCTCGATTATTTTATTAGAATATTTTCAAATAAAATATTTTAAAGTGGTATTTTAAATTAAATATTAATCTAATTTACTTTGAAAGCAATTCTAAAACTTTAAGTGGCACAAGAAACAAAAAACATGCTGTTCCATAATGAACAAAGGTTTTATTTTATTCCCATCAGACTGAGAAAAACTTGGAAAAACAGTTTAGTTTCAGTGTAAGCTTTTCCCTCCTCTCACCATTTTCCTCTTGTTTTTAGGGAACCTAAAAATAAACCTATTATTTCTTCATTTCTCTCCACTTACACTTGACTCCACTGAAAGCAGGCAAGAAGGAAATTTGAGAGACAAAAATAAACAGGTACATTTGTAAGGATGCATTGTTTCAAGATGGGGGGGAAGTACATGCCAAAAAGACTATCCACAGAACAATGAAGTTGTGTCAGCTTCACCTTCTCTGCCCTCAAAATAAAGAAAAAAAAAAGAAGAAAGAAAATCCACTATAAGAGGAAACGTGCAAGAGCTTTGTACTAATGCACTGCCTGCACACAGGTGATTAATGGCTGTGGTGAACAGGTTGGGAATGACAGTGCTCTGCTTAATGGAGATGAGTAGACACACACACGCTCAGCGCACTTATGAAATAACGTGCGCTTTGCTCGGTCAGGATTGAGACTAAATGCTTTCTTTAAAGCTGAGAGACAAAAAAAAACAAACCCCACAACCTGGTTAAGTAATGCATTATTTTTCCAGGGAACTGCTTGAATGAAAGAATATTGGTCAATACATAATAATTCTTCATAAATTGTTTTGCTCCAAATGAGGTAAAATCTCTTATAACGTGGTCTGCATGCAAATGACCTAAAAATCATTTATACCATAAGCATGTTGAGGAGCTGCTGTAACAGGATGTGGAAACTGGACAGCTGTGCACAAATGTATGCATATATTTACATCTTTTAACTCAATTTTATTTGGAGTGTAATGTGATACTGTTTGCATCACACTATAAGCAGTAAAACTGCCTCTTTCAAGAACTCATTCCCATAAAATGCCACTTACAACAGATGGGGGTGGAAATAATGCTTTAAATAAAGAACAAATATTTACAGCTTTCAGCATATCATGGGCATCCATTAAAATTCAGCCATCAACAGGCCTACAGAATATTCTTACTGATGTGATATTTCAGTGTTTGAAGAGAGCATGTTTTCTTTGCTATTACTCATCATTTGGCATATGATGTCACCTGATTCTAATAATAATAAATAATAATAATAATTACTTGGGTTTTGTCATTTCAGTTGAATACATATTCTTAATAAAATCATAAAGCCATAGTAAAGATGTGACAAATTTTTAGTCTACCTTTTATAAATGTAGGATCTTTTTTCCTAGACTGTGTGGCACTATAAATAGTACAGGACATATTGCATGGGATTTTGTAGGATTGAGTTTTAAAGGTAGCAAACAATAAGTCTACTCTTTCCCTAAAAATCTACTTCAATTATTTCGGGGATACAGTTCAGATATGCTTTAACCTCCACTATATTCATCAGTCTTGTCTATCTGTACAATAGTCTTTACTTCAATAAATGGTGTCTTTTTAGGGTTAAAATATGTTAAGTATTTGTGAAGTCTTGCCTGTATGTTTATATTAGCCACATCAGCTTTACAGTTACCAAAGTTCACTACTCCACTGCAAAAAAAATTGAGTCTCGGTGGACTTTCTTGTAGTGTCATTCTACCATTGTGCCTTTTGTATTATTTTCTTGAAAGTTTCCTCTTTCTCTTGATCACTGCTTCTCCTCCCTTACACGTTCCAAACCTAGCTTTGAGTCCATTCTCTGCCAGCTTCTTTTAAAAAAAAAACACACAAAAAAATCAACAAACTCTTCAGCAACTACTTACAGTTTCTGCTCAAGGGCCGCTGTCAAGAATTGCTTCTCATGAGATTCATCAGATAGGCTGCTCCTTTTCATTTGGCTCCAAGGAACACACCTCTCATGTCAACCTATCAAAAGCTTTTAAAATGCTTTTCCAGGAAACTCACAACTGACATCATTACTTTGACAAGAGAATTGCTAACATCTGTTCCTTTAAAAAAAATAAAAATAGAGCTAAATTGAAAGGGGTGTTATACTCCTCTGTTCAAGCGCTAGTATTACAATCAATATTTGTAGAATTAAAATAAAAAATTACTCTAATTTCTCCAAATTCTGTAAACTTATCAATTTTAAGTTGATAAATTGTTGTCCATTTTAGCAATACAGAAAACATAACTTTAAATATGAATTGCATAATGCTTCAAAATAAAATTTGTTAACCTCCCGAGAGATGTTAGCTGCTCTATTCCCAGCAAAGCATCCAATTTGAGAGTGTAAAAGAAGGAAATTTCTTAACAAAGTTAAGCTTCAACTTTTTTCTAAAATTCATAAGCAGGTTATTTATCATTATTTCAACAACTGGCTAATTGTAGATACTTTTTGACAACAGTAACATAAAAGCAAGATTATTTTTTTCCTGCATGAAAGATAGCAGCTTGACATCCCTACATTTAAATATAATAAAAAGTGAAATAAAAGATTGGTTAAAAAAACTGGGTTTGACCAATTAATTGCTTTCCAAGAGCGAAGAGGAAAAAAAAAAAAACATGATGATAAACAAAAATGTAATGGGGAAGACATTCTTCACAGTGACATGAAGTGATCCATACTTTCATGTAGAATTTTACAGAACATTTTCAGTGTTTCGCTCCAAAGTTTAGCTAAATTGACTGCAATTACCAGTGGAGGAAATTTATTCTTTTATTTCAAGTATCCATTCCTTACATTCAGATGGTAGTATGATCCGTTCTAAATATTCCTTTGTTCTTATTTCACAAAGAGACAATTGGGAAAAGCAGTATAGAAGGACATATTCTAGTGTTCCTGATGCCAGGACTAAAACTAAACCTCAGTCAAATGTCAAAAATTTCAAAACACTTTTAATACAAGACTGATTGTCTAAATTCTTCTAAGCAAAACTGAAACTATGAAAGATACCCAGAATGACTTGATTGAAAGGGAGGTATTAAAGGAATTGAAACTTTGGAACTGTAGATTATTGACAGAAGCTAAGAAAATCTTAATAAGTAGTATACCAAGGCAAAAGCCAATTGCTGTAGATGTGGAAACAAAATGTTAAGAAAGTATAACAATATAAATTAACTTCTTTAAAATATTATCGCAGAGTACTTAAGGATTTAAGTTTAGTCCCTCTATAGGAAGAGAATATTCCTGGGGCAGCTGTCAATAGTATTATACCAGAATGGCGACAGTGACAGAGACAGAAACCACAAAGGGAGAAAAAGAAAGCAGTAGTAATACCCACATATAGGTTGGACAGTTTCTGGATATTAAATTTGTAGGAGGTAATGCAGAGAGGAAATTGCTTGCTTCCTTCCAAAAGTGATCTCACTTGGAGCAACCAGTCCAAGAAACAACTGAATTAGCTCCTCTTTCAGAGCTGGACGGGATCTGGCACTTGATGTAACTACTGAAAAAGCAGTCTAAAACAATGATCACGAAATGTCCAAACAGACCATTTTATACGAACGAAAAGCCAAAAGCAACAAAATGGCCATTACAATAACAGAACTGCATAAAATAAAACTACACAAAAAATGAGAACACTTGTAAAAAAAAAATGAACAGACCCACTGATCGGGTAGAAAGTTTAAATGCAGCACAGAAATTGTTTCAAGTTGTCATATTTAAAATTCAAAGTAAGCATATACTGCTTTTTCTAGGAAAGTGTCTAAAATGACAGAGAAACAAAACAAAACCAAAAAGTCACACCGTATTTCAGTAGTTAATGACAGAAAATAAAAAGGATATATTTCAAAAACTGGAGATTGTACCCAAAAAAAAAAAGAAATAGAAAGGAACATTAATTCTTTTATGTGACAAACCACAAAAAGACAAGCCAAAAAATTACTTTGAAGAGCAACTCGGCAAGGACATAAAAAAACAATACTGAAAACTTTTCAATCCCATCAGTAGCAGGATTACCTTCCAGAGAGGCAATGAGGCTGACAGACGGTAAAGTTGTAGAAGGATCACTCCGAAAAGAAAAAGCCATGACACAAGAGAAATATAATTCTTTGTCTCAGTGACCACCACTGAGGGGACACAATACCCTGTTATCAGAAACTGTTTACAACAGGTATATCTGAGGAATTCTCTGAAACCAATGAGTCAGTAGGAGATATTTTAAAGCAGATTAGCAAAATCAAAGAATAGCACATTACAAAGATCAGATGGTTTTCATCCTGGGGCTCTAAGGGAACTCATACACAGCAGTGTTGAACTAATAACTGTGGTATTTAATGTATTACTTGAATTAGTTTTTATATTGGGGGGACAGAAGGTGGCCAATTCAATTGCAATTTTTTAAAAGATGTATGAAGGTGATCTAGAGAACCACAGGTAAATTTTCTTCCAGGTAAATTATGGAGTATATGATGAACAATACATTGCCTAGGAACATACACTACATTTACCAAGTCTCAACCATGACAGAGTCTGATGCTCAACCACATCCCTCAGCACCACATCGACACGTCTTTTAAATACCTCCAGGGATGGTGACTCCACTTTCCTAGTTAGCCTGTTCCAAGGCTTGACAACCCTTTTGGTGAAGAACTTTTTCCTAATATCCAATCTAAACCTCCCCTGGAGCAACAAGAAGGCCATTTCCTCTTGTCATATCACTTGTTACTTGGGAGAAGAGACAACTCCCACGTCTCTACACCCTCATTTCAGGGAGCTGTAGAGAGCCCCCTTCTCTCCAAGCTGAACAACCTCAGCTCCCTCAGCCACTGCTCACAAGACTTGTGCTCCAGACCCCTCACCAGCTCCGTTGCTCTTCTCTGGACCCGCTCCAGAATTTCAGTGTCTTTCTTGTAGTGAGGGGCCCAAAACTGGACACAGCACTCGAGGTGGGGCCTCACCAGTACAATCTGAGTGGCTGAGTACAATCATTTCTCTAGCTTTGCTGACATTATTTCTGGTATTTCCATCAAGAAGATGGACTCAAACTTTTCACAGTGGTACATGACAGGAGAATTAGAGACAATAGGCATTAACTGAAACAAGAGAGGCTCCAACTGAAATTCATGGAAACTTTCTCACCACCAAGAACTGGAAGAGGTTGCCCAAAAACATGATGTGATCTCCATCCTTGAAGGTTTTCAAGATCAGACTGGATCAAGTGCTGAGAAACCTCATCCAAGCTAATAGCTAAATCTAGTTTGAGTGGGAGGTTGGATCAGTGACCTTCTCAGGTCCCTTTGCATCTTCATAATTCTGTGATTCTAATTAGGGATAAACAGGAGAAGGACCTGGAAAGGACATCCTGGTCTGAAACTAAAATACTAATGTAGGTGAATCCCATAGACATGTATCATATACTGAGGTAGTGTTAATACAAGAAATAAAGCAACACAAACCCTTCAGAGTTCTTTGAAATTGCCAAAGAGCATTCAGGTGAAGATGATCGTGTTGCAATTGCACACACAGATTTCAAAAAAATTTTGGACACTACCCTTCACCAAAGACTTTGACAGAAACAAAAGAGAAGACGCATGACTTTTCATGGTTAATATACTTTCAATGTATGAAATAAAGATAGGAATAGGCAATTAGGTTTTCTAATGGGAGACCAGCAGCATACCTCTGTGCTATGGACCCTGATGTGAAGACACTATGATTTCACAAAAGAAATGGGAAGATGATTGACAAAGTTCGATGCTGCTACCAGATTTTTCCAGTTAATCAGTGTAATGCTGGCTTTAAAAAGCAATTGGATAATGGATATTGATAAAAGCAACATAAAGTGTATTTAGAAAAGAAACTCTAATTATGCATGGATAGTGATGCATCTTAAATCAGTCACTAAAAGTCAATTAACAAACCTTAGAAAGACTTTTGATCATGTTCTGAATTTGTCAATGACAGCTGGAAGTGGTACTAGAATGTTAGAAAGGAAGTGGAAGTAAAACCCAACATAATTATACCGTTTTATTAATCTTTGATGAACCTGGATCTTCAGTATTGTGTTCAAGTCTCCTTGTTTCCAAATGAACTAAAACAGATACAGAAAACAGTGACAAAAATGATCACTGGAGTGGAAATTGATTTCTGGAAATAAAAAAATAAATGAAAGTAATGCCATATTAGGGGACACTAAATAGACCGCGGATGTCAATCTGGAAAAGACATAGTCACAAGAAGCTGTAATAGTGGTCTAAAAATATCATACATGATATGAAAAAGGTGAATAGGACAAGTCTACCTCTTAGCTCAAGGAGCAGGCAACAGACAACGTAACAATCGAACAATGGGTTAAAAAGAAACAATAAGAAAAACTTTTTCACATGCTAGATAATTGCACCATGGCGTTTAGAATTGAAGGCCTCCAATTTGTACTGGGGGCCTCCAATACAAATGGCTTTAAGTGGAATTAAACACACTCATGGAAGAGACTTTCATCAAGAGCTATGAAATCAGAAGTCTAAATGAAAATATTCAGCTCTGAAAACTGCTAAACCTCTGGTTGCTAGAAGCTAGGAAGGTATTTCAAGAGAAAAGTTATTTCAAAGGAAAAGGCATCTGCTATGCGTGGATCATTCCTATTCTTTTATTTAAAGAGTTTAAGTTGCTATCAGAGGCTTGCACAACTGATTATAATATTTTTTTAATGACAACTGCCTATTTTGCAAAACTTTAATATTTAATGCAACAGCATTTCAAATCCAATAGATTGATAAGGGATAAATTGCACATTTATATTTAAACACACCATTTATGTGGTAAAGCCAACAGCACAGAAGTATGTCTTTGAGTCTCTTGACTTGGACAAATTATCATTTTAACTGTGACATGGGTCCTTAATTTAGAAGAAGATGAGCATCCCATCTTTTGCAAATTGTTCCAGTTCTTATAGCTGCTGGCAACCCAAGGAGCGTTTTTTTAGAACCCTTGAGACAAGGTAGGCTGATGTAAACCCTATCCTTAATTATCAGATGAGCAAAATCACTTCTGCTGCAGATAACTTTCTGTTCTATTGCTCCCCTGCAATAACTCCCTTATGCGATAGCGCGTTGGTAGCTATCTGTGCTAAATGACTGATCAGCACAAAGATGTGAGTGACTCTGCAGCCCTGCAGGACCACAATGCATCTCTGTATCCAACACCTGCTTAATGGACCATGGGACATCTGTAAATCTTATTACTGACATATTTTGAGAAGGCCACCCTAGTGTTAAACAGCAGTGAAGCTGATCTTACTGAGACCAGACTTTTCATTTGCCTACTGGAAAATGAAATACAATGCATACAAAATATCTTTGAAGTGACTGCTGATGTTTCCCACTACCTGCAGTGAAGATTAAATTAGTGACCATGGGATGTGTTTGGTTTTTTCTCAGCTGGAAATAAAACATGCAAATGTTTTTTTCCTACAAAGAAATCTCAATGATTCTCCTTTCTCTTGGGAATATTAAGTAAGGAATATACTTATAAACTGACTATGTATTTCTGCATATCTAAGATGCACAGCAAGCTTGATAACATCATAATCTTAAAATATCAACAATTTTTAGAATTATTTTAATATTACCTCCTCCAGTTTATGTATATTGACATATTTGTTTGTTTTCATAAATCCTGAAGATCCTCCTATTTCAACGGTTTAGACACCAGTCTTCCCAGAATCCGAAACTCAGAAGATCCCACTTTAATCCACCCGATGTACATTACTTAGGAAAGTATCAGTCATTCTCAGATTTTCATTTCCCTTTGTCTCTTACACTCCAGAGCTTACATCTTAATACTCCAATCATTTCTCTTTTCTTCTGTTCCATTAATTTCCTTTCTCCTCTTTTTTTCTTTGTCAATTCCCTCCTTGTTAACAAAATGGGAAGGTTTTTATCAGGTGCCAGCAGCACTTACAAACGTTCCAAGTAAAAAAATGTACTTTAAAGTTCATGATGGCTGTGAATCACATATAACCTACCAAAAAAAAATCATAATCTGACAGATTAATTTAGTCATATTCCTTTGCCTCCTTAGTCTCTTTCTTCTCATTTTAAAATCTTTATTTTTCAGGTACCTGTTTCAAAAACTACAGCTGCCCTTTGTCTGCATACAATTATATGACCATATTGGGATTATAATTCTGAATTAGGTGGTGTTTGGAATTATACTAAATTGGAAGGTTGTGAGTAGGTAGAATAAAGGAGGCAGAAATATATTTTGTTATTTGGGCAAGAAAATTTTTCTTTACTTGTCTGAAAGTGCCTCACAAAGAAAGTATTTAACAAGAATTATGATGATGGTTAATAATGAATATGGAAGCATACAAGATATAAACTACAGGTATACAAAATTCAAGTCAAGCACCATTTAAAACAAGAAAATACATTTATGTTCTAAATGGGGGGGAAGAGGGAGATTTCAGATTAAAAAAAAAAGATTTGGGGATATAGAATAGTAACATGAGGGGAAAAGATAAACATTAATTTACTTGACCAAGGGAAGAGTATGTGAAATGCATAGTTTTGGGCTTAGAGAGAGAAAACAGAAGTATCATGGACAATGGAATTGGGAATAAGATATCAAATACAGAAATGACACCTATAAATAGGAAAATGTTAACAGTAGGAAAAGGAAATTGATATTCTGACACAGAATAGAAGAAAAAAAAAAAAGTAAAAATCATAATAGCTGTAGAAGCTGTAGAAAAGTGTAAAAGATGCCAGTATCACAAGGGCTCCAGCAAAAGTTCACATCAGGCTGATTATGGCAAGTCTGAACAACGAGTCCATTTGACTTTTTGGGGCTTTCACTTCTGATTGCCATTCCTTTTATTCAATGTTCATTACAAGGAAAGGAGCTAGAATTAGATTTTCAGATAAAATACTTCTATCTGCTTCTGCATATTCTCCGTTTATATAGCCTTGTGCATCATCTCTCAAAAACTTTGTTCTTAAATAAAGTTAATATTCTCCTTATATTCTACAGGCCAAAAGAGGGCACTTTGTGCAGCCTGATATAAAATTTGATCATGAGTGTTTAGAAAACTCTCACCAACTCAACACTCTTTCTGGCAAATATGAAACTGCATTAGTAATGTCAATATAATGAGGAGGAAAGAGAGAAAAAGATAATGTGAAAGACACGGAAAAAGGAGCAGATAGTTCAGCTTACGTATTTTCCCTACAAATCATCTCGGTTCACTCTAAGTAAACCAGTGGGTCACACTGACAGTCTTTTCAGTTTCTTGAAATAAACAGTTTTTTCAGTTTTAATCATCCTTATACCTTAACACTGAATCCCCTCTGAAACTTGCTCACGAAGGGGCCAAAAGTGAACACGAATTGCAGATGAGGTTATACAATCACACAACTTTTCCATATTATTCTTTGATTTAGTTTTCACTTTGACTGTTTTATTTTTTTGCTATTATCTTACCTATTGTTCAGTATAATGTCAGCATCCATATCCTGAGCTGACACAACCAAATTATCAGTTCTGTGTATAAGTATTCAAATAATTCCTTTTTCATTACTTTTCCTTCATTTTTTTCCTCTATTAGCTTTGATTTTTCTCCATGGTTTTCAACAATTAATCTCATTGGAACTCCTCAGCCATATCTCTTCTCAATCACCTTTTAAAATTATTTAGTTTTCCAGTATCACTGCCTCCACCTTTTCCAGATCATCTGTGAATACCACACTACATAACGCCGGTTCTCACTCTAAGCCATGGTCATCCTGTTCCCATTGAGAACAAAATCAATATTCTCATGGTTTGTTTTGCTTTATTTTAGTCAGTTTTTGATTTATGATAATATTTGTCTTTTAGATAGCAATATTTTAACTTCATAAATAGCTATTTGTGAAGATTTTGCCATAAGTATCTGAAAAATATCTGAATACATTTTGTCATCACGTTCTCCATATCCATTATTACCTGCAATCCTGGCAAATTTATTTTTGGTAAGAAAAAAGAAAGAGGTACAGAAACTAAGCTTGCAGACAAGAAGGATGCAAAGCTGAATGTCTGTTAACGCACAGTAAAATTAGACCCCTATAAAGGAAGAAAGAAAAGGCAGCATAAGAAGCAGAGATTCAACGTATTTAATTAGATAATAGAAGCACCAAAATTAAGGTTTCTTGCTTTTGTATTTGTGTGTGTTAGCTCCCTCCATTGATGATTCATTATCATCATTTTAATGGAAAAAAGCACTTTTTCTTTCAAAATGTTTGCAAACCATCAGCTCAAACTGTCTAGGAGTTCCCTCTCTCTGTAAAGCAATGCCTTAACCATCTGTTATTTAACCATGTATTAAGCCTTTTCTTTTTTCCCTGTCAAGAAACTAATGGAGAACAGACTGGAACCCACAAATCTGAAAAAGCATTCTGCATCTATTTAAGTCTTTCTCTAACTCTTAAGCAGGCTTCACATCTTGTCAGAGATATGGTTACTCAATGTTAGGAGGTCTTCTTTACTGTATATAGTTGGAGATCCACACACTAACGTTACAGCTTAGTTCCAACAGTACTTAAAACATTTCAAAAACATTCTCTGGCACTGAGGACAATCGACATAGAAGAATCTCATCATATGCTTCAGGGAGTGGAGCAATAGGACGAGGGGGAATGGTTTAAAACTGAAAGAGGGGAGATTTAGATGAGATATTAGGAAGAAATCCTGTCCTCTGAGCGTGGTGAGACACTTGAACAGGTTGCCCAGAGAAGCTGTGGCTGCCCCATCCCTGGAGGGGTTCAAGGCCAGGCTGGATGGGGCTTGGAGCAACCTGGTCTGGTGGGAGGTGTCCCTGCCCAGGGCAGGGGGGTTGGAACTCGATGATCTTTAAGGTCCCTTCCAACCCAAACCATTCTATGATTCATAAGCACCCTCAGTTCCCGAAACAGAATGGCTTCATTGCAATTGCATGCTGAGAAAAGCACCTGGATCTCCCTCTGTGTTGAACTCTGTCTAATAACTATTGAGGAAAAGACGAGCTGGCATATAACAAACTCAAGTCACCTTCTAACAGTTTACTACTATAGATGATCACATTCCATTGCCTGAGAATATTCACAGGAAGTGTTTAATTTCATTAAGATACAGCCTCAGTATACAACATTACCGTAATTTAGATCAAAATATTGATTTCTGGACTTACAAAGTTTTATTTTTAATATGTTACTTTGTTCAGCGTCCCAGTTCCTTGCCCTACTTTGCACTTTGCTTTCGAAAAGTGAATTTTCCAATTTGTCACTGTTTCTTTCAGGATTCCCTTGTTTTGTTACATTTAACGTTAAGACTGCAATATCTATGAACAATTGTACTTTCAGTGATACTGAAGGCATCTTTATATGTAAATTTGGAATTTCCCAGTGATATTATTTTACAAATCACTACAACTGTATCTGTGTTTCTGTTAATTGTTTCTTTTTCTTTTTTTTTTCTTCCAAGAAATCATACCTGTTTTGAGGTATTTCAGCTGACTTTTGCTTACGTCCTTTTCTTGTATGTACCCATCCTTTCCACTCTTCCACAAATGGAAAGAGTGATTGATAAGTCATCAGTATTCTGACTTGGCTATTCACCATGATGTGCTTTATTAAATTTGACAAATATTTCGTGGTAAACTATGTTACTATGATCATGGAAATTCTACTGATACTGTGTTTATTGATGTGTCAAAACTCTCGATTTGGTTAACTGCATGAGAAATTAAGAATTTAGGGGTATGTGATCAAGTGGTAAATTGGTTTTCTAGTTACTTAATTTTCAGAAAACAAATTGTGAAGCTTCAAGGAACCTTATCACAGCCTCTTTACATGAGCTTCCAGGGTTCTACCAGACTCACAGTCTTTCTCACTCAGGCATTCTGTAAATGACCTGTCAGCAGCTCCTGACAATTATTCACTTTCATATTGTACACATCAGACTACCGAAATCTAGCAAATACAACGTAGTTATGATTTATAGAAAAACTTTTTAAAATAGAGTATTGTTGAGGGACAGTTGGAACTGCCTGCCCTCCTGGGGACAGGGAGCTGCAGAGGTTTTCCATGAGGGTGGCAGGAGAGGGACTCACCAGAGAAACCCAACACCCCAGCCAGGAAGTGGGGCAAGCTGGGGACAGCCAGAGGCAGACCAAGCCCTGGGCACTGGTCATTTCATGGGGACAAAGAAGTGCCAAAGGCCTGGCCAGGACATTAACACACAGCTGAGGCCTGGAGTTAGCAAACTGGTAGTTTGCAAGTCGTGTGTCAACTGATTTCCTTTATCATTTTTTGGCAAAGTGAATCAGACAGAAATACATGAAAAATGTCACCCTTGAAGATACTTAATTTTGCTTTTTTTCTTTGTTAGGCTAGTGACTATTAAAATGAGCTAGAGGAAAATTAATTAACTCTTCAATAACAAATATTACTTACTGATATTTGATCATTTATTAATATATGTTAAGATAGATTAAAATATTAAGAAAGATAAGTACTAGAAAGTCAGCTAACTAAGTGATGTGCTTGATAACTGCACATGATATTTAAAAAAAATATACTAAAAGTTAACAAAACTAACAGCTACTTAAAGCCAAAAAGCATGTTTTTTCCCGTAGAGGCTTCTATATTTGTGAAAACTTACTTAAGGACCTATTATAAAATATACTAAAGTTGGTGGGTACTGCTTCATTATTTGTATGCTGAGTCTTCAACTAGTTAATAGCACACTTGGAGTTAATTTAAAATTTCAAAACTAAAAAAGAATATAGTAGACTGGTTATAGAAGAAAAACAACAGTACAGCTAGAGTTTCAGAGGTGACACGTTTGACAAAATGTCTGGAACAGCCTCCATAACGAAGGCAGCGAAATCATAGAATCATAGAAATATTAGTTGGACGACACTTTTGGGCCTGATGTAGTGCAGAATTCTGGTAAAATCGCCGTTACTGCCAATTCTAGATCAGGACAACCATGGCTTTTTCTAGACAAAACTTGAAACTTCCAAGGACAGACATTCCACAGCCTGCTTCTGCAGTCTGCTCGGGACAGCCCTAGTGTTGCATTACCCTCCCACAAGAAAAAGGATTTTCTTCATGTCCAGTCTCGGTCTTCCAAGCCCCAACTTCACCCATTGGCATCCTATCTGCCACTACAGAGGATTTTGGCTTCAACATTTCTGTAACTCAGAGATTCAAGTAATTGTGAGCTGCAACTTTGTCCCTTTGTCCTAGAAATAACTGCACAAGAGGGGAATACTGTCGGTTCCTCAAGGGCACTAATTGGCCTCAGTGGCCCTGAACAGCCTCCTCTGTGGGTTCCACCCCTCAAACCTTTGGGTCCTTTGGACCAGGGGCTCAATTTAAGCTCAGATTGGGACACCTTTAGTCCTGGCCTGAGATTCATAGATTCATAGATTCATAGATTGGTCCAGGCCGGAAGGGACCTCCAAAGGTCATCTAGTCCGACCTCCCCGCAGTCAGCAGGGACACCCCCAACTAGACCAGGTACGTGTGCTGTGTCTGTGTTTGGCCTTGGACCCCTGAACTATGGACTGACTTCCAGGCTTGTCATCAGACCTCTAGTGACTGGATTTTCCTGACGGTTACAGGGATGCATCTGATCCCAGTTACCATCATCAGGCCTTAGCCTGCTCCAGACTGACTTCTGAGCCTTTCCTTTGGACCTTCTTCATCAGCCATCGACTTCTGGATGATCTGGACCTGGCTTCATAAAGCTTCTGTTGACCAATACTGACTCCAGGGATTCTTGTGTTATTATCAGCCATCACACATCAAGCCATTAATCATCACCCTTTGAAGATGATAGTACACCCAGTCTTAAATCAATCTAATAATCCATACAGTCAGTGTATAATTCCTATGATAACATTCTTCAGCCTGGAAGAGATAGCTGAAGATGAACATGATAGAGGTATTTAAAATCAAGGCCCGCATAGAGAAATTCAGTAGAGAACTGGGTCTTCCAATGTAACTGTGAGAGGTCATAAACTGAAAAGAGCAGGTGGTAAATTCAGAACAGGGATAAGGAATAAGTTCTTCTCAGAATGAATGGAGAATATTCACAGCTCTTCACCAAAATGCTAAAACAATTACTGGAATAAATAAATACAAAAATAAAAACTTGGAAAAGGATGCAAAATTCATCAAAATAAGAGCCACCATTTCTGCTTAGCAGAGTACCTGTACTGCATGTCCTGGTAAAGTGGAAAAGTGTAGCGGAAAAGTATGACCAATCCAGTTCTTATGCTCCTCCA
The DNA here is from genome assembly GCA_013399435.1 of Arenaria interpres. Classification (NCBI taxonomy): domain Eukaryota; kingdom Metazoa; phylum Chordata; class Aves; order Charadriiformes; family Scolopacidae; genus Arenaria; species Arenaria interpres. The sequence continues at coordinate 55,648 of VXAK01017613.1, forward strand.
TTGACACGTGCTATTGACTATTAGATTGTGAGGTGGGTGCTTGTTCTAGCACTCTCTACAATTTCTGTCTCATAAAGACATTGGCTTGAATAAGAAAAAGTAAACATTTTTATCTTATAGTAATGCATCCTGGAAATGTATCACGCCCTATTATTAATTGAAGTGAAGCTGGTTAGATAGGAAATACAGCCTATTTAAAAAACATTTATCTGCAGAAATACAATAACAAATCGCTGTGTATGACAGCCAAAAATATTTGTCATACTCTTCCATCTTGATCATCTGATCTGCTCATTGTAAAAGTCCAGTGAAATTATCGGTACAAACTACCTGCTACTGCTTGGACTAAAGCTGCCGAGGGGAGATAAGTACGTGAAACATGTTTTTGAAGCTTTGTTTCTTTTATCCTTTCCGTCATTTAATGGCTAGAAGTTCCTCATCAGGAAAGAATAAGACAAGAGATCTTCTTTGCAAACAAGAACTAACTTATTAGAAGTTGCTGTTTCAAGTGTATCCTGTTGTTAGGGTAACTAAAATTCTAAAAATACTTTAAATAAAAAGGACATCACCTTAAAAGCTACTCAAGTAGTCATAGCAACAGTATTTTTTAGAATAAAACAGTTCATAGAGGGTTTTTTTTCCCTCCTGACCTTAAGCTTTACAAAAATATACAGCCAAATTCTTTTTATAAAGTATATGTGTTTATCCAGTTAGACAAAATCCAAATTAAGAATCTGCTGAAGTATCCTGAAGCATTTTACGTATATACAGGCTACTAATCAACTTAAGAGCACTTTAAATTTCATATTTTCTGTATTTCCAGAAAGCGTGTTCCTGTTGCAGAGTGTTACAGCTGCTCATACCAAAAAACACTTTCAATTTATCTGAGATTCACCTTAGTGCGCCATAATAAATACGTATTTTTTAGTTGTTTTCAAACAGTCATGTACATTCTGTATTTATCAGATGGATAATTTTCTCCATTTTTTTCTTTCAAAAAAATGTGCTAAGGAAACTTTACTCTCTCTTTAGTGTTAAAGACATCCATTCTTATACTGAAGAAATAAGTCTTACTGAAATCCGATGTACAATTTTATTACCCAAAACCAGTGCTTTTTTGTAAAATAGTGACCCTTCTGTGTATATCTCGCTCTTAAGGATAAATTTGTAAGACACTTTTATTTTCATGTATGTTTTCAGGGAGTTGTTTAAAATTTGCCTTCTTAAAAAAGAATCAGTAATACTTTGATTGTTGTTACTAGCCACAATAGCTAAGAGAGAATGAGACAGGCATTAATCCTTCTTGCACTTAATTAGTTGTTAAATAAAGGCCTTATTTAAAGCTAATTGAAGTCAGTATGTAGACAGTCATTGTTTTCAATAACCTTTGGATCAGGCTTAAAATCTATTCACTTACAGGTGTATCACCACGATGAAGGTTATGAAATTATGGAGTTATCACTGAGGACATAATTTGGAAGTAATGGAATTTTATCTGTAACCAAGGGCCTAATTTGGCATGCAAATCCTTATTAGCAGTGATGACAGATACAAAGAGAAGAACACAGCTTGAGCCTGACAGCTTAGGCTGTGATTTCAGGAGTGAAATTAGAAATAAATACAATAACATTGTAAATATGCACACTTGATATCATTGAGAGGTATCAAGCATAGAACTCATGAGACAATGACTCTTTAGAGCAAAGATATATTCAAAGTTCCATACCATCTTAGAACAGAATTTTGCTTCTCCTAAGCCAATAAAAAATTCATTCAGACAAATAGTATCCATATTTGGAGTAAAACCAGAAGAATTTAATATTAAATAGTCTTATTTGTGCATGGATAATATTTAAGCTTCTGAGAAGTTTGAATATAGGCAGCACTGATGAGGGATTAAGGGAAAGAATGTGGGTGAACCATGTATGTGGCATATTCATATTGCCTCCCACAAAATTATTTTTGTCATATATCTGTGCAACTTATCAAAAGATTTTTATCACCATCTACGTAGTCAGTTTTTTAAAATGTTTATGGAACCACTTTAGAGAGATGGAAAGATTTATGGATGCTATAATACATAGAAAGACACAAAAAGATGCATTACAAAACAGTAATCAGGTTATTTGTTAAAATACAATAGCAAAACCTCACCTTTGTGAAGGAGCCAGAGATAAAAGCAGTTAAGTTGAAAGAAAGCAAATAGTAAGAGTGAAAATATAATGGAAGAAGAGAGAGAATGGTCTACTTTTTGTGCATTGTCAGTAGATATATTACTGATAGTAAATCTAATCAGTAAATATAGGTTGAAAATTCCTAGTTTACTATAAAATCTAGACAACAGTCGTGAAGATAATAGAAAATTTTCAGAGAACTTTCATTCTCAACAGCTTTCAAATGGTGGTTTAGACATTTCCTGTTGTTACCTTTTTGAAAAAGTTTACAGTTGCCACCAAGGTTTTTCAGCTTTAGGATGAAATAGTCAGGATGCTCAAAGAATTTTTGATGTAAGAATGCGACTCTGTGCTTCTTAAGTAAAGAAAAAAAAAAAACTGAAGATGACATATTGTGAAAATATGTCTTCCAGGCAGACAGGACTCTTCTGAAGGCTTCCACAGGGAAACACAAAGGAATTGGGGAGGGACTCTTTATCAGGGAGTGGAGTGATAAGACGAGGGGTAATGGTTTAAAACTGAAAGAGGGGAGATTTAGATGAGATCTCAGGAAGAAATTCTTTCCTGTGAGGGTGGTGAGGCTCTGGAACAGGTTGCCCAGAGAAGCTGTGGCTGCCCCATCCCTGGAGGTGTTCATAGACCAGGCTGGGTGGGGCTTTGAGCAGCCTGGTCTGGTGGGAGGTGGAACTCGATGATCTTTAAGGTCGCTTCCAACCCAAACCATTCTATGATTATATGAATGGAAATTCATGTTATGGGTCCACTTAGGAAGCAGAAGTGTATAAATGTTATTAGCCAGTTGATTCTCACACCCAGATTTCCTGTGGGAAACCTTGGCTGGTCCGAGGGATCAGAATGTGAGCTTAACATCAACCTTGAGCAGACACCTGTGTATCCTTGAAGAGGCCTGAGAGTCCTGAGAAGAGGGGAGTAAATAAGATTGAAGACCTGTCAGACTGCCAGCAGAGGAAAGTTACTGAAGTTACAGCAGAGGACAAAGAAGGAGGAACTTATCCAATCATGAACTGCTGGACTTTGAGTGAACCAATTATATATGGACACACATTCGTAAGCAAGATATAAAAGAGTTTGTTAAAACAATAAAGTTAGGTCTTTTGGGCTCTTGCTCACGAAGGTGTGTGTGTTGTTGTGGCTGTCTCAACAGCTACAATTTCCAAAATGAAACAATCTTCATAGTCTTTGACAGATACGCTTCTCCCAGACCACATCTTCAGTCTCCTTTGCAAGATGCTTCCATGAGGTTACCAAACCAGGGAGACTGAGGCACCAGCTATCCCACCCCTTGTGGATAAGAAATCTGTGCTTATTTTGTGCTGGATTGAGCATAGAATAAGCAAACACGGTCCTGTCTAATGGAATGATTAAGTGTTTAAAATGATGTTTTAATTCAATCAATTAAAAACATAAACAGCATGAGTTTGATTGAATCAGTTTAAAGAATTGCACAGAAACCAATGTGGTTGTCAGCAGGGGTGAAAAATTCATGTATCACCTACACACAGCTTGAATTCTGCATTTCTCAATTAGATATTGCAAACAAGCTACTCTACTCTATCACAGAAGAATAGCTCTTGAGTAAGAAAAAAAACATAGCAAAGCTTTCAAAACATGTGCAGTTAATTAAAATTTAGGCACTCAGCAACCACTGTCAAACATTTAATAAATATGACAGCTTGATTAGTTTTTATTTGTTCTGTCTTCCATAGACAATTTCAAGAAAATGCTTAATAGATTTAAGATTTAAATATGCTTTTAAGAGGGAAAAAAAAGTTTTTGCATTTAATGAAACATCTGCCTTTTAAGAAAATGTCATTTTTATATTCAGTAGACACATTCCTAAAACACAATAGATTAGAAAGAACCATAAATATTTAACTACTGCTAATTGCACATCGAGTACTTAAGAGATAGCAGCATGAGAGCAAACAAAAACATCCAATTGCAATTGTAATATAACATTGTTTTTATCCTACAATGCAAACATTTGTATGGTAATTTGGTATGTTAATGTTAGGGCAAGACTTTCCAGAGTGCTCAGTTTTCGCCTATCCAAGTATTAACCTGAATGATAGAAAACCTTGCCTTTAAGATAATTTTGGTCAGAAGGAAAATATGGGAGACGAGCTGCTTTTAAAAGATATGTTCCAAAAATTAAGACATTAAAAAAAGGCATTAACATCAAATTCTTTACAGGAATGTATGCATTTAATTCCATTCATAGTTATATAAAGGCAACCTGATTATTACAATAAACTAATTTAATTCCATCAACTTCTACACCTTAGCTAATGTATCTGCGCTAAACATTTTTGTTCTATTAACTTTAGTTTTCACTATAACCAATATTTGATATTTCATTTTACCTACTTTATCAGTATAACCTTTTCAGATGGGTAATTGTTTGAAGTTTTACCGTCACACTAATTTCTTCACAGAAAAGTTTTGATTGTCGTGATAAGAGCTTAAAAGCATATAATTTTTGAGAATAATATAAAGACATATACAATTGGAAGCAAATAACACATTCAAAATTAGCATTCTCTGCTTTGATTCTTCTCACCTCACACTTTGTTTATCAGTTTTGCTCTAAGAGTCCCTCAAGTTCTAAAAGAAAAAAATAAATGTTAAGAATAAGAATATTCTTTGGACTTATAATGTTCATATCATTCATACAGTGATGAATACCATGAAATGAGCTGATGTTAATATTTCAATAGGAATATTTAGCTCTTGATCTACAAAAAGGGCTGAAGTACTAAACTGCTTCAGTAACCTGAAAGAAATAATTAAAAAACTCAAAATATCTGACACGCCAGTGCAAGAGTTTTGCAAGCAAAGAATTGGTGAATTAAAAATGCATCATTCAGGAGACCTTGGCAATGAAGGTGCTCTTAAACAAGATGGAATACTATAAATCAATTGGATACCATATTACCTGAAAATAAGCTATGGGAAAGCAGACTTTGGGGACTAATACTGTACTTGAAATTTGCCTCAACCACTAATGAGATTACATTTTCGAGAGAAAAGGATCACACAAACAGTCTCATATCGTATGAATACTAATTTACAAGTCAGGTCACTCTGCAAGACCAGTGAAAGGTCACTGCATATGCACTACTAAAGGAAAAAGTGTAGTAAAATACTTTAGGAACTTTAGATAGCTTTATTGTAACTACAGACAACTATATCACAGTAACTAGATGTTATACTGGGAAAAACTTTAGAAAACCAAATTGTTCATAATTTTTATTAGTGGGTTTTACAAGAACTAGTTTCAGATACAAGTTATTATGTCTTTGCTATCCTGGGAATCACATCATTTTTTTGCAAAAACTAACCATAAATAATCCATGAAGCGATATTTTCAGTCTCCTCAGTTAACAATTGTGCAATTTGTGTGTGATCACAGTCATCATCAGAAACAAATCTATGCATGTTTCTGTTCCTCCGACTGGGTAAAGACTGGCTTAAGTGATTTCACTTCAGAATTTATTAAAGGAAATTTCCCATATCGGTACTTAAACAGTCATATTTAATATTTCATTAAAAAAATGTAATAGTCAGGTGTGAATTGGAGGTACACGTGCACATCACCCACCATTCATCGACACAACACTGAAAGAAGAAATTTCATAACTGGCCTCAGCTCTTAGTTTCTTTTCACATCCCTCGTTTGGCTCTGCCGTGGATGGAAATATTTGACACAGTTACGATTCAGTGGCAATTCGCAATGTATTAATGATTAGAGTCAGATCAAGAGGTTGAATTTTAGCAGCACTTAAATAATCTTGTAAATCCTCAAATCGGTTAATGACTAACCAAATAATTGAACAACAACTTGATTACAGATTCAAAAATGACAAGATTCACACTAACTTCCCATAAGGTATCCCAAATCAATACATACAGAATCATAGAATCATTTGGTTTCGAAGAGACCTTAAAGATCATCGAGTTCCAACCCCCCTGACCTGGGCAGGGACACCTCCCACTACACCAGCTTCTATCAGTTGTACAAGCCCAGAACTTGCTAGTTCTTGAAGTCTATCTTCAAGAACTTGAAGTTATGGCCCTCTTTGGGCCATGATCCAGATGTTGTCAGGAGTGATCAATTGCCATCATTGTTTCCAAGCCATTCGAGTCACAGGAGCCAGATGCACTAAGGCGTTGCCATAGTGTTCTGGACCATCACCCTTCACTTTCCTTCTTTCTTTTATGAAGAACCATTATGTGTCCCAGGTGTTAATGGGTTGATTACATTCTGGTCCCTTGTATTGCTGTGGGGCCCAGGTGGGGCCACATAGTTTACAGTTTCTGAGATGGAAGAGACTCACCCCATTTCTTACAAGAAGGTGGTCTTCTTTAAGGGAAAATCTGTCTTGTCTTGGAATGCTGTCTATTGGTCATCAAACACCCCAGAAACCTCTTTTTGGCACTTATCCAAAAGCTCTACATGTCCTTTTGTATAAGGGGCTTTAAAAGTTTAGCTTTGATTTTTCCCCTTCCTTGCCTCAGTGTTTCAGCAGGAATGACACTGGTTCTGTCAATTCTTAGAGCAAAAGAGTCTAAAACTCCAGAAAAATAAAAAATGTCAACTGTATCATCTTAGAAAATGAATATTCTTTACTGAATATGAAATATTCAGGTTACTGTAATGTCCTTGTCAAGGAGAGAATAAACAATATCTTTGCAAATTAGACTTTGGGTGCAAGTATACAGCTTAGTAAAATTAGTAAGATGATAAAATAGAAAAGCACTTTCTAGAGCAGAAACAAATAATCTGAGCATTCTTTATATTTTTTGGCCTATTTAATATGTCCTAGACATTTTTCCAGGACATTTTTATGTGATATTTATCTGATTACTTCCTAGTAAAGTTGGGTGAAATCCATGTTTTCCTCAGAGAAGACAGATCACTTTAAGCAGCACATAATAACATTCTGGAGAGCTTGTGCTATCACCATCTGTATATCAAATTAGAAAAAAAATCCACTTCTTATCTGCAATAGAATTTCTGTGTAACAGCATTTTTCTGGAAATTTGAAAAGACTCCAAGAGGAGAGGACTGCATCTACAGTCTTTTGGAAACCTCAGCACTTTCTCTTGTTGCCCAGCTTAACTGCTGCTTCACTAAAGATTTCTGACAAGTAAGATCTCTCATATTTTTTAAAGAACAGTAGGACTCATACTCAGCATCAAATCCACCCAAACTAAAGAACACATCTGGAAAAGGCAAGCATCCTGGTCCTGTATGAAGTTACAGTCTTTAAAGTGAGAAAAGACCTGGATTGCTAACACCTCATACATCAAAAGCTCCTCAGCTTCTCACACCTTCACAGTTTCTGCTCAGATTAACCCAGTTACGTGTTGCCTTGTACTATTTGCCTTTCATATGTCCCTTTTAAATTCCTTACTATAAAAGGAAATTGTATGTGGATAAGGCATAGGACAAGGGTGATCCCAAGGTGTTTCACTAATTTAATGATCCTTGATTAGATGTTCTAGATCAATAGTGAGGTGGCATTGACAACTTTCTTAAATTGAATCCTCTTTTTATCCTTCATTGCTTTTTTGTTTTTTACTCCGTTTGAGTCACCTTCTTATTCTATCCAGGTATTAGGTCATTCTGATAGAAAGGATATGCTGTCCAAAAAGTAAAAGATACCGCACTGAATAAAATCTGCATATCACAGTGCTCTTACAATTTAAATAAAGTGCATAATAGAATCATAAAGAAAAATCTAAATAGAATGAATGGACACAGTTTAATGGTGAACATTTACTGATTTTAATTCTATATGTATGTTATTATTTTTGTATATAAAAATACATTGTCATTTTCTAACATATATTACAGAAGTTTGCTGCTGTTGTTTTACAGGGGAAAAAAAGGATTTTTTGGAGGTGAATGCCTTTTTTCCTGTTTTCTATTTCTAGTGGTAGGCGTCTACTTAGATTCCCATTTGTTGGGTTTCTAAGAAAAAAAGCAAAGTAGGAAAATTGCTTTCATTTATAAAGATCTTCTAGAAGGGAGAGAGTGGCTGATGTTAAAAAGTACTGACTGTAATTCAAACAGTGAAATCAAGAATTAACAAAGCCGCAATAAAAAATATTATATGCACCACTGTCAAAGGAGATGGCTCAATTTCACATTGTTCTTAAAAGAATGTGGGAGTTTTACACATCAATAAATAATATATTGGAATTTCAAACCAAAATTGTATGAATCCCTTTATTTTAAACATTTCAGTATGACTTTTTTAATAAAAATTGAAATTATGCAAGTATTCTTCAAATTTTAGTTCAATTTTTAATTCTTATTTTCTCCCAGGAAGATTTTTGAAAGGAATATATGCATTATCCCCATGCAATTTTAAACTACGTGAAATTCTAATGCATTAAACACCTCATGTTACAACATACGTAACTGCACACTATAAAGCTCTTGGAAACAGTTTTTAATTAAAATAAAGTTCAGTCTAAGCATTGCTGTTTTTATCCTGACACCAATTAAGTACCTTAAAGGATTAGCTGATGAAGTGTTATAGCTTATAAGTACCCAAAGCAGTTAATTATCATAAAAAAATCATATTTAAACATTCAGTGTAACGTATCTAAAAAAGTATAAGCTGTTGTTGCTGGATGTTCAGAAAAATACAGAGTAGGGTAAATCTTCCATTTAGGTGACTTTCCCTTCTAGCTTAGTTGGAGCCCAACTTCTAACATGGTATTTATTTTACTCTGTGTGTCATCTTATACAAATGCTTATCTAGTACATGAGATACTGAATAATTAATTATAAATATGTACAAAAATCCCTCGAAGCAAAAAGAAACACAGAAGGGACTCTGAACCAGTAAAACAAGCTGCAGCCTGTTCCTTCCTATCATCTCCAACTCCTTGCCTTACTCACTAATGATAATCAAATTTTGTAGTATCCTCTGAAGGTCATTAAATCAAACAAGAAATAATAGTAAATAGCAAATTTCATCATACTAGTTCAATCCTCTTCCACAAACTTATATAAAGATTATACAAATTGAGATGGCCAAATTCTGATTTGTTAAGCTATTCAGAATCAACATAGATAATTTAAAGTTAAACTCAGGAAACTGAATACAGAATGATACATGTAAATTGGTCAGGTTAGGTTTTTACGACTGGCCTAAAACTATTTATCCACTCATTTTAGGCAACAGTTTAGTATTTAGTAATCCATAATCTTTCATGCTCATGATTGCACTGATGCTGTCGACTGTTTCATTTCTAATCTGTCATAGGTCTTACTCCATTAGAAAAGGGGAGGGGAGAGGAGGGGAGAGGAGGGGGAAGAAGAAGGGAAGGGGAAAGAGGGAAGTTTAGCCCTAAATACAGAATTTAAAAAGCACATAGGTAATATCAGAATGACTACAATGATAACACAGTGATAGTTTATGATTTCAGAGCACTTCAGACATTAAGAAGTTTTACATGAGCAATTGAATTTTAAAATTTCCCGTTCCTTTCCACAAGTTTTATGTAGTTTATAGGTCTAAATAAAATGTCTTTTTGTACATATAAGTGTGAAGCAAGGTCTTTATGAGATTAAGACAGAAACACTCAACTCTGATGATTGCCTTTAGCTTACTAGCTACATATAATCTAGGCCAAAAAATCCTTAATGGTCATCAAACATCAACACAATAGCATTCTACAGCCCAACCACAGCTTTAAAAGGAAGCAAATGATCATTTGATTATTCTTATAATGAAAAAAAATGAGTAAACAACCAAAAAAGCATGGGATTTTTCATATCAGTACCATAATTGTAATTGCAGTTAGTTAGAATGCATTGCACTGTATTGTTTCCAGAAGTTTTCACATGAACTTGTCCAAGTTCTATTCTCATCAAAGCTCACAGGGCAAAAAAAATTAGTAAAAAATGTTCAGGAGTTTAACTCTCTTGAAGAGTAGGAGATTTTGAAAGAGAGTTTGAAGTTTGGGTTATTGTCATTTTCCTTAGGAAATGTATTCCTTTGCACAGATTTTTTTTTCTATTAACAATTACACAAATGAAAAAGGGACTGTAGAGCTTGGGAAGGCGGGGGCAGGCAGGAAGAATTAGCTTGAATTTCATGTTATTATGCGTATTTTGCAGGTTTAGAACACCCACAATCTGTTCTAAGACTTGCTAGAAGGAATTATTTGTGTAATGGGCTGTAGACAGACATCATATGTGCTCAAGAACATATGTCTGCATATATGAAAACCCGTCTGAAAAAGCTGGCGTTTACTTACTGTGAAGCACATTCTTCATCCTATGTATGAATGGCTCATCCAGCTCATGTTGAAGTAACTTCGTGTCACAATCTAGAATTAAAGAAACATTTTGAAAATGTTATGCAAAATCATTAAAACACTTCAAAATATACATTACTCCATATGCCATGACTGCTAATGTACGTTTATGGTATTTTAAAAAGTCATGTTTTAAAGTTAAATGTTAGTCACAGAATCACAGAATGGTAGAGGTTGGGAGGGATCGCTGAAGATCATCTAGTCCAACCCCCCTTGCCAGAGCAGAGGAATTCAGAGTGGTGGAATGGTCCCAGGGTTATGCACAGGTGAGAACGACTTTTTGTTTTACCCTCTGTTCGTGGCCTGGTGTCAACTTCACTGGCAGAACCTTTGTTCTTCATGCAGTTGTATTAACTATGTATGGAATCAATGCCATTCTGTCTGATCTCTGTGCTAGTAGGGCACACACATCAATCTATTGTTTTTCTGTTTTTCTTGTCCTGTAGACAGCTAGACATGTTTCTTACACCATTTTCAATGACTTTTTGCTAGCACAGCTTTAAATGGTCCACTGAATTCTGCCAGCTTATTGTTCCGCAGATTACAGGGCAAAAAGTAAGGAATTTTTTTACAGTTGCATTTCTTTATACTTCAGACCTGTAAACTTTCTTTCTTTAGATTAATCCCATCATTTGTTTTTCTTACTTCTGCCTTTGAGCACCTTGCCCCACAGCCCTTCGTACAAAGCTTTTTCCTTCCATACATACAGTCTTTACTTCTGATAAGCCTGTTAATTATCTCCTCTGTTGAGATAATAATTGTTTCTCACACAGTTTCTAATTTTTTAGCTTAATTGCTCTGTAAAGAGTGGGGAAAACCAGAGAAATACAGAGGATGCACCAGGCTGGACAGAAAGCCTCATGATTAACAAGCGTATGATCAGAGGCATGTGTCTGATGTGCCTCTGCAATGAGTTGCTTCTTCAGGCACAGGGTTAGTTAAAGAAGATTGTATCTTGCTCCAAAGCCTGGAGAAGAGTCCATTACCAGCAAATGCTGGCTGAGAACAAGTCAGCACGATCAGAGGAGCTGCAAAGGGAACCCTGCTGTCACAGCAGCTTCCTGCATAAAATCCTGCCAAGAACCAAAAATATTTCTTGTGCTGAAGATGTACCTGGAGGTATCTTAGCTCTTTGAACCAGTGACTACATCTCACCCTTAATATATTAAAATTTTGCAAAATATTAGCATATGGAGGATGGAAGATTTTGTCAATGCTGACAATCTTCAGGCTGCTGTCATGACTCTTTAAGGCATCTTCTCCTCTAGACATATATAATGATCTGATGTTCTACTATAAGTACTTTTGTCATTTATTTCACATAAAAACATAAAAAAATGAATTAGAGAACTGTTATCATTTATAAAAGACTTTTCTGAGCAAAGTCATGGTAATAATACTCAGCTGGCACATTCCAGCCCATAGCATTGACTATCAGCTTGGCTATGATCACAAACGTATTCAGAAGGACCAGAAATTTAACATCAAATGTTGGCAAAGTGTTAGTTGGGGATGTCCCCAAGTCTCATGAGTTCCTGAGAGGAAATTGTAAGAGCTAAATCTCAGTTGCTTCAACAGCGCTGCGACATGCAGACCAAGCTTCTGCCAGGGCTGAAGAGGGTGGCGACTCACATCAGGTCCAAGGTTTTAATTTAAGAATCCAATAAGAGGAATGTGTGTCACATAATTCCCTTCCTGTACTTTTCTTCCTTTCACAGAAGAACTACTTTCATTGAGGCCCCAATCAGGTAAGGTGGAGAAACATGTAGAAAGGAAAAGTCTAAAGAAACCACAAATGGCTGGATGAAGCTTTCTTCATTTTCAGCAAGCAGGCACGTTATTTATTGCCTACATCATAGAAAATCTGGATCCTTTTCTTGCTTAATCATACCTTCCTTGTATGACCTTGCATGAATAACTCAGCTCCTGCATGCCTCATCCTCTCCACCTGCTCAAGGTACAGAATATTCGTCCACAGATGAGGAATCTAGAAAAGCTAAAATTATTCCATGACTTCAAGATTTCTGAATATTTTCATATACCATTTTTTGTAATGTGTTACTTAAAACTCCGGGTTGGTAATTTCAATTCTTTTTTTTTTTCCTTTAATTTTATTCAGTTACCATCTGTTTTCTGCATAACACAGTATAGCTTCTTTGTAATGTGGAGTAAGCATTAACAAAGGATAGTGAACTAAAAACAGGTGAAATCAACTCTATATAAAAACAAAACAAAACAAAACAAAACAAAAACACAAACAACCCCAAAAAACAACAAACAAAAAAAACCCTAAAACCAGTCAAGCAATAAAAGAGCAACTGAGTTTAATAAGTAAAAAGTTCAACAGTAGCAAGCACATTACATACGGCAATAGTTTCTATTGTTTTCCTTGGATTTTTTGCTAAAAATTATAGGCAACATTCTGGTTTTAGGTATGTCTGTGTAGCCCACTGGCTTCTGTCCCTGTGACTCCTACGTAAGTTTTAGTTCCACCAGCACTTGTTATAATGATCTTACAGTCTTGTTCCTTCTGAAGCAAATATCACCTGGGGCCAGATTATTCGTCACTTTGGTTTGTGTACTCATATGAAACCTTGCAAAATGGGTTAAAAATGTTGCCTCTCTGATTTGCTGGGCAGTGATGAAGCGGGTGTCTTACAGTTATAATCAGGGAGAGGGGAGAAACGGAGAAAACTCATGTAAAATGTTGTATAAATAAGCATTTCAGAAAATATTTCTCTATTTTTTTTTCTAGTACTTTCTAACAGCCATTAAGAAAATATTTTTACATCTACTTACATGTTTATGAATATTAATCAAGTTTCACAGAAGTTTTGCTAGTCTTAATATAATAAAATTGAACTCCTGCTTGTAGCTGGGTGATAAAACCGCTCTGAGCTTCTAAAATAAAGTAAGAATATCTATCCAGGCAACAGGAACATGTGTAGGGAGAACCAATTATTGAAAAACATATCCTTTGTTATAGAATTTCTCAGTCTAATTACATCTGTCTGTAGTTAAAATTATATTTCCTTGCCTTATGTCCCCTCTTCTCTAGATCACCAATAAAGCAAATGAGACCAAATTTTTCTGAAGCGGTGTGGGGAGAGGTAAATTCTTCACTACTTGTATAAGGACTACTTATTTCCAGTGCACTACAGGGTACCACAAATATTATGCAAAGTATAAAAAAATGAAAACTTAATTCTTCAAGAAGTGGATCATCTTTAAGAATGGAACCACAACCACATTAACTCATTACTTTTTTCTCTAGCTTACTAGAAAAAGTTTGTAAATAAACAGCATTGGTCAGGCTATTGAATACTCAAACCAGATTTTTTTTCAACTGACTAGCTTTTAAAATTGTGATGGTTAAAATCACTGGTAGAAAAAGGGTAAAAAATGCTGACTTAAAAGCTGTGATTTACATCAGAAAGGTTTTTTTTTACATGCTTAAACTGGACTGTTTTTACTTTGCATTTCCTTTGCTTAGCCTTGATTAGGTTTTTGCTTTGCTTTGGTTTTTGCTAAAAATTTTTTTTCCTATAAATGAACAAAAAAAAAACCCAAAACAAAACATAAACTAATTTTTTTGTTACCACTCTTTACTCCTATTTTCTGGTGTTTGTTATTTGTTTAATTATTGTGATGTGGCCATACTTTGATTTTCTCCTTTTTCCTTCACCTCTTTTCTTTTGGTCATGATCGGGGTTTGCTTTTGCTATCTACTTAGTTTCTCCTGATGTGTTAGCATGGTTTTGGGATGTCTGAGGGAGCAGCAAGAGTAGAGGTGGTCTACAAAGGGCGAGACATGAGCCAAAGGTGACTACAGCACAGTCAGTGCTCTCGGGAGGAGGGTGCTGTGTGTAACCACACAGAGAACAGGGTGCTGATAATGAGATCCATCAATAGATCCAGTTTATCTGAGCCCTTAGTCAGTTTTTAGTAAATAGAAAATTTTTCACATGCTAATAGTACTCTGTTAACTGATCCTTTACAACACAGTTTATTCATTCATATCAGGTTGCCCAGAGAAGCTGTGGCTGCCCCATCCCTGGAGGTGTTCAAGGCCAGGCTGGATGGGGCTTTGAGCAACCTGGTCTGGTGGGAGGTGTCCCTGCCCAGGGGACTCGATGATCTTTAAGGTCCTTTCCAATCCAAACCATTCTACGATTTATGATTAAGTGTTAATTGACCCTCCTGCAGTTCATATGTATGACCATGAACAGAACAGGATGTTTCAGCACCAGGAAACACATGACCTCATACAAAACAAGAAGTACAAAAATATTAGGGTAAGGCTTTGTTCCAGTATCCTTCTCACCTGGATTAAACTGTAGTGCTCAGACTCCAAGTGCCACCTTATTTAATATATATTGAAATTGCAATAGAGTACTGGATTGACCCGTGTCTTCCCACAAAACACACTTATTTATTTGTATATATGCTTTTCTGGTGCACTTGAGAAATATAGTTCTTGCCAGTTGCCATGGTTGCTGCCTGCGATCTTAATAAACTTCTTAAAAGTGTTTTGAAGAGTGCAGAGAAATACCATCCTAGGCAGGCTGCCAGCTGGAAGAATATTATAAAATACTGCACTTGCTCACCAGGGGTTTCCCACAATATCTCTCCAGCTGGCAGCCTGCCCTGCCAGACAGGAGCCTCTGGGAGGGCAACACTGTACTTGTTGCTGGCAGATTTGATCTCGCAGTAGGGGTGGGAGTGTCCCAGGAAGAGCTTTTAACAATTTCTTCAAGCCTAGACATTTACGTGGTTTTACCTCCCCTACAACATCTCTTGTGCGTGATAGAAATCTGCCTGGTTTAAAAATAACATATGAACTGACATTTTCCTCAGTTTATAGAAATCTTCACAGAATATTAAAATTTCTAAAGATTGTCACATTAGATTCTGGACCTCTAAATCTTATATTGTTAGAATAAATAGGGTAATATTGTACCTCAGCGGTGATCTGTAACACAGATGTCAAATAATTCATGCAGATTTCATTGGTCGACTAAATTAATATTGATTGCACAGTGTTTTAACATGAGCAAGAGTTGCAGCTTCCTAAGTAGTTTAGGACCGTAACTTTGATAGGAAGAACAAAAATGAAAAGGATTTCTGTTTCACAAGTCACCCAAACTGATTTTCAAAATCTGATTGAAGGATCTGAAGAAGAATCCTTTTCTTCTGCTTTTCAAAACAGTTCTAGGGTTTTTGACTGCCTTCAGGAAGACCATAACAGAGATTTCTTGGGATAGTTTTTCATGAATGTAGATTCTGCTCTCTGAAGTTTAACACATTTATTGAATGAAGATCCAGCAACCAATGAATAAATTAAAAAGCAAAAGTTGACCTGAGAAATAATCTTTTAAAATATAAATCAGAACCAATAGCTGTATTTTGGACCATTCTAAACCCTTCCATCAATGTCTGCTGACAGAGCACAAATCCTGATAGGTCATAAATACAAGGGAGAAGAACAAAGCCTAACTGCCAAATTATGCACTTTCAAACATAATGACATTTGGTCATCAGTAACTGAGATATTTTTTTCATTCTGCAGGATGCCTTTGAGAAGACTACTTGAAGATGACAGAGAATGTTGAAATTTTCTATGAAATCAGGAAGGCTTGAATGCTTCCCTTGAGCAGACAAGGAGGTTTCAGCATTTCCTCCAGTTTGGGCAGATATATATTCACGGTGTCGTTTTCTCCAGCCCTTGCAGGTATCGCAAGGTGTTGGTAAGAGGGTTTCTGATATGATGGGCATGGCCAGATTTAGCTAGGAGTCAGTCCATGGCATACGAAACAACTATACCCAGTCTGGAGGACAGTATTTTGGTGCCAAGTAGCAGCAAGCAAGAGCAGGTGTCCAAAACATCACAAAAATTAGTTCTTCGGGCAGATCACTGGAGTTTACTGTGTAGGGTCCTTCACAAAGGTATATCTAACCAGTTACAAAAAAAAAAAATAATCTACCAGCCCTCAGTGTTACACAGTTACAAGATTTTTCCTTTAGCGTGAAGAAAGCCCATCTCTTCAGTATTTTCTCCTGGAAAATGGCCAGGAATAGCCTCCCACCTGAAGGGAAAAATAAATCACTGACGTCACTTGAATCTTCTAAATTTTATGACATGATCCAAATCAGTAGAAGTATCAGATAAAAATGGGAGAAAGTCTGAAAAGATACATGTCTTTGAATAAGACACAGTTTCACCTTAGCCTCTTGGGCCTTGTGCTTCAGGATGACTTGATCAGCAACATCCAAGAATCACTTTGGACAGAATGGTTCTTAAGTTCTGTTGCCAGCTGAGGATCATCACAATATAACAGTATTTTAAATACGATAAATGCATATGATATAAATCTGTTCTGAGACCCAACAGGCTGCATCCAAGGGTGCAGAGAGGACCGGTGATATTTTTGCAAGGCTGATCACTTTGAAAGGTGACAGAAGAAACTGAGTGATTCTTTCAGAACGAAGTTACTTATTCAGCTGATGATGTAAATTAGGTATATGAGCAGTTTTCCTTTGGGATAGTGGACAAGCTGTTTGTAGTGATGATACAGGCCATGTTGATCAAATATGAGCACTAGCAGTCCCCTGCACATGCATTCACCCACAACATGTTGCAGAAGAATAAAGGAATATTTCCATTTCCTTATGAATGAAGAACGCCCAGAAGAACCTCAGGAATTTGTCTTATTGCAGAGAGTTTGCGTAATGGACACAAGAGGCTTTTAACTTTTTATTTTCTTAATTTAGGAAAAAACTCAATGTATTTTATAAGTATGAAAAGCACTAGCTTTTATGATTCTATTCTTAACACTGTCGTTGTTGTACTCTATCCCACATTTCAAATTTGAGTATTTCATCACATCTGATTTTATTCTAGATTATGAACAATGGAACAAATATTATGTAGTTTACCACAGAAGTACGTAGATGATTCATAACTGTGGTCTTTGAGGGCTACCATTAATAGCCATTTCTCAATAGCTATTACTCAAAAAATAATTGAAATTAATTTAGCTTTCTGCTTCACCTAAAGACTTAGTTTAAGAATTCAGAGAGCTGAGTTAAACTAGTGCCATGCTTTCATACTGAAGATCCCAGTATAAGGTCCATTAGTCAGGATGGCAGCCTTCAAAACACACATAGTTCCATTATTGCTCATAGCTACCTGATATGGAACAACTGGAGATACCTGGTGACCTTCCGTTTGGGTGGTTTTACTACTTTGAGAACTCTGTTTTACTACTTTGAGAACTCTGTGTGACACAGAATTACATGAGTCAGAGAAGGAAGATATTCATTTGCAAAAATAGCCAAGGAATAGCATAATTGCATGACTTCTGGATACACTCCATCTACACCGATTTGTTCAAAACAGCACCACGCTGGAGTTCTTTAAGTGCTACACAGCAAAGTAGGAGAAAGAAGCATGGAAGTAGAAAGAGACCAGTTACTTGGTCATTTTATTTTACAGTCTTATACACTGGGAGTTGCTACACCTTAGGGCAGGCAATAAATTTTATAATCAAAGCATTAGAAAAGTCCTACAACTATGGAGTATGCTTCCTGAGTTAATCTTCTGGATGGCTCTGTGGGGTCTGTGATCAGAATCCTAAAAATTCCAATGCAGACAAACACAGAACACTGTTTTATTTACAAAAGGCATGACAAAGAATAAAGCTTTTCGCACCAAAAATCTGAATTAATTGTCCCTAAAAATGTTGGACAAATCAAAGAGTATTGCCATTAAATTGCACAAATTATTGATAATTATGAGACAATAATTGACACTGAACTGGCTACCTTGATCACATCCACCAAAAAGGAAAGAAAGAACAAAACACCTGCTTAAGCACTGCCGTTTTCTGGGATTATTAAAGCGAGCTGCTTGGATTTGGAATTTTTTAACACCATTTAACTGCATAACTGTACTATAACTACAGCAAGATTAATTTAAGATAAATGGGTTGAAGTTTAATAAACTATTAATGGTAATGCACTCCCTCGGTACCTCTGTACCAACAATTCTATCTATACAAGTACTGAAATGATGCAAGTAATTTACTTTAACCTCCTTACTCATTAATTTAGATGTTCTCACACTTAAATTTTTCTCTAATATGAACACTATTTTATTCATGTTAGAAGACTTTTCTGGGTTCACACACACTCAGAAGCTTGATAACATTGCTAGAATACAACCACTATAGATATAAAGCTAAATAACTGGAACATTCCCAATTTCCCTAAGCTAACACAAGATACCCAAAAAGTGGTTTTCATAGCATTTCCTTTTCTTTTTTGTTACAACTTTCTGAGAAAGAGCCGTTTGAATATAATATTTTTAAGCTTAAATTCAATTCCATTGAATTTTGGAGTAGCAGTGAAGGAGGCATCAACAAGGTGTTTGAAATACGTCTCTAAGATTATTCTGGAGGTGATTTGGCTTTGTAAAAACTGCTAGCACTGAGAAATAGCCAAGTCAACAATTAAGAAACTAATCATAATTATATGGCTTACTTAAGGGAAAAAAAAATCATAATCTTTAAGTTATTAGTCAAGACTAAATAAGGCACGGTCTTACCAGAAAAGAAAAAACTAAGGAAACAATCCATTAACTTATATAGAAGGGCCACCGAGATGATCAGAGGGTTGGAGCACCTCTCCTATGAATACAGGCTGAGACAGTTGGGGTTGTTCAGCCTGGAGAAAAGAAGGCTCCGGGAAGACCTTATAGCCCCTTCCAGTACCTAAATGGGCTACAAGAGGGATGGGGAGGGACTCTTTATCAAGGAGTGGAGCCATAAGACAAGGGGGAACATTTTTAAGCTGAAAATGAAAAAATAAAAATGAAGTAAAGCATGTTACAGAGCACCATATCCATTCAGACGTAGTTAAAATGCAATTTAAGCCTGTGGTAAAATAAGGCTTGTTTGCTTGGAATGTAAATTAAAAACAGGTGTATCAAAATCAACACATACAATGCATTTCAGAAATATATAGTGTGTTCATTTTAAACAGTTTCAGAGAGCTGAGACAATATTATTATATTGATAGAATATCTATTAGTGCTTTTTCGATAGCAAGCATTTATAGCGACTCTACAAAATGCATAGAAAACTGTATTTAATTGTTGTAAAAATATATTCCAGAGATTAACCTAGGGCCTTAACAAAACAATCATTTAGAAGCTACTCAGGTCTGGGAAGTTATTCCCAGCTTCTGCCAGATTAAAAAACTGATACTGAGAAATCTTGGCAAAATCCCAATGCATGTACTGACTGCAGATATCTACATACGATCTTGCCAATGTTGGTTGAAACAAAGATCAATGCTTATTTCCTTTTCTAGTTTTGCTAAATGTACAAATGTTCTAAGTCCATAACACTCTCCAATGATTTCATTTTTCAAGTATGTATTTTAAGCGATTAGTGCTAGTCAGACATTTTCTGCCAACACCTCTTTCATCAGAAAAATGCTCACTTTTAAAAAAAAAAAAAAAAATTGATGGGAGAGAAAGCATTTTAGCCACTGCTATTTTGCAGTGCAAATGGTTCTATTCTGCTGTAGGATGGAGTTATGGAACATGGCCTTGAACACCTCCGGGGATGGGCATCCACAGCTTCTCTGGGAAATCTGTTCCAGTGTCTCACCACCCTCAGAGTAAAGAATTTCTTCTGAATATCTAATCCAAATCTCCCCTCTTTCAGTTTGAAACTGTTACCCCTTGTCCTATGGCTCCACTCCCTGATCAAGAGTCCCTCCCCATCTCTCCTGTAGCCCCTGTTAGGTACTGGAAAGGGCTATACGGTCTCCCTGAAGCCTTTGAGCTTCTTCGTGTGACCACAATTTAGGAATTCAGCCAAGCAGGTTTCTAGTCAAGCTGGACTCAGAAACAAAATCAGCCTAACTGTACTATCGGGTTTCTTAGCTCAGGCATCAACATAACATTGTATAGATATAAACATGACTTTTATCAAATCAGTTGTTAAGCTCCAAATGCATGTTTTGTTTACTAGCCAAATTTCTGCTTTTGATAATACTGAGAACTTGTCTAGGAATGTTAAGTAACAAGATTCTGAGCTCAGGCCCAAGGTTTATCAGCCAAGACAGTCGATGTCCCATTTCTGCTGGAATTCTCATGGGTAACATTGTCAGATTGGCTTCTATTCAAAGTATGGCCAAATAACTGGGAGAGGAGTTACTAGTAATATATACATTTATGAGCTTTTGTTAAAAATGTTGCAGCTGTCTACTTGGACAGTAGACAGAAAGAAAGGCTCTTGGGGAAAGGAGCAAAATCATTTCCAGTCTTTTCTTGAACAGCAAAATGTTAGATGGCCATAACGTGAACTCAACTCTTGTGAAATACATCCAGAATGCAACAAAATGCTTCTTAGAAATACCATACAAACGCTCCTTTAAAAAGAGATTGGCTTCTTTTCAGCTGACTGACACATTTTTGTTTCTACACAGCAAAGAGTTCATTCCCTTTTGAATTATCTGTTGTTTTAATCCATCCTGGGACAGAAAAAGTCATCATGAACAAAACTTTGTATGCTGAAAAGAATACCGAAAAAAAGATTATAAACCTGCCCTCAATTTTCCAACAGAGGGCCTGTCCTTTCCTCTGTCACGTACTTCCAATACTAATTGTCACTTCTGCCACTCAATATTTAGGACATTGCACTAAATACCAACTTCAGAAATATGTCAAATGCTACGAAGCCACCACAGATAATAACTTAATAACTAAGGCAGAGACTTCCTATCCAGAAAAGGCTGAGAGGGGTCATTTTCCTTTTTGTAAAATAGACCACTCTATCTCTCATCACACAGACACAAAAAAATTACATAAAATATATGTTTATTTGACAAGAAATCAAGAGAAAGACTTAGAGTCATTTACTGTGAAAATAAAAATCTTTAAAACGTTTTCCTATCAAGTTTTAAGTCCATTTATACTACAATATGTGACATTCTGACCAGACAGAGCAAAACGATTGCCAGGTAAAAAAGTATTATTTGTGACAAATTATAACTTTAATTTAAAACTTTATACATATTTTCGTTATATATTTCAAGAGCCTCATTATAATGGGTCTGTAATAAACTCCCACCATGATATCTGCCTTGTTGGCCTTCCCCTTGATTCTAACCCATAAACACTCTACCTTGTCATTTCCATTATTAAGTTCTATGCATTCCAATGTGCCTCTCACATAGAGGGCCACCCCACCACCTCCCCTTCCTTGTCTATCCCTTCTGAAGAGTTGGTAGCCATCGATAGCAGCACTCCAGTTGTGTAGGTCTTCCCACCATGTTTCTGTGATGGCAACTATATCGTAGTTTTCCTGCTGTACAATGGCCTCCACCTCCTCCTGTTTGTTGCCCATACTGC
>VXAK01017614.1:8255-37086 GCA_013399435.1 Arenaria interpres
AAACCAGTCTGGGATTCCATGATCATCCAGCCCACTAGATGTGGGCTGCCACTGATGCGCGTGGTACATCCAGCTGATAGTAAATAATCAGGAGGGATAAATAAATGAGGGAGGGATGACCTGGGATGCTGCAGAGATCTCTTGATTTTAAATGTGATTATTTTTCTTTTTGCTCCTTTTGGAGGATAGTTGGACAGCAATGCCGAAGAAGGTATAAAGAAGTAACCAACCTTGGAGGAAAGTGTCAGAAAGGCCAAAGTTAAAGGCAGCACTTCGGGCTTACCCTGACCGTGATTCTGATTCTTTGAAGGCTTTTTGAAGTTAATGGTGAGCAGGAGACTAGTTTATGTGCAAGAGCTGGTTTATGGTATTTAATAGATTCTGCTTTTCATTTGGCAAAAGTGGAATTAATGTTTCTTCTAAATTAGAAATGATTTTAAAACCTCTGATTGCAACATGAAGGATTATACACATGAAATTTTTTCTTTGTGTGTAATTGGAGAATGTTTAAGTGGTGTTGGTGGAAGTTTAAGCTGCTTCCACGAGACTGAACACTGCGGCAGTAAAGACAAAACAGGAGGGAGAAAGGGGATGAGATGGCATTTTGAGAGAGAAATGAATTCAGGGAGATGAGTCGTCAGTATAAAAGGCCTTTGTGGAGGAGGCTGCCCCGGGAAGCCTGGACTTTAAGGCTGTGATTGGAATTTGAACTTAGGGACAGATCCTTAGCTGGGAAAATCAACACGATTACAATTTGGTCTCGTCAATTGGTTTCGCTGTAAGAAAACAGCCAGTAAAAACGCGTGTACAGCTGGTCCGTCTGTCCCGGCCGCCGATGTGAGTCTGTCCCTGCTGAGAGCAGCACTCCAGCCCGCTCTCCTGTGTAACGCCTGGGAAATCCAGTTATGTCCAACTTGGATTTTGAGCTCTAGACAAAAATTTGCTTAATCTTAGTTTTTAGATGAGAGCCTAGTAATAAAAAAACCCTACATTTTTAAAAAAAATAAATCTCTATAATAAAGAAAATAAAACTTTATAGTGTGCAGCCTAGCAAGCAGACAGGGGCTGCTGCCCTGAGGTGTCAGAATCTTGTCCCGTCTCTGCTGGTTTCTCATCCAGTCCAGTCCCAGCTTTCTAACACCTGCCCACCTCCCTCTCCTCCGAAAAGAACTGGGCTTGAAACAACGCGATGCATAAACCCTTCCTGTTGCGTTGCCGGAGCTGGGCGGGCAGAGGCTCCGCTGTGTCCTCGGTGGCTCCCATCCCCGGGGCCGGGCTGTTGGGGTGATTGCTGGAGGGTCCTGCCGTCTGCAAAGGATAGAGAGGGGGGTTCCACTCTTTGTGCCAAGTAAGGCCTTTATCTTGCAGAGCGCCCATGTACGACATTCACAATGTCGGTGTTTAGCACCAAGATCCCATTCCCAGGTGCGGGAATGATCTACACCTGGCAGATGTTATAATGAACTCCTGTCTGATCCAGCAGTGTTTCTTCAATCATTTCAATCACATTGTCTTTGGGATGCAGATGGGAGGTCTCTACAGGAGGAAACTTCTCCGTGTTGCTCACTGGATCTTGCTGCAAAAAGAAGAAAAAGCGATTTTAATTTCTTAATGGAGCAGCAGGGTTGTCTGTGCCATCACTGTACCTCTTGCCTCCCCCTGCTCTCCCAGATGGGCTGTACGTACTGGGGGGGGCTTTGGGGCAAAGTCCTTCTTGCAGACATGTGCTATGATGCCAGCGGCCAGAGCATCACCGAGGACGTTGGTCATAGTTCGGAATCGATCCCTGGAAGAGAGAGAGCCATGAGGATGCAGTTGGTGGCCACAGCCAGAGCACTCGGGGTCTTTCATGGTTTTGAGACATGTCAGCCTCCATCCCTAATGTCACTGCCACTGGTTTTGCTATGGGCAAGTTGAAATAAGTGCAATATTGTTCTTGCAAATAAAGAGATGGTACATGTGATGTCTGTGTGAGCCCACTACTGTGGAGGTGATGGGGCTTCTCTTGTCTCATCATCCTTGTCTTTTTAGGGCATAGACCTGCCTGTGCCACTTCCCAGATGGATGTGTCATCGTCATTTTTGCTCAGTGTGGGAGTGAGCTGCCTCAGGGAGTCATAAAACTCCGCGAAATGCCTCTCAGGGAGAAAACTGTCTTTATCCAGCCACAGCAGCTCTCGTTTACCCAAGCACCTCTCGCATCAGTAGCGAGTGCCAGCGCGCGGGGCAGGTGATGGTGCTGGGTACCCTGTGATGCTCGAAGAGGGAACTTGTGTTGATTTTACAAGTTTCACCTGAAAAGTTAAACTGCCTTCTGTGTGAGAGGAAGGGGCAAGCAGACAGGATATGTGACGCTGTGTGTTCTCTGTCCATGGCACCTGCGAAGGACAGATCAGGGACCCACGTGTCAGTTCTGTGGAGGTCAGCGTCAGCTCTCTCTGTTTTTTCACCTAGCTATTTTGCTTCATTTTTATCTTAGTACTTTAAAATGGCACATTTCACAAACTGCGTATGTTTGACTTCTGTTTGTACATGACAAATGTAATCGAGCATCAGGTTTTGTCTCAAGATCAATCTGGTCTTCATCCGTCAAGATGAAGATGGGCTCATTGGAAGACAGACTTTCTTGGTGCTGGGTGTGTTGGATGCAGTCCTTTGAAAATGTCATCCTTACTTTTAGAAACCCCAGCACCGTTCTCCTTCTGGTGACATATGGGTTTGAGAGAGAGTTTTGCAGGAGGGGGTTTTGCTACTCCTGTTAAAGAACTGTCTCATTTCCTGCTGTAGTTTGGTGTACAGCCAACTGGTTCTTTACCTTGTTACTAGTTTGATGTGACATCTATTTCTCCCTCCTTCCCACTTCTTAATTGTGAAAATGCCTGTGTTTCAGAAATAGAAACAGCAAACTGGATGTGCACATATTGGAAATAATTACCAGTGGTTTAGGGTTTGTTATTGGTTTCTCTCACTTGTGGGTGTTTTTCACTGCCTTGGAGATTGTGTGTTTTTCCTAAACAATTGCATGTTTCCACTCCTTTTATGGGGCTCTTGTTATTGTTAGCATCTTTCTGGCTAATTTAAATTTCACCTTGTATGAAGCCAGGTACCTCTCACCCTGCCTTACCGACCTTGTTCCTCTTCCAGGGATAATATTCCACCAAAACAAATGCTGTATCCTCCACCACTTCACTCTGACTCTTGTCCATCCTTCTTTAGTTACAGAGTGGACAACTTGGAGAAGACTAGGACTTGAGGTGTTTCTAGGGAATACGTTGGCTGGCAGCTCACACAATAATGCTTCATGAATACAAGACTATGCACCTACTTTCCTCCTTTTCTACCTCTCGCCATGGAGGAAAGTAGCATCCATTTGATCTCTTAAAAGTATAAATGTGTGTGTGTTTCAGATAGATGTTGTTACTTATTTGAGACCTTCAGCAAAGATGTGTTGTACAATCAGATAGGAATTTAGCTAAAAGGTCAGGACAAGTTGGTGCTTTGAACTGGCAACCTTACTGGGAGAGTGGCTCAATACCATCACCCCGTCTTCCACCTACAGTCCTTAGTGAGGCACCTAACAGCGATGGGCACCTTGGGACAGAAACGCCTCAAGTCAGACACTCCTTGAGGAGAGTCTCTGCCTATAGTTATTGTGGGCTATTTCAAGAAAATAACTGGAGAATTAACAATCTGCTGCTTGGCTCCTGGCCTTGTTCTGTGATGGCTCAGTCTCTGCCTCCCTGAAAGCTGCTCCAAACACCCCCCCAATGACCTGGTGCTCGGCACCCGCCCCAGCATCGCCCCTGGGAAATACATACAGAGCCCAGTCGACTGCGATGATGAGTGTGATATCGTCGGTGGGCAGCCCCACGGAAGTCAGCACGATGACCATCGTCACCAGTCCGGACTGGGGGATGCCGGCCGCCCCAATGCTCGCTGCTGTGGCCGTTATGCTGCAAAGAGAAGGCGCCTGCGCAGTTACTGTGTTTTGTTGTTTGTTTTTAAAAAGGCAAGCCTGTTTGCATGGCAAAGTAAGTTATTCCTGTATGAAAGGATTGGATTGGGTCTGGATTCCTCCACCTTCCTGCTCCCTGGTTCTGTCCCAAAGCCTTGCCTGGCCCGTGGTGGCTGAGGGTGCTCCTGGCTTTGTGCTTACACAACACCCCCGCCTTCCCACGCAGGCAGCCCCTGCATAAAAGTGCTAAATATTTGCAACTGTACTTACTTATTTTTATCTAGATAGGTGCTTTATTTCCCTGCTTATGAAATGAAGAGATGCTGTTCCTGAAGGGAGGTAAATGACGTGCACAAACCCTTCTGTGCTAAGGTAATTCGGCTGCACCACAGGTGTTGACCTGCTCCAGCCATGCTCTTACTTCTCAATCTGGCTTTTAACTATAGGCAAAGTCTCTGATTCTGCAGCAAATTGTGTGGGTGCGGAGCCTGAGCTTTCCCTGGCCCCCAGCAGCAGGGGTTGGTAGCCACCACACTGTTCCCTGCTCCTCAGCTTTCCAAAAAAGTTCAGTCTCTGGAGTAGCAAGATCTCTGCCGAAGGGGAAAAGCGTGAGAGACTGTTGTAATGGAGAAAAATAATTCAGCTGCTGCAACAAACATTTACCTTATTGTTATAATTTGTCCCAAATCCAAGTCATATTCATTGACCTGGGCGATAAAGATGGCAGCGACGGCTTCGTACAGCGCTGTGCCATCCATGTTGATGGTGGCACCCACGGGGAGCACAAATCGTGCCACGCGTCTGTCTATTCCGTTGTTTTCCAGGAGACACTTCAGGGTGATGGGCAAGGTTGCTGAGCTGCAGAACAAGAAATGCTCAGTAATTCTATTGTTTGTGTTGATCTTTATAAATAGCGATCAGCTTAATGCTGCAGAAATACAAGTCCACCTGAGGGTAAATACCCAAGCTGCTGTAGCAATGAAAATGCCTTCGGCTTGCACTACCTGGGGAATATACGTTATTAGCCAAGTAGTGGGTTAGCCCCTGGCTGGCCGATAAACAGCTCTGTGTGAGGGTTACTGCTGCCTCGTACATCCCTGGTCCTCGTGTTCATCCCGTTCCACCTCCAGCTTTGGTTGGGGCAGCATCTGCCTGCGCCAGGTCCCACCGGACCCCCTTGTCCCTCCTGCCCCACACATGGGGGGGCAGCTCCTGGGCTTTGGCACCCCCTGACCTTCCTCTCTTGTTTCTGTTCAGCTGTCCCGCCGGAGTCTTGATGAGGATGTGGAGGAAGAAGAGTGAATGGAAGAAAGGAAGGAAGCGTGGAAAAGAAGTGGATGGGATTGGGATCGGCTCTGGGAGGCAGCGTTTCCAACAGGAGCTGGCTGTGGGGGACGGCGCGATATCCCTGGATGGGAACGCAGGGCTGGGACAAGGAGCAGAGGGATCCCAGCCTCTGGAACCGTTCCCCAGCTGGTCCCACGGAGAGAGTCCAGTGGAGCAGAGCTGGTGACCCAGGGTCAGGAGATCAGGTAGTTAAGAGCAGCACAAAAAGCCTGCATTGGTGGGAGCTGGGGGAGGGAGGCACAATCCTGGATTCCTAGATGGTTTTATCAGGGTTATGTGAAGAAGCAGCGTTAGGGAGGCCAGAAAAACCCTTTGCCTAGTCAAATGCTTTCTAAGAAAACATTTTAATTTGCATGTTTTCCACAAAGGAGAGTAGTTTCCAATGTAAAGTTTCTTCATTGTTATAAAGAATGTTTTTCAATGAAAATAAAATAGATAAAAAGAGTCTGAAGTTATAAAATCTTGTCAAACTAGACAGCACTTTCTTTGGAGGAGCTTGGGATACACAGGAGTTGATTTAGGTTTTTCAGTAAAGTGTCCAGAAGAGCTTTTGTCAATTAAAAGCCAGGATCGTAACCCCACACTGCTTTATAAAGCACCTACAGCAGTCCTGTTTTGAATTCTATGCAAGAAAACTGACTGCAGCAATTAAAAGAAGCACAGACAGGCAGCAACGACACTGATTTGCTCTGGGGAAGCCCCAGGAGAGGGCGAGCAGAAGGGCAAGGTGGGGTCTGGTCGGGTCTGAAGATGCACTGTGGTTCTGCCCACTGAGGACCACAGTGCCAAGCATCCTGCTTCCTGCTAGAACGGGAACCGATCTCATTTCAAATAGTGCTGGAGCCTCATTTGTCTTTGAATTATGCCTGTTCTCCCACAACTCTCCTGGCCATACACACAGCCACCTCTCCCGCAACTAAACCAGACATGACATCAGCTGCAGTGGCGTATCTCAGCACCTTTTCATACCTGGAAGATGTAGCCAAGGCAATCAGCAAGGCTTGCAGTATCCCCTGAATGAAAGAAAAGGGGTTTTTCTTGGTGATGAGCACAAAAAGGAGAGGTAAGAGAATGAGTCCGTGGATGACTAGCCCTGACACTACTGTAATTGCGTATAGTCCCAGCTTCTGTCCTATAACCGATGGGTCTTCCATCTCCAGGATCTTTCCGGCAATGAGAAATACAATGCCAAAGGGGAAGTACCTGCAAAGAATAAGCATAAAAAAATTGATGAGGATGCAGCAATCATTGAAGCACTACACAATAGTCATTACAGTATTTGGTACCTTACAAAATCATACAAAAATAAGTGTAGTGCTCACACTGGATACTTGCAGACACGTGCCCGGCATTACCACCAGAGAGCAGGTAAGAAAATAACTGAATCAATCAAAAACAGATTTACCAAACTGCCATCGAGACAATTTTCATAACTGCTTCATTCAGACACTGGCAGACGTTGACCAGCGGGGTTCCTCGCTCACCCATCTTTCCCAGGAGAAGTCCTGCAACCAAGCAGATGGGTTTGTGTTACTCGCTGTGTGTTGCGCTGGGTGGCTTGAGGCTCTGCAGGTCACGGAATGGGTTTCACTGGGCAAAGTCACAGCAGGTCAGACTTAATACAGTTTTCCACGTGCTCTTACAGGTCATGGTAATTCTCTGCTCCAAGCAAATACAAGCATCTGGCCTTTTCTCAAACCCACCAAACCCAATGCCAGGATTTGGACTGTTCTGATAAACCCTTTGCCGTTTTGGAAGAGTCAATATTGGAAGAGTCACTTCTCTGGGTGGCTGTGCTGCCTTTTTGCTATTTAGTAATACAAGAATAATGTAGCTCTGGAAACAAACTTTGATTCTTTTTTAAGGACAAAGCTCAGTGGGGTTATATGTAGCTGAGCACGTGACGATATGTTGCATCCCTGCCCTTGCTCTGGAGTGGGAAGAGCCACAGGCCACGTCTGCTGCTGGGATGAACTTCAGAAATGCTGGGATTTGCCGGATCCCCGCAGGCGGTGGCAGGCCTGGGACAGGCTGTGCTCCTGCTGACCAGCTCTTTGATGCAGACAGCTTTGTCCCTGCCTCACAGACCATCCCATGGTGGTGACAGGACCTGGCTGTACAGTAGTACGTCAAGAAGGGTCCGACTGAGTTCCTTAGATGCAGGCATTAAGCCTCCTGTCTTCATTCTGGTTTTTCTTTTGATGTCAATGTACTAACCTAATTCCAGTTTAATTTTCTGTGGAAGGAATACTAGAGCAGAATTACATGAGTGGTTAGAGGGGTTATGGTGCATTCTGGTCTGCCAGTGCAAAATTGGCCAGTGCTAAGTCCCATTGTTGTCACCAGTCAGGAGGTCTCCCCGGTACCCACAGAGCCAAAGAAAATGAGTCTTTGAGCCCATCTGGTTTCTAGCCCAGTGCATGTACCTTCTGTGTGGTCCCATTAGCTAAAATTGCTACTTCGGAGACACTGTACAGGGTTCTGCTTTAGCTTGGAAAAGAAGATTATGGTCAGGATCTTGTTTTGTCCCTCTCATCCCTCTTCAGTCTTCAGGGCTGAGGTCTCCTAGAGACCCTTGGCAGGGAGCTGGATCTCTTGGCTTGCTCAGAAGAGAGATGAGATAGGGTCATCTTTGCCAGGACTTTCAGAAATAAGACAAGGCATGACATACTTAGAACTTAGCTCTGTGGATATTTGTCCAGTATTTGATGGCCATAACAGCTAGTTTGGAAGAAACCAATTTCTCTTCAGGTCCTACAGACAGCTGGTTTGGAAAAATAGCAAATCGACAGCTTGCTTCAAGCTTTAATTCTCTTCCCTTTTCTGGGTTTCAAAAGCAACCAAGATGACTGGAGATGCTCATGGTCAGTGAAGAGATGGCTGGAGCTGTGGTGGCTGTGTGGGGTTACCATCCACAGCAAAGCCGCTCTGGGTAGCCAGCGGGCGCTGCATGGGTGCCCTGGTCTCAGTCCCACAAACTGGCATTTTGGTATTGGGCCCAAATACCCTTTGCTGAGAGCCCAGCTGGCTTCCACCGGGCCTCCCCACCTCGCTGCAAGGAGGAGCCCGTCCCCATTTCCCACAGCACAGAGCCGTGTTGCCTGCCCTTCCCTGTCCCTCTCCTGTTGTTTGCCAGGTGAAACCCCATTAATCCAACCTCTCCTCGCAGTTAAAGCTTCCTGCAAATGTAGGAATGCCCTTTTCCAAGCTGCTGGTGATGGCTCTGCCATTCTGCAGCTCCGTGGAGCTCTAATCCATCCTGAGCAGAACCCGGAGCGCAGCTGGGTGGCCGGGGCTGGCCCAGGCGATCTCCTGCTGGGTCCTAACTCGGCGCTGATCCCCACTCCCACGCTGGCAGGGTGGGGGGGTGGTAATCTCAGAAGAGAAAAGCGGCTTCTCCTTGCTGGTTTGGCTGGGCTGGAGGAGGGCACGTGTCCTGGCAGCAGGAGCTTGGCACGTTCCCGAGTGCCTGTGGTCTGCAGAAGGTGCTGGTCACTGGGGACAGGAGTCTGCCAGAGGCATCTCTTTTGTTTTTAATGATATTTAAGTGGGTCCATCTCTGCCCGGTCCCACTGTGGCTGTTTCCTCCAGGCACTTACTGCATCCTAACCTGTAGAAGTGGCTGCTCTCCCCTGGCTCTGATGGCAGGCTGGCGTGCTCCAGCGCTGGCTACGCTGCCTCCACTGTCAAATCCTCTAATTGGCTTTTTGGTTCCTTATACACTAAGTTCAAGCTCCTTGCCCTCACCTCTTAATCTACATGTAATCTTTCCTTCGTTGCCTCCTACTCTTTTCCCTCCTGATTCATCTCTTCCTCTGTTTCTCGCTCAGCCTTGCACCCAGTGTCCTTTCTGTCTTACTCTTCGAGTCAGCTCCAAATTCCTCCTTCCCGTGACTTTCTCCTCTTTAAACCTTCTTCCTCCCTATCCCTTGCACATCTTCTTTCCATCCAATCTCTGCTGCTTTCTTCCCTCCTGGAACTGCTGCAGAGCCCCTTGGCCACGGGGGATTGCAAGCTGTTCAAGGCAAGAAGCTGTCTTACCTTCTTTGGAAAGTCTTAGAAATTTCCATACATTTGTGAGAGGCACTAACCCTGACCCCTCTGTCATTTGCTGTCCGCTCAGGGAGTTTGAACTCTGCCAGCAGGAAGGGTTCGGGCCATTGGTAATGAGTTATGTCTGAGGGAGCCTCTGCAGAAGGTACAACTTGCTTCAGCAGATGCGTAAAAAGGTCCCTCCAGCTTATGTGATGATTTGAAAACCCTCAGGACTGGGTGCTTGGGCTCATACAGCAAATCTGGGGAGAAAGCAGCCTTCTCAGTGCCTAACACCTTTTTTGAGCTGCATTGTGGACAGTATAGAATCATAGAATGGTCCAGGCTGGAAGGGACCTCCAGAGGTCATCTAGTCCAACCTCCCCACAGTCAGCAGGGACACCCCCAACTAGACCAGGTTGCCCAGGGCCTCGTCGAGCTTTATCTTGAATATCTCCAGGGAAGGGGCCTCAACCACCTCCCTGGGCAACCTGTTCCAGTGCTCCACCACCCTCACAGTAAAGAACTTTCTCCTAATCTCCAAACTGAATCTGCTCGCCTCCAGCTTAAAGCCATTGCCCCTCATCCTGTCACTACTGGCCTTTGTAAACAGGCTCTCCCCAGCCTTCCTGTAGGCCCCCTTCAGGTACTGGAAGGCCACTATTAGGTCTCCCTGGATGAACTGATGAAGGTGCTGGTACAAGCTCCTTGCCATGCCTGGTTCTCCAGGGGCTTTAGCAGTTGGAGCTAAAATAACCTTGTCCCTCTGAGTGTCCCTGCCTCAACTGCGACGCAGTGGCCGCAGCAGTCACCACCCTGGGCTGCCAGTGAGGCCGGGGAGCAGCGTGGAGCCCCCTCCCCAGCAAGCAGGTACCTATCGTTGCTGAGAAGATGACGATTCCCAAGACGTTCATCTCGTTGCTGGTCCCAGGCAGGGTCCTGTAGGTCATCTCAGGTGATGGCGTCAGCTCGAGGAACACAGGCCGATGAATTTCAGGGTTTTCATCGTCAGGTGCAAAGTAAATAAAACTGAGAGATTTCCCAGGGATCTTGGGAAAGCCAGGGGACTTCACCACTGGGACAAGAACAGTTCGATACTGGAACAAAAGCAAAGCAGTGAGATTAGTGTCCTGTTGGCCATGGGCTCCATCCTGCTCTGAACACAGAGGCAAAGCCGTCCCTGGCCCAGGTGATCCTTGAGGTTCAAAGTTTGTTCTTCAGGCAGTAAAAGGCTGGTGGAAAGAAGAGAAGGAAGAAACAGGCAAAGGGGAGCTGTGGTGGTTCCCTGCAGATCTCAGCACAGCTGTCCTCGAGCCAGGCTGCACCTCTCTGGGCAGACACGAGGCGTCTGGGAGCTGGGTCCCTGCAGGGTCTGGGGGCAGCACTGGGTAAGCGTTGTGGTCTCCACGGAGAGGTGCCTTCACCCCCCCCGGCCCCATCCCTCTCCTGGGGGCTTTACAGATACTTTCCCAACGCCACAAGTTTGCTCGTTTTCCCTTCTCCCCTCCACCCTCCCTGGCCCATCCTCGGCGTCTCCCCTCCGTCCACCCCAACCTTTGCCTCTGGCTTCCCTCCCCGGCCTGCTGCCTGCCCCCCCCANGCTGAGAAGCCACTGCACCCGAGCAGGGTCTGGGGGCAGAGAGGTTGTGCTGAGGAGGGGAGGCTGGGGTGTCCCTGTGAGCCCGTGCCCCCCCAGCACCCTCCCACCGTGGGGTGCCCACCCCGGGCTGGGCAGTAGGCAGGGTGGGGAGGGGCGTGGAGGGGAGAGAAGGAGCTCGTGTCCAGGCTGTGGGAGGGGGGGAAGAGCCCCCGGATGGGGAGAGCAGCCCCTTATGGAGCTGAGCACCATCCCAGCAGTGGGGCCGGGGGAACTCACCTGCTGGAATGAAGCTTCGATGAGATTAGAAGGAAACATGTTTCTGTAAAAGAGTGATGGCACAAGGGTTAAAGCACATCATGAGAACACAGAGAGTAACCTGGGAAGCACCTCTGGGCCACCTCTCGGGGCCAAGAGGAGGGCCATTACAGCCAACACCAGCTTGATGTTCTGTGTGCAGCCTGAGGGTGAAGACAGGCTGGAAGTTGAAGGAAGAGCAGGACTTAAACTGGACTCCTAGAAAGCCGAAGGCTGGGAGGGACTCCTGTCTGCCACCTCCAGTCCCCCGCTCAGAGCAGGACTGCCTGCAAAGCTGAGCAGGATGCTCAGAGCCTTTTCCAGTCAAACGTCTCCAGAATCAGAGATTCGCCCCCAGCTGCTCTCCAGTTAACCCTTGTCCTCTGCTTTAAACCAGCCCTGGGCCAACTCCTGCTCATTTTTACCTTGCAAAGCCCAAGGAGCTGCAGGGATTGGAATGTCACAGCTGGGGATGCAGAGGGAGAACCTCTGAGCTTTGCAGGGGATTTAAATCTTCCTTTTTTTCTGCTACTGCATCCTTCTTTGCTGGTGGCTCTGGGAGAAGAGCAACAGGGGTGACAGGAGTGGCCAGAGGGACACGTGTGGGGAGAAATGAACCCCGTGTCCTCCCGTTTGCCTTCAGATCTCAATATCTCCTGGGAACTCAATGCCTTGTGGGAAGATCTTGTCTGTGAAAGACCATCATAAACTTGGCTCCTCCTGAAATCCTGCAACGTACCTGATTAAATCCAGTAACGCATCAGCAGAGCTGAGCACCACTTTCCCCACAGAGTAGTTGTCTTTTTGGGCGGCTGCGCCGGGGTGGATGCTGACCACGAGGATGATCCCGACAGTCACTGCCATGAAGGTTGTCCAAAGATAGTAGGTGATGGTGATCACCCCCATCTTCCCGCAGGCTTTGGAGTCCATGGTGGCCAGCCCGGACATGAGGCTGCAGCAGAAAAGACTGTGGTCAGCAGCTGCTCCCAGAACTGCACAATATCTGTAGATATTTTTTTAATCAATGCCTAAGGACATCACTGAGCTCTTGCACATTTGTGTGCCTGTGCCTGCAGGATCTCACACGCAGGATGGGCTTTGGGCAACCCAGGCTGAGCTGCACAGGGTAGGACACAGCTCTCTGAGTCTCCTTTCAAGGGCTGGCCATGTTGTCTGTTTTCTCCAGTGGAGAATAACTAAATATTCTTAGTGTATTTTCATGGTGAATAACTAATGCTGCTCTTTTGTGTGTTTGCGTGATACTGGTCTCTTAAATCTCAGACACCCTGTGCTGCTGCTGCTGCATGTCCCTGTGAACGGGGCAGAAAGCTGTCACCAAGGTCTATAAAATCCTGGTGGGGATGGACCCCCAAGGAGAGAGTTGCTGGTTCAGGTCTCAGGTACATGTGAGCTTTCCTAAGAAGTAGCCCATAAGCTACTTTTAAACAAAACTGGACTAAAAATAGAGAGGGTATCACGGGCTGCAGTGGCAGGGAGAGCTGGCTGGCAGCGGTGCCGGCACTGAGGGCAAATGGGAGTGTTTGGGGGTGCAGCATGCCCCACGTGCTCGCAGACCCACCCCGAGCTCCTGCCTGCTGGTTCTCACTGTTCCAGCTCCCCTGGGGCCCTGCAGAGCCCTGGCCAAGGCTGCCGGAGGAGTTCAGCAGTGGCCCAGCGACACCCAGGGGGGGACGTGATTGAGACAGAGGTTGCGAGAGTGAACACCACCCTGGGGGACACACAAGGGATGGGTGGTTGAGGTGGTGGCCAGCCCGCAGATCCCCTCCAGCAGCCACGCGTCCAGGAGGACAGAGACCTTGGGAAGCTCTGGGACGGTGCTTAGAGGGAAGATGCCACTTCACCATCATTCAGTAATTTAAAAAGCCTGCTTCAAATAAACGTGCAAGAAAAATCCTGGGAGCCCTGTGCAGACCCCTTGTCTGCAGGCAGGAGAGCTGTGAGGTGGGACAACCCATCGCTGCGCTGTGAGGAGGGCTGGGAGCACCCCAGGAGCGAAGGAGAACCCAGGCAGTGCATCAGGAAAGGGGGAGTGAGACACTGGAGGGGAAAAGAAAGCAGCTCTACAAGGGCTGATACTGAAAAGGCCAAGTGTGGCCAGGATAGAGAGCACACTGCTCCCAAAAATAAACCAAAGTCAAATGGGAAAGCAAGCAAACTCTGAAAAACAATAGAGAAGTGACATGTCTTCAAGGGACCAACGAGCTAATTGCTTGGGTATTTCTAATGAGCATGTGCCAGCAATTGTTTAAAATATGTAAATCCATGTAAGCTTTTCAAGACCTTTCTTAGACTTGAGTGTGACTCTATCAGCTCTGTTTCTTATTTCTAGACTCAGATGGGCTGATAAAAGTGGCATTTGCAAACGCAGATGCGACATTGAGAGATGCTTGTGGTTTCTACCTGAATGTTCTCAAAACCCTTTAAGTAAGGAAATCTGCTTTGAGTTTAAACAGCTGCCCATCATCAACGACCCATGGATGGTCCCAGCATCGCCACCTTTTCCCAAAAAGAAGGGAAGCACCCAGGCAGTGCAGGTACCTGACCGGGGTGCAGGTGTCTGCCAAATCCAGGTGAGGATTTGTCCCAGACCATTGCTGGGAGATCACAGGGTTTGATGGGCTACAAGCCAGAGGAGGCTGCTGTGTTGCCCTCTGCTTGGGGCTGGGGTTATTCTCACCCCAGGTATTTATAGGGTGATTTCCTCTACGAGGGAGTGGGCCAATCTCCTCAATGTGACGGAGAGATGGTGCTTTAGAAGAAGAAGATGATGGCTTACCTGGAGGTGATCAAGGGCAGGATCAGCATCTTCAACATCCTCATTAGGAGCTCTCCGGGAAAGGAAAAATACTGCTTCTCCTGCACATAGAGCAGAGCCATTGTGTCAGGTGAGAGCTGAGAAGTGGACACCGATTAATGGCTCAAACCTGATAAATTTGCCTTTTTCCCAACCGGACCCAGCTCTGAGCTTGGTTCCGAGCCGGCTGCCGTTCCCTGTGGCACTCAGAGACATGGAATCTCTGGCTGTCCCTTACTGAGAGCTGGGTCGGGGATGGGAAATGCTGGCCACGTGGGAGACCTGGCTGTGAACTGGAGAGGAGTGTGTGGGGCTGGGCTCCTCCCAAAAACATCCTCAGGTCCCTTGGCCTCTAGGGAGTGGTCCCCATGGGCCCACCACTGGCTCCTCCCAAACATCATTTCACTTGTTACTGGGGAGCAGAGGCTCGTGCAAACGTGCCCCAAAGCCATTGGGTGCAGCCTGGTGCTGGAGCAAAAAGTGGAAATACCTTGTGGCTGCAAATGGCAAAGCCCAGCTCAGGGAGAGTCTGAGTGTCCAGCCTCGCAGGGCACCGAGGGAGGTTTCCACCCCATGGCATCCGCCCACCCCCTACACTCCTCACGGGGGCATGGGGAAGGGTTGCCTGGAGAGAGACCCCCCGCAAAGCCCTGGTCCCACCGCTGTGACCAAGAGAAAAATGAGGGTCTGTGAGGCCAGCAGCCACTGAGCCAGCATCCCTCCCTCCCTTCATCCCTCCATCCAGCTCTCCATCCCTCTCTCCATCCATCCCTCACCCCATCAGTCTGTCCATCCACCCTCCCTCCCTGCCCCCTAGTCCTTCCCTCTGCTACTGTAGAGATGTCAGGGAGATGGCCCCAAGCCAAGCAGGTACCTTTGGTCACTCCAAAGCACCCAACACCACCAGGCTTTGAGCGATGCTGAGGCAAACTATTAAAATAATTGCTCCCCGCTGCTGTCCCTGCACTGAACCACCCGTGTGGCCTAAATTTGGCTGATTTCAGCAGGGAGCTCACGTAAGCGGAGCTGCCATGGGTCCAGCCAGGTACAAGGAATAACAACAGACTTGAACAGCATCTCTGTTGTCAGTGGGTTTCTCAGCTTCGTGTGTCCCATCATGAGGAGGAAAGTAGGGACTGGTTGCTTCTCCAGCCCGTCATCTGCGCCATTGATGTGGGGACAAAAGTCTCAAACAGGGAGAAGTGGCTGCCGGGGACTGTGTGCAGGGCTGTGGCAACAGAGCAGGATGGGCCTGGGGCAGAGGATGGATGAACTCAGTGCATGGCAGGACAAGGGGCAGGAGCCCCCAGGCTCTGCCGACCTCCAGGGAGGCTGCTGGGCACTCGCAAGGCGCAGGGAGATTACACCCAGTTTCAATTAAGTAACAAGATCATCCCCGCTGTGGATGGTGATGCTGAAGGGCATAATTGAAGTGACAAGACTTTGCTAAATCCTTGCGGTGACATGGGGATGTTCCAGCCCCAGCCAAGCTCTCCCTGAGGCAGCATCCCCCCTCCTGGGCCGAAGACCAGGGTGGAGCCACAGCTGAGATGCCCGATGTCACCAAAGCCACATGGATTTTAGTGCGGTGACATTTAGCAGCGCCACGTTCCTAGAAAGCGCTCAGTGAACGCACCTTTGAGGTGCATTTTCGCCAATGCATTTGTCTCCAAGGGTTCCCAGAGGAAGGCGACCCCTGAGAGCCCCCTAGCCTTTCCACCAACCCCGGATTTATTTGCTGGGCTTTGTCCGGAGAGTGGGAGCGCGCTTTGGTTGAGCGTCTGCGCAGCTGGGGAGAGTAAAAGGAGGAGCTCGTCCCTCAGACCCCAATGCTGCTGCATGTGTTACTGAGCATCCAGCAGCCAAGCATGTTACCCCTGCCCATCCCCATCCCACCTCCAGGTTCCCGCAGCCCCACAGGGTCCCTCCCAGAGTCCCCCCACTCCCAGTGGAGAGAAGCAGGATTTGTCCTGCAGCTTTGGCATTTGTTGGCAGCTTTCTGGTCAAAAAAAAAAAAAAAGAAGAAGAAAAAAGTCACGGGGAGAAACCTGCCCGGTGGGGTGGTTGGTTTTCTTGTGCAGGAGCCTTTGCCTTCAGGGCTGTGCCCATCTGGGGCGCTGGGTTGTGATGGCTTGCCAGCACCGGGGCTGGTCACCCTGACTGCCCCGCTCCATCCCCCTCGCTCCATCTCCCTCGCTCCATCCCCCTCACTCCATCCCCCTCGCTCCCATCCCACTCCTGTCCCAGGTCCCAGTCCTGGCCAGGCTTACCAGCTCCGTCAGCTCCAGCGCCCGCAGCAGGAACCCCAGGACGCACCCGGTAGCAACCGACAGCATCGACAGAGTCAGGAGGCCATTTTTACACCAGAAAGCCCGCACCCACTTCCAAACACGCCGGAAGGCTGTGGACAGCGAGTTCAGCAGAGCTTTCCTGACCCGTTCCCACATGGTCGTCCTCAGCCGTCCAGGCGATGCCCCTCGGAGCAGCTCCTGGCCCCGTTCATCGCCCCGGGCACCACCGCGCCGACGGATCCCTGCCCTTTGCTGGGAGCCAAGCTGGCAGCTAATCCAGGCACCAAAGGCTTCGGGGCTCTTTGGGAGCTTTTCCCGTAATGGAAAGTGACGTCTTCAACTGGTTAATCTGGGTTTGGCATCCCGCCGGCGCTGGTGCCGAACCCTCCCAGGTTAAACCCTCCGCCCACAGGATCGGGGCTGGGAGCAGGGATTCAGCCCCAGAACGACCTTCCTGTCACAGCTCCTGGTCCAAAAGGATCTGGGCCTGGGGCGCTGCCCCAGGATTTGTGCTCCCACTGTCTGCGAGCGCACCCCCTTCCTACCCCACATCTGGAAGGGCTTTGTGAGGGCAAAGCTTGCAAAGAAAGGCCTGTTTCCCAGTTAATGGCAGAAATTCCCATGGTGATCGGCCCAGGCCGCCAGCCCACGGCACCGCTGGATGATGCTGAATGTACCCACAGGAATATCTGCCCCAACAGAGCCACTGCCCTACCAGCTCTGTGGGGAACCTGCCCTGAGACCAGAGGATGCTGCTGGGATGCCTAGTCAATCACCATTGCTGCCCACAGTACTTGAGAGTATTTCTATGCCCAGTTTGAGCCAGGAGCCTCACCGAGGCGGGAGAGTGGTGCAGAAGGCAGATGAAGGATGGGGTGGGTGGGTTTAGTGCTGTTCCCAGGCTGAGGATGCTCTGGGAATGGGGAAATATTAAAACCTCTCAGAATTACAGAATCACAGAATCTTCATGGTTGGAAGGGACCTTTGAGATCATTGAGCCCAACCACCAAAAAAACCCAAACAAAACTAAACAAAAAAACCACACCCACCCACAGACAGACACAAACCAACAACCTCAGGCTCTAGAGCATGCCCTGAAGTGCCACATCTACTCGTTTCTTAAATACCTCCAGGGATGGTGACTCCACCACCTCCTTGGGCAGGCCATTCCAGTTCCTGACTGCTCCTTCAGTAAAGTCATTCTTCCCAATATCTAATCTAAACCTCCCCTGCCCCAACTTCAGACCATTTCCTCTGCTCCTGTCGTTATTCCCTTGGGAGAAGAGGCCAACCCCCACCTCTCTACACCCTCCTTTCAGGGAGTTGTAGAGGGCAATGAGGTCTCCCCTCAGCCTCCTCTTCTCCAAACTAAACATGCCCAGTTCCCTCAGCCTCTCCTCCTGTGACTTGTTCTCTAGACCCCTCACCAGCTTGGTGGCTCTCCTCTGGACACACTCCAGCAGCTCAATGTCCTTCCTGTAGCTGCTGGAGCCTGGCCCAGACTTTAACACTCCCACCCCCATCCCCAATAAGACCACGAAACCCTCAAACCATTGCCTTATTTTACACAGACAAAACAAAGGCACAGAGAAGGCTTGACTTGAGGATCTCTTTGAACCCCTTGCCCCCGTGGGACAGGACTCCTGCCGCCCCGCAGCCTCGCCGCTGTTCCAGCAGGGACACGGTGGCTTTTGCAGGCTATCTCAGAGGAAGCAGAGCTCCTTCCAAAGCAGGAGCCTGGCATATAGTGCTTTTCATGTTCCAGCCCTCGGGAAGGTCTCTGTTGGTGCTGTCTTGTGCACAGATTGCTCAACCTGCCAGGCAGAATTGGATAAAATGTTTACTCATCAGCAACAACTAAAATACAGTTGTCTCTGTTCAGCTCCGCCGTCAGAGCTGTCTGTGAGACAGAGATGGAGTTTGTGTGCTGGGGTGAGCTTGGGAATGGGCATCCCGTGTTGCCTGGGAGATCAGGGACATCTCAAAGGACGTTGGAGGGTCCTGGGGGCTGGCAGCAAGTGGAGGGAAGAAGCTGAGAAGGGAAAGGGTGCCAGGAAATCCAAATAATTGGGAACAGAGGAACATGTGGGGAATTGAAAGAAAGGAAGGGATGTCCCAGAGAAAGGGAGAGGAGTCACAGAGAGGGAGAGGAGAGAGGAAAGGTGAGGAAACAGCAAGGGGACACTAGGGGGGCCTGGTGCTGATGTGGGTGTCACTGCTGCCTGCCTGTGCCAGGGAACAGTGCCTGGCACTTGGCAAAGGGGCTTCAGCAGCCGTTCCCTCTGCACCTACCGCAAATCTCAACGTCATCGTAGATGTCAGTGTCCCTGCGAGGAAAAAGATGGGGTGCTGTGAGCAGTCTCATCTCCCATGTCCCCACTGTCTCTCGATGCTGAGGCAAGGGCCAGCTGCAGCCCCTGCTCCATCTCTCCCAACATGTCCACAGGCTCCGGTGGCCTCCACGCGGCCCCGTTCGCCTCCTCCCAGCCTCATGCTCTCCCCACAGAGACGGGATCCTCTGGCATGGGGTCAGCATGGCCCTGGCCACTCTCACATTGTGCACAGACGGTGGCCCTGGCTGCACAGAGGGGCAGCGCTGGCCTGTCACACGGTGCCACCAGCAGCATCTGAACAGTGTCTGGGCAGGTCCCACATGAGGAACCACAGCTTGGGGAGGGCTCACAGTTCCCCAGGAAGCTGCTCCCAGTGCTAGAACCTCTCCTGACACCAGAAATGGCAGATTCCATCCCAGGGTAACCAGTCGGTGTTATACTTATGATCACTGCCTGGTTTGGGAGGTTTTGAGTTGGCACTCAATGGCCAGGGCTGGTTTAGTGCCAGGCACTTGCTGGGTGATTGCTACAGCTCATGGAGTGAGGAGGAAGGGGCTGGGGAAGAAATACTCACAGGTGTAGCATCACGGCCCGGGGCACGTAGCCATCTGCAACAGAGCGAGGAAAAGCACATCAGGTTGTGTCAGGAGCTGGGGCACAGGCAGGGTCTCACCCCAAGACAGGCAGGGTGTAGCAACGTTTCGCAGCCCCAGGGAGAGCTGGGGGCAAGGAGGAGCCCAGCTCTGAGAAGCTGATCTGGACCCCTGGGAGGAACCTGCTCGGGGCAATGCTGGGAAGGAGCCTGCCTGTGGCGGGAAGAGCCTGATCCCCATCTCTCTACCTGAGGGATCTGCTCCATTTCACCTGAGCAACCTTGGGTGCAAACATGGCTTGTGGAGTCCGGGCCTACGGCAAAGCCTGATGTGCCAGGCTGGTGGCCAAGAGGCTCTGGGAACTGTGAAGGTTTTTAGCAGAGGGAGCCGACAAGCCCAGCTAACGGCAGAAATGCTGGTGCCAAGCGTGAGGAAGAGCAGGAACATTTGTGCAAAGAGCAGTGGGAACATTTGAGACCCAGGGTAAACATCAGATCTGTCTAATGGCGGCAAGGGGATGTCTCCTGCTTCTACTGGGCTGTGTGAGCATGCACTTGTTCCCAAAGCTCTGTGTGCTGTGATCCCCGCTGCGGGCAAAGCCTCAGCCCCCACAGACTTACACCTCCTCTGGCTGTTTCGGCAGAGGATTTGCTCCTGATTTGTAAACTGAATGACATCAAGAATTTCTCCTCGTCTCAGCGGCAGGTTCTTGCCTCCACCCCTCTTCTCCGTCGCTGCAGGGTCAACCATCATCTGAGTGAGGACATTGATGCTTCCTTCGAACTGAAACAAAAACAGCAGCGCTGCAGCTTGGCAGCAGCCCCAGGGGACCGTGAGCCGGGTGGCTCTGACCGCTCTCCCCTCTTGGAAAAAGCAGGGCCCTCTCAAGCCAAATGCTCTGTGGGACTGGTCCGATCTGGGGACAGGACAGGCATGACCTGGGTATTGGCTGGTCACTGCAGAGCACAGCTCCTCTCTGCCATTGCATCGTGCCCTTCGCAGGAGGTAAGGGAGAGCTCAGAGGGATAAGCTATTGCTCGTTGCTACTCACCTTGAATTTCTTCTGAAACTCCCTGTCTGCCTTCTCTTCCTTCTTGCATTCTTTGAGTGTCATTGGCTTTGTCTTCTGGGAGACCTGGGCTTCTCTGCAGAGTCGTTGAGATTCACAGGAAAGCTCAGGTGACCCCGTGCTCTGCTCCCTCCCTTCCCCTTCTCCCACCCTGGCTGCTGTCCCATCGCATTTCCCTGCCCCAGCTCTCCCTGAGCCCGGAGGTGCCTCCCTCCAGGGCTCCTGGGGCTTTCAGGCCAGGTTTAAACCTGTCAATTGTGCTCTTCACCATGGATATTTCTATTGCAAGCCCAGCAGAGACCATTAAACCACCAACTTTGTCAAAGCAGCCAGAAACCCTGGACATTTTGGGACCCTTAGAAAGAGTAAAAACCCCTGTTACCTCTGTGCAGCTGCCAGCAAAGCAACCCTGTTAGAGGCTTGATTGGCATCTTCACCTGTAAAACCAAACCCCAGGGGAGATGCTGCCGTGAGGCTGCTGTAAGGTGTAGATACCCACTAAGACAGTCATGAGACCGAAACAGCAGCAAGAGCTTTCTTCTCCTGGGACCAAACCCTGA
The DNA here is from genome assembly GCA_013399435.1 of Arenaria interpres. Lineage (NCBI taxonomy): Eukaryota > Metazoa > Chordata > Aves > Charadriiformes > Scolopacidae > Arenaria > Arenaria interpres. The sequence continues at coordinate 29,144 of VXAK01017614.1, forward strand.
GTTTTCCCCCTGAGTGCAGGGGGTCAGGGTTTCCCGTGCCTGTTTACAAGACAGCAGAGAAACCCATCACCCTCCCGTGCATGGGAGCAGCGGGCTCAGTGCAGGCTCTGCTGCTGCCCGTGGCTCATCAGGGCCTCGGGGCTCTCTGAGCTGCAGCGCTCACCCCCACCAGCATCCCAGCCCCTCCTGCACCCACCTCCTCTGGGGCGAGGATACACGGGCGGTCTGGACACGGGGGGCCGCAGAAAGCCTTGGCCTTTCCTGAGCATCCCAACAGGCTCTACATCATCATATATCTCATCTTCATCCCTGTGACGAGGCAGACAGCCATTAGGAAGCCCTGTTGCAGTGATGGCACTGGGGGGGCCAAGAGCAGATTTGAGGCTCCCAAGAGAACAGTGGGCAACAGGCAGTTGGGCTGCCCATGGGTTGGCCCCATGTCTGGGGCAGAGAGGGACAGCAGCTCTGGAGGTGCAGGAGATGGGCACTGGGGTGCAGGAGATGGGCAGTGGGGTACAGGAGATGAGCAATGGGGTGCAGGAGATGGGTGGTGGGGCGCAGGAGATGAGTGATGGGGCACAGGAGATGGACAGTGGGGTGCAGGAGATGGGCAGTGGGGCACAGGAGATGAGCGATGGGGCGCAGGAGAGGGCGGTGGGGCACAGGACACGGGCAGTGGGGTGCAGGAGGTGGGTGGTGGGACGCGATGTCAGCAGCCAGACCTGTGCAACCCATGAAGGACGGCACTCTGCAAGAACCCAAGGACCCCCTTGCTGTTCCCTCTCGTGCCCTTCCCGCTGGGTCAGGACAGCCTGGAAGGCACCTGGAATAAAAGTGCTGGCTCTGTCCTTACCCTGTTACAGTAGGAGCATCCTGTGGTGGGAACCGCGCTGACGCTGATGCAACGTAGCCTGGTTTCAGGTGACCTACAGTAAAAAGGGGAATGGGAGGGAGCAGAGAGGGACTATTTCACATTTTCTCCTTGGCTCTATCACCCACACGGAGGGTCAGAGCTGCCCTGGGCTAGATTAAGTGCAGAGGGCTGCAGGGAGATAAAATTGGCTGCATATCTGGATCCAGTGAGGCATTTTTACTCCATGGCCCATCTGCGAACTTTCTTTCCTCCCAGCACACTGGGGCACACCTCACCAGGGAGCTCACCAGGGAGCTTTTATTTGCATAGAATCATAGAATTGCCCAGGTTGGAAGGGACCTTTAAGATCATCGAGTCCAACCATCAACCTAACTCTGACAAAAACAAAAAAACACATTACCAAACTGTGTCTCTAAGCATTATGTGAACCTGTCTTTTGAATCCCTCCAGGGATGGTGTCCCAACCACTTCCCTGGGCAGCCCATTCCAAGGCTTAATAACCCTTTCTGTGGAAAAATTGTTATTAATATCCAATTTGAACCTCCCCTGGTGCAACTTGAGGCCATTTCCTCTTGTCCCATCGCCTGTTCCTTGGGAGAAGAGACCAACCCCCCCTGGCTACACCCTCCTTTCAGGGAGTTGGAGAGAGCGAGAAGGTCTCCCCTCAGCCTTCTTTTCTCCAGGCTGAACACCCCCAGCTCCCTCAGCTGCTCCTCACAAGACTTGTGCTCCAGACCCCTCACCAGCTCCATTGCCCTGCTCTGGACACGCTCCAGCACCTCAATGCCTTTTTTGTGGTGAGAGGCCCAAAACTGGACACAGCCCTTGAGGTGGGGCCTCATCAGTGCCTAGTACTGGGGGACGATTGCCTCCCGAGTCCTAGTCCCCACATTGTTCCTGATGCAGGCCAGGATGCTGTTGGCCTTCTTGGCCACCTGGGCACTCTGCTGGCTCATGTTCAGCAGACAGTTGACCAACACCTCCAGCTCCTTTTCTGTCCGGCAGCTCCAGCCACTCTGCCCCCAGCCTGGAGCGTCCATGGGGTTGGTGTGACCCAAGGGCAGGACCCAGCACTTGCCCTTGCTGAACCTCACCCACTTGGCCTTGGCCCATCCATCCAGCCTGTCCAGATCCCTCTGCAAAGCCTTTCTACCCTCCAGCAGGCCGACCCTCCCACCCAACTTGGTGTCATCTGCAAAATTACTGAGGGTGCACTCAATCCCCTTGTCCAGATGGTTGATGAAGATGTTAAAAAGAACCGGCCCCAATACCAAGCCCTGGAGGACACCACTCACGACAGGACACCAACTGGATTTAACTCCATTCACCACCACTCTCTGGGACCAGCCTCCCAGCAGAGAGTACTCCCATCCAAGCCATGGGCAGCCAGTTTCTCCAGGAGGATACTGTGGGAGACTCTATCAAAGGCCTTACTTTTTTCCCATTCTTATGTCCCTAATGATACTTTCCCCCCGGACCAGTGACAAAAGGGAAGGGGTAAAGGCCAAAATGGATATTTTGAATGTGGTTAAATCCCTAAACTGCAGATTTGTACCACAGTCAGGGCAAGTCCTACATATCTCCATGTTCTCAGAAGTGTCATCACCCAGAACATGCTGCTGCACTTTGTACGATGGCCGACACACCTACATTCCTGCTAAGTCCCATTGTTTTTATCACCAACCTGGCCAGCCAGACCAACCAACAACTGGCACAAAGATCTGCAGTACATCATCATTCTGCTGGGTTATTGTACCAAGTAATGTGCAATCATATACCAGGCCCTAAAAATCATAAGATTGCCCGAAAAATTAACAAAAAACCCAAACTGGGGCAGGGGTGTAATTCTAGATATTCAAACTTGCCTCAGTACCCACGAGACAAATAAATACTTGAAAACTGCTAGTTTGTAGGACATGCGGAGAGCAGACCCTCTCCCCCTCTGCCAGAGTTGCTCAGCCCAGGGACAGGGCTGGGCTTGGTGGGTGAGCACCTCCCAACACAATGGCATGGTCGGGCTGAGAGAGGCCTCCAAGCACCAATGCAATAATGACGTCTTACAACAACAACAATAACCAGCTAGCTTTTGCAGTTCTTATAAGGAAAGAAAGAGAAGCTCTACTCTCATGGTTGCCCTCTACGCCATGGCTATGACATGAGTAATAAGGAACCATCCTTTAAAAGGGGTGGTGAACAAGAACTTAGAGAAGTTGAGAAAGAAACAGGATTTGAAACAAGTTTCATCACCCACAGTGTGGATTAGCAGAGGGACAGCTGTTAAAAACCAACACATCTGCCTAGATCTGGAAGGCCACTGTGGAGCGTGGCAGGGCTCATGTCAAATGGAGAACCATGTCTAAGATGCACCAAGTGCTGTGTCCCATGGACAGCTGGTAAGGAGGGCACACCAAGCTAGCACCATGGCCCCAGCGGCCATAGCTCCAGTTGTGCCTGGGGAGTCTTGGCAGCTCCCTCAGGCTTGAAGGAGAATGGTGTTTCAGGCAGTGTGCTGCCAGCTTCAGAGAGCCTCTGTCCCTTGGCCAAAGGGTGTGTGAGCGCATCTTGCCCATGGGATGGAGACCAGCACTGTTTGTCACCAGCCAGGCTTGTCTGCTCTTACAGCCACACAGGGGTGGATTGGTTGGAAAGGATCTCTGGAGTGTCATCCAACCTCCTGCTCAGAGCAGAGATGTCCTTAGAGCTAGAGCAGGTTGTTTAGAGCCTCATCCAGGTGGCAACTGAATATCTCCACGGATGGAGACACCCATCTCCCTGATGCCTGTCGCAGGGCTGCACCACTCCCACAAGAAAGAGCCTTCTCCTAATATCTGACTGGAACTTCTCCTACTGCAGCTCATGCCTGTTGCCTCCGGTCCTGCTCCTGGGCACTTTGGGAAGGGTCTTGCTCTATCATCTCTTCCCGTTGGGTAGCTGTGGGCACGGAGACGACTTTCCCTTCACTTGCTCTCCTCCCAACCAAACAAGCCTGGGTCTTAGCCTCTCTTTTCCCATATGCTCCAGCTGCCAAACATCTTAGTGCCCTGCACTGGGCTGACTCCAGTTTGTCATCATCCCTCATCTTACTTACTCCAACCCTACTCCCTACACCCACCCCAGAGCCTGATACCTGTCCCCAGCCAGGGACAGGGCACTTAGTCCCCTTTGTTTCTTCACTAGGTGTCCTTCTCTCTCATTCCTTTCTGCATGGTATGGCTAGAAAAGCTCCTTTGGCATTACAAGCCCCCACCTCTCCATCAGCCCCCCCAGTATTTACATCTCCCAGAAGCTCCAGACTGTGACTGGGGAGATCTTCCTTTCTGAATGAGCTGCATCTTTCTTTGGGGAACTTGCAGGTGCCTGGCCATACCCAGCTGAGCGCTCCTTAGCGGCTCTGTGGCAGGACGGACAGGTGCTGCAGGATGTGCAGCTGCGCCAAACTTCTCCAGATCCACGACAGGAGGGCGCCTGGGCTTGGCCGGCCTCGCGCCCAGCACCTTGATGTGTGGCAAAGGCTTCCTCCGAGGCACAACTGGGTGCCCTGTCCCATGAGGGCTTCCCGCAGCATCCAGGGAAGCTGCAACAGCTGGGCCTTTGGCAGGAACAGCTGGAGAACCCTTGTCTCTGGCAAGTGGCCATGTCTGCTGGGTTGGGTTTCTCTGGGGGGGATTGGGGGCAGCTTCCACTTCCTTGTTCAATGTGTCTCCTCCTTCTGGCTTTGCAGGGGCTGAGGGGAAGCTGGCATCTTGAGCAGTCCCCTTCTTCAGTCGCACCATCCATCCTGGGGTCTCACCGACGGGATGAGGCGGCGAACGCTGTCCCACGCTCTGACCTTCACCATGAGTCGGAGAAGCCCTGCTGAAGTCCACTCTCCTGATCCGGGGGGGCTCAGGAGGTGGCTTTCCCTTGGAGCCCCACACAGGGGTCTGTCCCGGCTCCGTTGCAGGGGATGCTGTAGAGCGACTCTCCAGCCAGCCACCTGCTTCAGGAGGGTCTTTCCTATTCCCTTGCAGCTTTGCCCGTAGGTGCCTCACCACGGCCTCTTTCCCCTCCAGATGTGTCTGCAACCATTAAGAAAAGCTCCAGTTAAAACACCATGGAGGAACACTAGTCAAAGAGCCTTGGGGAATTTTGGGGAATGGCGTATTTCTTCAGCATGGCCTGACACTAAGCCTCCTCCATGAAATGTGGTCCTGGAGCGTGCCTGAGAAAACAACACTGGGCTGCACCAGATCAGGAACAGGCCCCACCACCATGAGGACATCCAAGAGGCATTTCATGGAGTCTTTTTGGTCTAATCCAGTCTCGTCCACTACCAAGGACCATCAAAACGAAGGATGGGATGGGAGATTATACCCTACTAGTAGCAAAGCTCCTGAGGACAGAATTTGAGATCTAGAGATTTCCCAGGGTTCAGATGGGAGCAACCTGCCTTGCCCTGGTCCTGGTTCCCATGAAATCCATAATGAATCCAGAGCCATCAGCATGCCCCCCGGAGGACAACCCAGGATAGTGCTGCTGAAACTCATCCTGCCAAAGCCTGCGTGCAAATAAAAAGGCTAGAAGGCAGCAGATCTGCCCTACTTTTCTGACCAGTGTGTTTCCTGTTCTGCTCACACCATGCACACGTGAACTGGGACACGGCCCTGGCTTCCTGAATGACCAAAAAGCACCTTTTTCTGAAGTCTCCAGAGAAAGGCTGCCAGGAGGAGTGTGGATGACTTTTGGAAGAGTGGCAGGTTTGGGGAACAGCACAAAACTCAGGTGGGATGGGGTTACATTTTTCCTAAGCTTCTCAGATGGACCATATGAGAGGGGAGGGATCATCTTGCCCTGCCCCATCTTTCTTACCGCTCCCTTGTCCCTGGACCGCAGTGCACCAGAGCTGGCTGCTCCACTTGCCCTCAGTAAGCCACAGGCTTTGATTCTGAAGTTCTCCTCCATCTGGGATTTCACATTGGGTTTGTGTTTGCGTAATTTTTTTCTTTCACAACAGAAGGGCTAGTGTGTAAAGAAGCTAGCACAATATTTTTAGACGTAAGTGCTCAAATGTATATGTACCTAAATAAGTGCAAGCTCCCCTCGCATCCCCGGGCAGCAACTCAAATTTCCCTGGTAAATGCTGCAAACGCAGCACTCTGAGCGCAGTCTGCGGTAAAGCACTGCGAATTTGCTATTTCCTTCACACCAGGCAGTGGAGCTTTCACCCAAACTAGTGAAAAAAACAACTTTTTCCAGATTCCCAAAGATGTTGCCAGGTTTTTTGGCACCTGAGTGATTCAGAGGTTTGTAATCATCAGTTTTGGAGCTGTTCCATGAGCTTGGACTTGCCCATAGCCCTCGGGTGTACCTGTGGGGTACAGCACCACTGGCACCACAATTTCAGCTTTTTCAATACATTTTGCACTGGTGGGTGCTCTCCTGGACTCAGTGGCAGAGTACAGCCTCCTCCTCTTTCACAGATTTTATATCCAGGCCAATGTCACCCAGCAAATCTCACACTGAGCCCAGGAACTGATCTGAGACCTTTGAAGCGCCAACCAGCTCAGACGTACAGGAGGACTTCGTCTTCCAGGAGGAGTGAGGGTCTCAGCAGGATCCAGCCCCTCGCAAGGACACTGCCAAAGCCTTTCCAAGCAGGAGACATGGCTCCACTCCCCACGCCCCGTCCCCAGATCCAGTGCAGCCCAGGTCTGGTTCTTACTCACCATTTTCCATTAGCGGATGCTTTCCTGCATGCTCATCTCCTTTCCAAAGGCCACCGGAGGCATCCAAGCAGAAGGACTTGTGCAAGGCAAGTCTCTCTGAAGTCCCCTTCCCCTGAAACCAGAAGCTCTTTCCTAATGGTTGGCGAGAAACTGTGTGCAACGCCAGGAAGTCGCTGTAGCCTGACTGTGAAACAGCCCGAGGAGGAGGAGGAACAGAAAGAGGAGGAGGAGCAGCTCTTGGTGCCCTGTTAGCTTGGATTCGGCTGCTGTTGGGAAGCTTGAAGCCCACAAAGTCCTGCTGCCCGTAAGAGTCCCACCCAGAAAAAAGCCTGGGGTTCAGGGAGTGACTCTGGGATGTGAGGAACTGGCCGCCGCGATGACGGGGGGGTGGGTTCCGTTCTCATCTGATGGTGGCCAATGTGAACCCACTGAAGGTCAGGTCTTCAGAGCCCCACAGAGGGCTGGAGGTGACTCGCAAGAGTTGCATGGCAAGACCAGCATGGCCCTGCACGACCGAGCTCTGCAGGAACGCGGGAGGGCTGGGGAGAGGGCTACGGCTTCCATCGTATCCAAACCAGGGGACATCTGCTCCACTGAGGAGCCGAGCTCTGCTGGGAAGCAGGGGAAGTGCTCTGCACAGCACAGTGCCGCATTGGGCCATCTCTGTGTTGAAATGTCCTGGTTTCACCATTTATTGCCTCAGAGGCAAGAAAGGTCTGAGAGGTTGAGTCAAGCTCTGTGGCAGGGACGCTCTGGCTGGCTGTGGGCAGGCACTGATGTCCCTGCCCCAGGGTGGCCTCCAGCCCTTTGGGATGATGTCCCACCAGCAGTGCCTGCAGTGGATCCTGCCCTCGGGTGGTTTTAGGGCTAAGACAGTGTGTGGAGGCGGTGGGGAAGGCTGGGGCAGGCACACATTGGCCAAGGATGGTGGTCCCTGGGTGTCCTGTGGAGGGTGGCGGGTGCCCAAGGCTGGCACTGGAGGGTTTGACAGAGAGTTGGAGCCAGAGATGGGGTGGAGATGGGGGTGTCTGAAGGTCCCACAGTGACCCGCAGGGAGCTGGCATGGGGACACAGGGCTGGCAGTGACCGGAGAGGTGGGTCCCCATCGCCGCCTGCCCCACTGCTCCAGCGCCACTGCCAGGGCCCCGTCTGGAGGCGAGGGAGGCCAAAGGGGGACAAGGGGTGACGGGGAGGCCCCAACGGCCATCTTGGAGGAGGATAGGGACGATGGGGGCCTCAAGGACCGTCTTGGGGGTGCTGAGCCCCACGGACCCGGGATGGCACGGCCCCCGGCACCACCGCTCCACCGGCTGCGGGCCCCGCCGGGCTGAGGCTCCACCGCTCCCCGGGGCCGGGCCCTCCCC
>VXAK01017614.1:42929-65422 GCA_013399435.1 Arenaria interpres
GCTCATGGGCATCCTGTTGTCCACCAGGACTCCCAGGTCTTTCTCCTCAGAGCTGCTCTCCAGCAGGTCAGCCCCAACCTGTGCTGGTGCAGGGGGTTATTCCTCCCCAGGTGCAGCACCCTGCACCTGATGTGTCACCTTTACAAAGTGACCAGCAGTGTGCGTCTTTGCTCTGAGTGAGGAGCATCCTACAGGGACCACCCGGGGAATGGCTCATACATTGCAAGGTGCTGTCTGCCTCCCCGCTCGCTGCCTCCCCGGGCAAATAAATCCCCTGGCAGCCCTTTCCTGCTGTGGCGCAGCACGGCTGGGGGGGCTGTCTCTTGCACGGATGCTGAAGGTCGGTTTTTAAATCAATGCAAAATTAAAGTTTTGCAGCACGTGTTGGGTCTGCGACTCCAGCAGGTTAAAGCTAATCAATTGTGGTGATGTTGAACTACTCAGTAGGCACTTTAAAGGCCAGTTTTCTTCCTGTGATGAAACGAGGATTTACATCAATCAGCCCCTTGAGTATGGACAGCACTACCAGCGAAAAATAGCTCACTTTAGAAAGCTTTCCAGAAGCAGCAGCCGTTAGCCAATAACCACTGATATTTTACAAACTCAAAATACAGCAGGGTGAACTGATCCAAACCTGGATGCCATGGTCCCACATCTCCCCGCTCCCACCTCCCTGTCCTCTGCCTGTGGTGCTCATGTGGCACTGTGGCAGGTTTGGGGACCAGGGAAATTGGGGTTTGGGCGGGGGTACACATGGCAGGTCTTTTCAGCTCCATGACCAACGTGAACGTTGGTGGCTGTTGGCGGGGAGAACTGGGTTTCTCTTTCTGCCCTGGATGCACTGGGTGCTCAGGCTTGTTCGGTACCTCCCAGGTCTGCAGTTCAGCCACAGCTGAGCGTTCACATTTTCCCTTTGCTAATCGATGTGTTCATCTATTCTCACCCCATCCTTCATGAGCTCACTAACGAATATAAAACCTGCTGCTTCCGAGTGAATTTTTAATTGTGTACTTTTTGTTTGGTAGCACATTTACAAATCTGTTATGAAATGTGTTCCCTCTGGTCTGCAAACCCAGCAGACGCGTGTGCAGCGCTAGTGCAGGGCTTTCTCTCTGGGATTTCTGAGATGCTCGGGCTGAAGGAGTCTCTCTCCCAGGAAGACTTCCCAGGGGTGGACTGTGCCTTCTTCTTCAGTGGTTTGCATCGTACTTGGCCCTGGTCTGAGTTTGGGTCTCCCCAGCATCATGCAAATGGTGAGGAGGAATCTCTTTGTCCTGGTGTTTCGCAGATGTCTCTGGCAGTCCAGTCAGTGTGGATGTCAGAAAGTGCTAGTCCAGCTGCCCATCCCAGTGGACCAGCTCCCTCGACCCCGGCCTCCCAGGGCTTTCCAGACACTCCTCCATGCTCGATTTCCTTAGAAGCAAGAAGGTGAGAAAAGTGTGTCTCTGTCCTCCCTGTTGGCTGCTGGGTCTGGTGAAGGTCATACTCTGGTGCCTGGGGTTGTGATTTTATACATGTTTTAAAATATCTGCTCTTGGCTTCTGCATTGCAGAAAGCCCATTGCTGAGCCTCTTGGAATCAGGGAATGGTTTGGATTGGAAGCTGAACTGGTTCATCCTGAACTGGTGTGCTGCCTTGTGAGTTCACACATAAACTAACCCGAGAGTCACCTCAGGTCAGATGAAATAATCCATTTTTATCAGGATGGAAGGTCACGTTGAAATTATTTTCCACATCTGCTTGGTAAAATCAGTTCTCCTGGAATTTGTTGATGTCACTTTATTGGCATTTCTGCATCTAACCCCATCCTGCTAAAGCGTTTCCGACGGCTCCTGTGACAGGGCTGTGCAGCAGCCGCTAGAGAGGGACAGAGACCAGGGCAAGTCGCAGCAGGACCTGGAGGCTCCAGTGAAGGAGCTGGAGGTACTGGGGAAGCAGGAGGGTGGTGGGGAGAACCATCCCCAAAGGGCTCCACTTGTGGCTGAGCGTCCCCCGTCCTGGAGAGCTGGAGAAGGACTCTACAACTACCTGAAAGGAGTTTGTAGAGAGGTGGTGGTTGTCCTCTTCTCCCAAGGGAATAACGACAGGAGCAGGGGAAATGGTCTGAAGTTGCGGCAGGGGAGGTTTAGATTAGATATTGGGAAGAATGACTTTACTGAGAGGGTGGTCAGACACTGGGACGGCCTGCCCAGGGAGGTGGTGGAGTCACCATCCCTGGAGGTATTTACGAAGCTTGTAGATGTGGCACTTCAGGGCATGCTCTAGTGGCCAAGATTGTGGGGGTCTTTTCATAGAATCATAGAATCATAGAATTGTTCAGGTTGGAAAATAGCTTTGGGAACATCAAGTCCAATCATCAACGCTACTCTACAAATTTCTCCCCTACACCATATCCACCAACACCACATCCAAACGACTCTTAAACACATTCAGGGATGGTGACTCAATCACCTCCCTGGGCAGCCTATTCCAGTGTCTGACCACTCTTGCTGTGAAGAATTGTTTCCGGATGTCCAGTCTAAACCTACCCTGTTGTAGCTTGAAGCCATTCCCTCTTGTTCTATTGCTAATTACCTGTGAGAAGAGACCAGCACTAACCTCTCTACAATGTCCTTTCAAGTAGTTGTAGAGAGTGGTGAGGTCTCCCCTCAGCCTCCTCTTCCTCAAACTAAACAGCCCCAGCTCCTTCAATCGCTCTTCATAAGATTTTGTGTCTTTATGGTTGGACTCTGAGTGATCCCAGAGGTTTCCAACCATCTTCATGGTTCTGTGTGATTCTGTGTGAAGGCTCTGCTCCTCCATCCCCAGCCCTTGTCTTCTGTGACCCGGCTGCAGGGCACAGCCAGGGGGAAAGAAAATTAGGCAGCGTGAAGTGCTTTTTTCCAGAGGTGGAAGAATCGGCATTTACTTCCCAGACGTGTGACTGGAAGGTGCTGGACGAGGCTGTTGTCCCTGGGGTGGCTAATGGACAGTGGCTCATTCGGTGATAATGGCCCAGGGCTGGGAAATGTGGACTCGCCCCCAGCTTCGCCTCTGCCCTAGGGCAGGTCTCGGCACTTTCCTTCTGGATTTTCCCTCTAAAGTCAGGCTGACACTTTCAGTGTCATGTTAAAGACTGGCAATGACAGGGGTGGGGGATGTTAAAAATCTCACCAAGAAATACTGGCTTTTAAAAATCGTTCGTCATTTTGTGTCTCTCTCTTAAGGCATCCCAGAGAGATTTGCTTTCAGAAAATGCTTTTCCCTCTCCTGAAAACATGGCCCCATCCTGGAACAAAGAAATCTCCTCCAGCAGCTGAAGAAGGAGCTGGGAGGGGGCAGGAAACTCTCACAATCATTTTAGAGTCAGGAACCACACACAAATCCTGAAGGACCCACACCCAAGGGCTGGGACAGGGCAAGACTAGGTCCCTCTTAGAGCCAAAACCCAAGACTGACTGAGCCATCTCCTCAGCCTCCCTTCCTCTCCTCTAACGCATGCAACGGGTATTTTAATCCTAATTTAATTGACCAAGAGAAAAAAACTGGGAGGCTGAGCAGATAAACTGTTTCTTTCTACACAGAACGTAGGTTCAGGCTGAGCCAGGCAGGACAGGCTGTGTCTGTTTCCTTCCAACTGGCCGTGAGTTATTGCTGGAGGAGCCTCTGTCTCCTCTCCAGCTGTGCAGTCCCTGCCAGGGCCAGCCAGGACCGGCATCGGTGTCATGTCCTGGCCTGGAGGTGACACAGCAGCCCAGATGTGGGCTTTTGGCCTGTCCACCCAAAGCCCCTCTTCGCCCTGCTCACTGCAGGGCTTCCTTAGCAGCCAGACTAGGGATGTCCAAGCTGAACATAAGTTATGTTTACCCTGGGAATTTTTCATTGAGTTAAACTTGAATAGGGAAAGAAAAGGGGAAGCAGGACTGACTTGGTCCTGCACCCCCAGAGCCAGGGCCATTGCCTGCCTCCCCTTTCCTCCTTTCTTGTACCAGCATTCCTCCACCCCACGATGTAATAACTCAAGAGGAAATGGCCACACAGAGATGATGGGTATTAGGACCAATTTCTTCACAGAAAGGGTTATCAAGCCTTGGAAGAGGCTGCCCAGGGCAGTGGTGGAGTCACCATCCCTGGAGGGATTTAAAAGCTGGGCAGATGTGGTTCTGAGGGACATGGGTCAGTGGTGGTTTGGGCAGTGCTGCGTTGATGGTTGGAGTTCATGATCATAAAGGTCCTTTCCAACCATAACGATTCTGTGATTCTATTCTGAATCATGCTGAGGTGGGGAGATGCTGCTTCTGTCACCCCAGCCCCAGCCAGCTTGTCTGCCTGTATGGGGAGCTGAGAGCCCAGCCCAGAGCAAAGCCTTTGGAGATGCCCATGGAAATATATCTCCAGGAGAGCTGGGGACACCGGGGACACTGGCTCCAGCATCTGAGAAACCCATGCAGGGCACAGGCCCCTGGCAAATCCAGAGAGAAATGCTGTGTGAGTAAATGGTGAATAATGTTCCCTGGTGTGAGCACACGTCTCTGGAAAAAGCGCTGCTATGGATATTTTATGTTCAAAGACCTTTTTTCTTCATAAGGTGTAATGGCTCAGGCTGTGTCTCCAGAGATGGGGCTTTCACAGGGTCAGGTACAGGATTCTCAATTTGGCCCAGAATATCCTCCCTTTGCCTGGTGGTCTGAAACAGAGATGGAGGAGAAAAAGCTATCACTGAGATCCTGAGCTGGTGAAGGAATGAGCCCCAAACTCAGCACGGGGACCCTCACAGAGAGAATGTCACTCTCTGTGCTAGGTGCTGGACACGGGGCACCACGCTGTGTCTGTGCCACCCGGCAGAGCCTTGGTGAAGATGCTGCTGCCGTAGCGGCCTCAGGCGCAGCCCCGGGTTAAATTTCCTTCTTATTCCATGCAGATACACTTTTCCACATGCCCACAAAGTTCAACACTGCTCTAGTCAAAAACTCACACCGTGGGGAGGTGGTTCAGATGCTGGAGAACTGCGAAATGAAGGAAAAATGCTGCCGCGTTTCCCAGGTGGAATATTATTATAATATTGTTCACAACTCTGTGGAACACAGGGAGGAATGGCTCAAGGGTGGTTCCCTGTGGCTTGGTCTCCTCTCCTGTGGGCTCAGCCGTGCTGCTGGGCCCATGGGGGGATTTGAACAGCCGGGTGGGTGCTCTGATGTGGGCAGCTTCATCCTAAGCTAAGCATGCCCTGGCCACAAACCTTAGTGGCAAAAAGCGCACATTTCTATTTTCTTATGCTATGAAATCCAATACATTAATTTATGGATATATCAGTGCCATGAAGTGACAAATGGGCTTTTCTTTGGGATAAGGATTTATTTAAAAAATAGTTAAGGGAGCAGTGTGATATTTATTTTTAAAATTATTTAGTCATTAGATATGTCTTAAGCTCAGTTCAACGGAGACTCTACTTCAACATACCTTCGTGCACGGGGACCTCTGACTCAAGCACTGGTGTGCCCCCAAGATACTTCTCCTGACAAGCTTAGCCTCGCTGCTGCAGTGTCTCGGGGCTGTACATTCAGGGCGAAGTGACAGGCAAAGCCGGTCCCCTGGGGTGTCCCCAGTGAAGGTGCTGCGGGGGATTTTCACACCTTTGTTCTGCAAATCTTTCCAGGAAATTGATGTGGGAAGGTGCTTGGGCAGCTGCTCCTCGGGGGATCCCTGCGTGCTTAGGTAAGCACAGCTGCCAGCATCCAGCCATTCTCCTTCCCAGGGCACATCCGCACACATTCCCAGGCAGATCTGAGCTGTCCCCATTCTTACTGCTCCCGGGGCAGGACCTGGGAGGGTGCCATGGGGACGGATTTTTGGGAAGCACCCACCGCTCACCCTCTGGGCCGTGCCTGACTGTGAAGGTGAAGCAGAGCAGTGTTTGCAGCGGTGCCACAGCGGCACACAGCTCCGTCGCTCCACAGGATAAAGAAAACCCAACGAGGATGCACAATTCGGGGTGTTGAGCAGCTGGTTATAGCACTTGTGGTGTCCCATGGCAGCAAACACAGATGGGAAGAGGGTCCTGACAGTGGCTTTCTCCAGCCTGGGATGTGCCATTCCTGCTCCCGGCCTGTGATGTGTGGGGTGGGAAGAGGAGAAGGAGGAGGATGCTCTAGGTCAGGGTTGGTCCAGACGGTTGTCTCAGGCCAGGGGGGCAGCACTTTATGTCACCTACAGACACGAAAAAAGTAGCAAATGCAAAGGGAAGCAAATCAAACCACAAAGTAAGAAGTAATCCCTGCTCTGCACAGGCAGAGAGGGAGGAGACAGCTCACTGGGCTACACCAGGGGTAAGGAACAGATGCTGCCTCCCTTCTCCCCAGCCCTGGTCCAGGGCATCTGCCCTTTTTCCAGGCAATGGCACTTGGGGCCCCGGGGCCTGTGGGGGCAGGGAGTGTACTGGGTTTGTCTCTAACTGCAGGGACTCCCAAGGCAGAGAGAAATGTCTGGTTTGGGTAAAAGCTGCCTCCAGCCACTGCACCCCTCGCCAGTGTGATGTGCACACCTTCAGGAGCTGCTGGGACCGTGGTCGCACTCTCATTGCCATCCGGCAGTGCAAGTGCTGGGGGCAGCGGCGCCGGGGACCTGCAGGTGGGGCTCCTGCAAGACCCCTGCCAGACTGTCTGTAGTATATGTAAATGAGAGAAGGCTATTTTTTTGAATAAAAGCTGGTTTGAACAAAGTTTATATAAATGAATCCTCCACAAAATGTTTTGCAGCCTGGAAAATTAACATCATGGGCAGTTCGCAGCTCCCTGGGGGCTCCGCTGTGCAGCTCCCCTTCGCTCTGCCTGAGCATCCCAGGAGGATGCGGCACGAAGAGGGATGCGGCCACCTGGCAGGAGCTGGGGGTCGCATGGGCCAAGCTGCTCCCACGTACAAAATGGGAAGCAGGAGTGGGAGAGGAGAGGGAAATGGGCAGGTAGGCATGTTGGGGCTTAGAGGTCCCTTCTGCAGGCAGCACCAGTCGTCCTGCAGGACACTGGGGAAGTGAGCAGGAAGGAGAAGGAAAGGATCCAGAGGATGCGAATAGTTTCCTCTATCAATTAACTCAAGCCTGTCATTGCCTTCCTGCCTCTTCTGGGTAACTAACAGCCCTTTCACCTGTCAAGTGTTGTGTTAGAAAAAATTATAGCTACCAGCTGGGCAAGTAGCCTTCAGTTTGTCTCCTGTTGCACTGGCCTGGGAGGCTTTGGCCAGGGAGCCCCGCTGAGTCCCGGCTGGCAGACGGACAGATGGATGGTGCTGGCTCTGCTCCTGCACCTTCCCCTCTCCACACCAAGCCTCTTGCAGAGCCTTGTCCACAGGGGAGTCCCCTATGAGATCTAACAGGCTCTTTTCTAATCTTGCTCATTTTATCTGATGCACTGGCGGGCATTGTATAATGCTAATTTCTTCTGTTCCGTCACATGGCATTAAAACAAACAGCAAACGTAGAGTCCACATGCACTGTGTCAACACGTCCACCTTCACCAACACAGTCTCTCTGTGCTTGGGGAATAAAAGCAAAAGAATTGGCTTTTATCCTGTCATCCAGAGGACATAGGGTTCTTGTAATATTTCAGGAATTAGCAGCAAGGGCCTTTTAATCCCCAGGAAACTGATTGGCTATTTTTTTAAAAGGCAAAGCTTAATGGTGGTTTGATTCCTCCTGCTGCTGTTACTGCCACAGCCCAGGCCCGGCAGTGCTGCGGAGGGGGGCTGCACCCCCTGGGGCTGCCGGTTCTCTGCTGGAAACCCGCTTTCCCCATGGTCTTGGCTCCTTGGGCTCCATTTCATAGGCATCACCATGGGGAGCGTCAGGGGATGCTCAGCCTGGCCATCCCTGCTGTGTGAAGGAGCTCCACGCACCCACCCCACTTGTCAGGGACGTGGGATGGGGACAGCAGTGTGACACCGCCACTCGATGCTCCTGGCTCCTGGCTGCGGCGCAGGGAAGCAGAGGCTGCTGAGGCAGGAGAGCGGTGGGAAGGGGACATTCATCCAGCCCGCTCCGCTCTGGAGGGGCTGCATTCCTCCACACAAAGGTCCTCCTGTTTGTCCCATTAGTGCCATCATTAAAAACCAGTTAGTCTCCTACCGAGAGCAAACGCATCCCAGCCAGGACCTCACCAAGGGGCTGTATGGGCCCAAGACCCCCGTGTCCCCTGCCAGCCCAAGGAGCAGTGGGGTGAACCCACCTCCCTTCCCACTTGTGTACTGGGGCTAATTGGTGCAGGGTGCCCAGGAGCCCAGCTTCACACCTTGTTAGCATGGCAATTAGCTCTCTTTACCCTCCTGATAGCTCATGTGCATATTTGACTCCAATCCATCTTTCCAGTGAGTTATAAATGCAGCACCAGACAGGCAGAGGGATGTGGAGCTGGGAAGGGGGCAGCAGAGCCATGCTGGGGACTGTCCTGCTGTTGCTGGCCCTTTCCAAGCCAGCCTGCCCGAGTCCGGACAGTGTGGCGAGCCGGCGAGCTGAGGCTCTGAAGAGGCTCCTGGAGGTCTTTGGCATGGAAGATCCTCCACCTCCCCCCTCTCACTCCAAGCAGCCGCCCCAGTACATGGTGGATCTGTTCAACACTGTCGCCAACGCGGACGGTGTCACCAAGAACCCTGACATCCTGGAGGGCAACACAGTCCGCAGCTTCTTGGATAAAAGTAAGGACAGGGGGTCCCCGCAGTGCTGGGGACGGGGCTGTGGGAAGGAGCCAAGCGCTGCTGGTGGAGGTGCCACCCCTGCTTTGGCTCCACTTCCCAACTGTCCTTCCCTGCAGCTCACGGAGAGAAGATGCAGTTCCTCTTCATCCTCTCCAGCGTGGCCAAGAACGAGAAGATCCTGACGGCAGAACTGCATCTCTTCCGCCTCTGGCCAAGGGCCACCAATGGGCCCAAAAGGCACCACTTNTCAGGTGCTGTGGTCACTCGCCTGCAGCTGGGGCATGGCCGGGGTCCGCGAAGTTCATACAACTGAAGTGTCACTGCATTGCACAGAGAATCACAATGATTAGATGTTGTTCTGATCTGTGCACGGACCAGCCAAGGCACTCGCAGGGTGTGACAAATCCAAGCTGCCATCTCCTCCAACTCCTGCCTTTGTTTCTCCCCAGTCCCTGTGTCAGGGTCTCTCCCCTCTGGCAGGACCCACTGGTGGTAACTGCCCCTTGCTGCCTTCCCCAGGTCAGCGTCTACCAAGTGCTGGAGAAGAGTGAGCCGGACGCGCCCGGAGGGAAGAAGCTGCTGGCGTCCAGGCTGGTCTCGCTGCAGAGCTCGGGCTGGGAGGTCTTTGCCATCACGCAGGCGGTGAGTGCTCTTCCCTGGTTTGGGTGGCACAGAGGGAGTTTGTGTGACAGGGCATTTTTTAACCCATTTCGACTCCAGCAGCCTCTGGGGCTCCAACGCAATTTGCCATCCAGACCCTCTGCAGCAACGGGGGTGGGGGAGGAACAGCCTTTGGGAGGGGAGTCAAAGCCCTGCCAAGAGCGTCAGGGGCTGCTCCATCCTGCCCCAGGCTGGTTCCACTGCTCCGCAGGTAACGCCAGTGCTGGCTCCTGCCATGGTGTCCCCTGTGCCGCAACAGCACAGACCCTTTGCCCAGGGCTGGGGGACACAGTGTGGCTGTGGGTGGTCCCAGCTCATGCCACCGCGCTGCTGACGGGCTACCAGGTCTGCTGGCCTGGCAGTGCCGCAGGGACACCAGTGCCGTACCTGTCCTGCCACGGTGACACTGGTTTGGCTCCCCAGGTTCGTGACTGGATGGAAGATGAAAGCAGCAACCAGGGTTTGCTGGTGACGGTCCAAGGCCTGGGCGGGAGCCCACTTGACCCCCCCCCGCTGCAGTTTGCATCCGGCGGGGACCACCACGAGAGCAAGAAGCCCATGTTGGTCCTGTTCACAGACGATGGGCGCCGGGGAGCATCCCTGCCCATGACCGGCTTCCCAGGTGGGTCCTGTCCGCCCCTGGCACAGCTCTTGTGGTGCTGCCATCCCCTCGCCCTTGGGGTGCTGCGGTGCTCTACTCGCATGGGTGTCTTTGAATCCACGGCTCCTTCTCTGGCCAGAGGGAGAGGCCATCTCCTTTCTGGCTTAGTCCGTGCAGGGGTGCAGGCTCGCAGGTGTAAATCTGCATTTTGCTTGCCCTGATGAGCACAGCTGTGGGGCTGTGAGGTTGTCACCTCCTGGTGGCTCTGCCTGGGCTGGTGACAGGCTGTGACTGAAGGGCTTGCTGCACCAGGTGGCGCAGACAACACGTGTGAGGAGGGGAGGGGTGGCCGGCGGGGGGGAACACACGCCGTGTTCTCCCTCCTTCCAGGCTTCTGTGATGGCTAATGGCATCGGGTCCTCATTTCTGGCAGATTTACAGCCTCAGGCTCCCATTCTCCCTGCAAAGATGCCGATGCCCAAGCTGACTGGGCCACGCAGCATCCGCTCGCTGGACCGGCTCCAGCCCTGCCAGAGACATCCCTTGTCCGTGGACTTTGAGGAGATCGGCTGGTCCGGCTGGATCATCTCACCACGGGGGTACAACGCCTACCACTGCAAGGGCTCCTGCCCCTTCCCGCTGGGCGAGAACATGCGGCCAACGAACCACGCCACCGTGCAGTCCATCATCAATGCCCTCAAGCTGAGCGAGGGCGTCAGCAGCCCTTGCTGTGTCCCCGACAAGCTCTACTCCATCAACCTCCTCTACTTTGATGACGATGAGAATGTGGTCCTCAAGCAGTACGATGACATGGTGGCCGGGAGCTGCGGCTGCCACTGAGGAAGGTGGAGGAGGAAGGTGGAAGTGCCACCATGGCGAAGGCTGCTCCTGCTCCCTCCAGAGCATCTTTGCAGGGGTCTCCATCCCGCAAGACTCCACAAAAGAGACCAGGGTGAGGAAAGCAATGGGTGCCCATCTCTGCCCTGGGTGGCATCACCCCCTGGTAGTGCCCAGGAAGGCTCAGGGCCAAGCTCTGATTAAAACGACCTGAATGAGCCCACACGACTCTGCAGCCCAGGGACGATGGCTCCATTTTGGGGTGCCCTGCGTGGGAGCGCAGGTCTCCTTCCCCGCGCAGAGGCTTCCCACAGGCTGTACTATATGTATATAGCAAGAGCACTAATATATGACAGAAACTGCCTGTACAGTGGCCTGTAAATGTCTGTACATTTCTGCATTGTTGTGACTTGTAAAATGAATTCAGAGGAACTATTAAATGTGCCATTCTCCAAGGAGGTGTTTGTGGAACCACTGCTGGGGTGGGGGGTGGCCAAAACATGGGAGGGGGGTGCAAGCAGAGAGATGAAGACGCAGCCGCAGCGCAGTCTCTGGGGAAGGGTGTGTTCGGCTGAGGACCTCCATTCCTTGGAAGCCAAATGATGTCAGGCTCCATCAGCCAGCCCAAAATGGAGGGTGGGGGGCAATTCCTGAGCAGGCAATGGGGGCACGTGGCAGGATGCGGTGATGCGGTGATGGGGTGGGGGATGTAGAGGTTCACAGGTGATGCTGCCAGGGCGGGTGGGTGGTGGGCAGCTCTGGGAGAAGATGGTTGGAGGAGGCTGCGCTGCACCGAGGGAAGGTTCCTCATGGAAGAGAAATGGGGTGGGAAGCAGAGCCAACCACCAGTGCGGGATTGCATTTATACTGGGGAGGAGCAGAGAGGATGGGTGTTGATGTGGGTACCAGGGAGCGGGTGTAGGTGCAGGAGGGATGTGGGCAGGGGTCCCCGTCTCATACTTGCTGGCACAGACCCCTACAGTCCAGGACTCAGCAGGAGCCTGGCTTTCCCTGCTGTCCCTCAGCCCCTCCAAGCCTCTTTCCATCAGCAACAGTTTGCAACAGCAGCGGCTTAATGGTGGTCCCAGGCTTACACCAGGACAAGCCCCCCCAGCAGCTCTTCATCTCCAAGCCCAGCTTGCAGGTGTCCAAATCCCACCCTGGTGGGCACCAGTTTCCTCCCACTGCTCACCCAAAAGCAGCACCCGTGGCTGTTGGCCATTCCCCACTACTGCCTGGGGTCCCTCTCCCCATCCCACCCCAGGGAAGGGTGAACGCCCGCCAGGGAGACCATTGACTAGATATGGAGGGAAAAATCCTTCCCCTGTGCCCTGCAGACATGTCTCCCGCTGTCACCAGGACCTGAACACGCAGCAGAGCCAGTGTGTCCTAACCATGTGTAGTCATCCCAGTTCCGCTTCCAACAGTCCCCAGGCCAGGTACCTCATCCCCAAACCAGTGTGCAGACAGACTCCTCTGTATCGCCTGAAAGCTCCCATCCTCCCCCGACTGGCAGGAGAGGTGGTTGTGAGCCCCAGAGAAACGTCCCCTCCTCACCCCACAAATTACAAGCAGTTTATTGAATTACACGAAGTGGCAAGACCTCCAAGACAATGAATGGGTTTGGTCCAGTTTATTAAATGCCTGTTCCTGGGGATGCTCTGGCTGCCAGCTCTGCACCCCAGGGGTGCCCGTGGTTTCCATCGCAGCAGCATCCTGAGCCAGAACCCCCAGGCTCCCAGGGCAGTGGGGGGTGAAGTGGGTTTGCCTGGAAGGGCTCGTGGCTGCAGACATCCTGCCACAGCTGTACAGTGAGCTCTCTAGCTAGTCCTTTACCGACCACTCTGGGGGACAGCAGGCTCCAGCACGCAATGGCGACTGTGTCACAGGACAGTCACGGGCATATTTCACTCCTCCAAACAGCCCCCGCCAGCAGTGGCACCTGTACAACAGCACGTCCCTGCTACCACTTGCTGCTCCTGCCTGAGTGGTGGAGCCTCCCCAGGGGACAGGACCTGCTGAAGAGACAGCCAGGCTGCAAGGCAGGACACGTCGCGGCGGAGGGGTGTGCGGGCGGGGGTCAGTGGTGGCAGCGGGGATCAGCGCTCCAGCACTCCGACAGCTTCCGCACAACTCGCTCCTTCAAGCGGATCCTCCTGGAGAGCTTGAGGGAGTGGCTCGCCTCATTCTCATGGGCCTTCAGCTTGGCATAGTAGTCAGAAAACTTGTTGTAGAGAATGGAGATGGGCATGCCATTGAGGATGATGCCAAAGGAGATGCAGCCAAATGCCACCACCCTGCCCAGCAGCGTGTCGGGTACAGTGTCTCCGTAACCCACAGTGGAGAGGCTGACCTGGGTGAGGAAGGAAAAGGATAAAATCCTACGTGAACAAGCTCAGCAGACCCTGCCTGCCCGTGCTAGGGCTCACCACCCTCTGCCCCTGGGAGCTGGATGTCACCTGAGAACAACACCGTGGCTGCAGCCAGCCTGGCTGTCCCTGCACGGCCAGGGCTCAGTTTCCCCAGCCTGGAGAACCCAAAGACAGGGCTGGATGAGGCCCCACCAGCAGAGACCAGAGGCAAGAAGTCCTGCTCCCTCCTCTCCTTCTCGTGTGTCTCTTCAAAAGCAGCTGGATGTCACCGAGCCGAACTTTCTCCAGCAGCCAGACTGTCTGCTGGAGCTTCCTGCCCCCATGGAGTGGTGGCTCCGGTGTTTCCTGGCTATAAGCTGCCCGGTCCCTCAGGAACGAAGGTTCCCGGACCCTCCCTCCAAGGGAAACAGGCACTGCCCAGGAATGTACCCAGAGGAACGGTGTTTCAATGACGGGGGAGCAGGACTATGGGGGACAGGGTGAGAGCTGAGGCAGAGAGGTTTGGGCTTTGCATGAAGCCATGTCGACCGGGGACAGGATCAGCCTGTGACGTTTAAATACTCAAATCTGGTGATTTTGCTAAGTGATTTTGCACTTCCTCGAGGCGGGAGGTATTTGCAGCAGGCAGCCTGTGGTGGCCAAGAGGGATTATACGAGCAGAAGTGATCTGTGGGATCGTTTCATCCGTAAATCAAAATGCCCTCCTAACCCCTGGCTCTCAAGTGCTTTAGCTGCTCCTCATCTCGGAGGTAATCCCAGGTTTATTATAGCGCTCGGCTCAGCAGAGCTGCCAGCTCCCAGCACCAGCAGGGCAGCAAACAAGGGCTGAGCAAAGGCTGCAGCACACCCCGGTCAGCGTCCCCTCTCAAGACATGGGCTGAGGCATGGTGTGACCGTGTTTCGTTGATTCCCACATGTAGTCCTGGGTCCCCATGAGCAGCCCCACAAGCTCTGACCCTCTCACACCTCCCAAGCCCAACCAGGCTGTGATGCTGCACAAGCCTCAGGCTGTCCCGGGCAGCTGTCCCCACGCCCATGGGGTCTGAACCACATCCACCCAACACTTAGGTCCCATGACAGAAAAAGCCTGGGCTGAGTTACACTCCCCTTGTCACTAACCTAGCCCTGGAGGTTCCAGGCCACCACCTCTGTCCCACCATCCCACCCCAGCACCAGCTTTTGAGCCTCAGAGCTCAGTCCAAATCTCTGATTTCTTTTCTCAGAGGGTGCAGGGCTCTGGGTTTCCCACCATTACTGAGCTGATGGGAAGACTGGGCCCTTTTCTGCCTCCTGGCCCCCAGCAGTGCTGAATCCCTCAAGCACCAGGGCAGCCCCTACCCACGGAGCCCCACCGCACCCTCCTCTGGAAGAAGGAGCTCACACCTTACCGCTGCCCACCACCATGCGTAGGGGATACTGGTGAAGTTGGTGCCTGGCACATCATGTTCCACCGAGTGCATGAGAGCAGAGAAGGTGAAGACCCCCATGGCGATGAAGAGGAAGAGGCAGCAAACCTGCTGGTAGCACTGGCGAATGGTGAAGCCAAAGGCCCGGAGGCCAGTGGAGTGGCGAGCCAGCTTGAGGATGCGGAAGATCCTCATGAGCTTGATGAGCTTCAGGACTTTGCCCAGCTTGCTCACATTCTCCACCTTGTGCAGTTCCTCATGGTAAAGCGTGTCTGCTTCGTCCAGATTTTCAAAGAGGATCTGGATGTAGAAGGGCAGGATGGCAACCAGGTCTACAGCATTAAACGCTGCCCGCAAAAAGTTTTTGAAGCTGGAGGAGGATATAAGCCGCATGAGGTATTCAGAGGTGAAGAAGATGGCACAGATCATCTCCAGCTGCTCCATCCACATCTTCCCTGTCTTGTGTTTCATCTCTTCCACTGTGCTCAGTGTCATGCCCACGATGGAGATAAGCACAAAGAAGCTTGACATGACAGCAATGATCTTGGCTGGGACAGAAGAGTATGGGTTCTCAATGAGGTTCCAGATCATCTTCCGAAACCGTCCCAGAAAT
The DNA here is from genome assembly GCA_013399435.1 of Arenaria interpres. Classification (NCBI taxonomy): domain Eukaryota; kingdom Metazoa; phylum Chordata; class Aves; order Charadriiformes; family Scolopacidae; genus Arenaria; species Arenaria interpres. The sequence goes on from VXAK01017614.1 coordinate 58,080, forward strand.
TTGCCCTCAAAGTGTTCTGCTGAGTCCAGAGGCTCCAGTTCTGCCTCCAGCTCCTTCTGTATTTTCAGGTACTCGCTGAGTTCATCTTGCTTTTCCTCAAACAGGATCCGGCAGCAGCGTTGGGAGTATTTCAGATGGATTCCCCAGTACTCGATTTCCTCCACAAAGTTACTGGGGCACATCTCATCCATTATCCACAGGACCCCGCTGCGGTAGAAGTGGAAGATGTAGTGGAAAATTGAAGGATCTCTGTCAAAGAAGTACTCATTCTTCTGCACTGAGTAGTCATCGCAGAGCTGCAGCTTCTTCATAGGGTCAGTATAAAGGGCCAGCTTCCCAAGCCTGGTGATGGGATAGCGAGCTGCTATCTTGATAGCTATCTGGAACAACTTGCCACCAACATTAATGTTGAGCAAGTACTTGTTCCTTTGGATGGGAGTCTTGCTTTTCTCCTGGTTTCTGTCTGTCATGTTCTGCATGGAGCTCCATGGCTTTACCAGGCTGTCCTGTGCAAATGGGATGTGGACTTCCTCTTCCTGCGGGGTCCGGCAGCGGCCCCGGCGGTCCCCGATCTTCAGGCTGGCAGAGAGACTCGCACGCCTCGCCCCCAGCTGCCTCATGGTGCCTGACCCTCCGAAGCAGTGATTCCCGTTAGGGGCTGTGGGGCAGCAGCTCTGGCTTCATGGGGATGTTCCCGGTGGGCGCAGGCTGACTGGGACGCATCGTGTGAGCTCAGAGGAGCAGTGGCGAGCTGCTGCCCGAGGGGCACTGGCCATGTCACGGTGCCACGTGGCACCTGCCGGGCTCCAAAGCCGATTGCTGATCAGATTGCGGTTTGCATTGTCGGAGTTGGAGGCAGCTAAGTGTCCGCTTCTTAAGACAATAATGAGATTGAAGCACTAGCCCTTTACGTAAGGAACTATTTCCAGCTCTCACTTCTCTTCTTCTTTATTCTGTTCTTATTAGCTCTTTGTGTTTGTCGCACGCTACCCTGTTTCCAAGGGGGGCGTCCATGATCGCAAGTGGAAAAGAAAGAATGAAGTCGCCTTGGTTGAATCCTGAAAGACCCTGTGCCCTGAAAGGCACGGAAAGGTGCAGACATGCAGGATTTGTACCAGCTTTGTACCCCCACAACAGATGCTGCTCTTGGCACCGGTCAGTCGTTAAGCACACGAGTGCTAATGCCCCTGCTCCGTCAGCTGTCACAGCCCAGAGAAGGGAAACGGTTGTTGCCGCCCAGCTCATCCCTCAAAGCCCCAGAGCGCAGATTTACAGGGGAAGAGGTGAAGGAACCATCTCACCCTCCACGCAGTGCCCGAGCAAGTCACCAACATGACAGGTCACTCCTGCAGCACTGCCCTGTGCTCCTTGCCCATCACACCCACCTTCAGCCCCACACCACCCCCATTCCAGGAAGGTGGAATGGGACACTGGACACACAAGTGTGCAATGAAAGTTTCCCCTGAACTACTTCAGGGACTGAAGAGGAGGAAATAATCCTTTGGATTTGCAAGTAAAAGGAGAAGCAAAATTAAATGGGCTGATATTTGATGTCTGATCCAGGAACACAACCCTACCTCAGCAGGTGAAACATCACGTTGATTTCCATGAACTGATCTAATTAAACACAGAGACCTGGGGCACAAGGCTGAAAAGCAGCTCAGGCTCCACTGCAATTGAAGTCTCGGAGCCTGGGGATTAGGACAACAAAAATGCTTCTGGCACCGGTCAGACGAAGGGAAATTGCTGTCACAAACATGGGCCCAGGTTTTGGCACAAGATCCATAACAATGTGTTTCTTTCAAGCCTGAAACACTCAGCTCAGGGATGAGTGAGCAAAACCTGCATGATCTTGCAGAGGGAAGGGGCTGCAACTACAGAGTTTACCCACCAGCCTTGCTCCCCGTGGCACAGAGCGAGGGGCAGAACAGCACATCTCGGCTCAGCAGCACGACCGGGGACGATGTGGGACAGGCTGGTGGCAGCTGAGCTCTGCCACACATCCCTGGCAGTGCCAGCCCTGCCAGCAGCCCCAGCTCTGCCAGGATTGCTGAAACACCACCCTGCTCTGCTGGACACCCCGCTCCCCCCACTTCTCTCGTGAAGAGGGAACAAGCTCGCACAGTATTAAGTTTTACACCTTATTAAGCTATTTCCAGTTGTTACCTCGTCTGCAGTACGTGCCTGGTGCCAGTGCCAGCTGTTCCTCATCTCCATTCACTGTGCTCCCTGCATTTCATCATAGAATCATCTAGGTTGGAAGGGACTTCAAGATCATTCAGTCCAACCATCAACCTAACTCTGGCAAAAAAAAAAAAAAAAACAACAAAAAAACCATCACTAAAACATGTCCCCCAGCACCATGTCAACCTGTCTTTTGAATCCCTCCAGGGATGGTGCCTCCACCACTTCCCTGGGCAGCCCATTCCAAGGCTTAATAACCCTTTCCATGGAAAAACTTTTCCTAATTTACAATCATCTGAACCTCCCCTGGTGCAACTTGAGGCCATTTCCTCTTGTCCCATCCCTTGGGACTTGGGAGAAGAGAACAACCCCCCCTGGCTACACCCTCCTTCCAGGGAGTTGGAGAGAGCAAGAAGGTCTCCCCTCAGCCTCCTTTTCTCCAGGCTGAACACCCCCAGCTCCCCCTCACAAGACTTGTGCTCCAGACCCCTCACCAGCTCCATTGCCCTGCTCTGGACACGCTCCAGCACCTCAATGCCTTTTTTGTGGTGAGAGGCCCAAAACTGGACACAGCCCTTGAGGTGGGGCCTCATCAGTGCCTAGTACTGGGGGACGATTGCCTCCTGAGTCCTAGTCCCCACACTGTTCCTGACGCAGGCCAGGATGCTGTTGGCCTTCTTGGCCACCTGGGCACTCTGCTGGCTCATGTTCAGCAGACAGTTGACCAACACCTCCAGCTCCTTTTCTGTCCGGCAGCTCCAGCCACTCTGCCCCCAGCCTGGAGCGTCCATGGGGTTGGTGTGACCCAAAGACAGGACCCAGCACTTGCCCTTGCTGAACCTCATCTCATTGGCCTCGGCCCATCCATCCAGCCTGTCCGGATCCCTCTGCAAAGCCTTTCTACCCTCCAGCAGGTCAGCACTCCCACCCAGCTTGGTGTCATCTGCAAACTTACTGAGGGCGCACTCGATCCCCTCATCCAGATCGTTGATAAAGTCACATAAAGACATTGATAAAGTCACTGGAGTCTCTTCAGTCCCAGGCAGCTTGCCCTGTCTGCCCAACACAGCCCCCCCACCATGAGTACCCCTGTACCAGGATGTGACAATCCAAAGGCCATGTAGCCCCCTGCCTACAGAACTCAGGCGAATGTGCAAATCCAAGAAAAATAAAGAGATCCAGAACTCATCGGCTTCAAGTCCTTTATTGTCCTGTGGCATTTACCAACAGCTGTCTCCGCTTGTCCCTGCAGAAACAGAAGCAAGGCTGTGCGCACCCCCACGAATGAGCTCCTGATACTAAAACCAGCAGCACTGGAATAACTTCATACTCCACACCGCACAGAGACGTTTCTCCCATGGGATGCAGCACCCCATGCACACACTGCCCAGAAGTGGAAGTCTCCTGCTCTAAGGCTGATGGCCCTTATCTGCTTGGCAAGGCAAGTGCTCACCTTTAAGGCACAGAGATCAGCAGCCGAGGCAGCAGCTTTCTGTCTTTTGTGCATTTAGTGAACACTTGTGCAAGGAGCGTGTGGTCAACATGAACTAGAGGCACTGGTCAGTAATACCCTCCCCCATTGTCAGTTCTTCTGGAAAGTGTTCATCATTGAGTTGTTTGCAAAGAGCTACAGGTGCCACGACACATAGACAATGTTTGATCTGAGATGGGCATTATTTCTAGCTGAAAGGAAGATTAAAAAAAAAAAAAAAAAAAGGCACCAAACGCTCAAAACCTCATAGAGCAGAATGGTTTGGGTGGGAAGGGACCCCAGTGCCACCCCCTGCCCTGGGCAGGGACACCTCCCACCAGACCAGGTTGCTCCAAGACCCCTCCAACCTGGCCTTGAACCCCTCCAGGGATGGGGCAGCCACAGCTTCTCTGGGCAACCTGGGCCAGGCTCTCACCACCCTCACAGCAGAGAAGTTCTTCCCCACATCTCATCTCAACCTCCCCTCCTTCAGGGTCAAACCCTTCCCCCTCCCCTGTCATGACAGGGTTTGGTAAAAAGCCCCTTTCTATCTTTCTTACAAGCCCTCTTTATATATTGAAAAGACACAATAATGTTGCCCCACAGCCTCATCTTCTGCAAGGGTTGCCCCAAACCCAGATACAGGACCTTGCACTTGACCCTATTGAACTTCATGGTGGTCACATGGGCCCACTCCTTCAGCCTGAGGTTCCCTCTGGATGGCATCTCCTTCCTCGAGTGAATCAACTGCACCACTCAGCTTGGTCTCATCCACAGACGTGCTGAGAGTGCGCTCGATCCCACTATACACGCCACCGATGAAGATATTAAACACTATTGGTCCCGGTATGGATCCTTGAGGGACACCACTCACGTCAGAACAGTTTTAGGGAAGACACCTTTAACGGTGTTAGAGAAGTAGCATCCAGAGTTCAGGACTGGGGTGGAAAGTGCAGTTCTGCAAAGGGCAGAGATCCCCGCTGGAAGGGAGTGTGCCGAGAAGCTGCTCGCCCCACACTGACTCCAGGTGGCAAAGCCAGAGCAACCAGGAAGCTTCTCAGCTTTCCAGCCTGTGGATGACCTGTCAGTAAAAGCCTCCTGTACATGGGATTGAGCAGCACCAAAACAGCAGTGCAAACGTGGAGTTTGATGTGTGTGAACTGTGTGGAGTCAGAGAGCTCCTACTGAAATAGAGGAAAAAGTCCCTATTCCCTGAAAAAATCCAGGGGGAAGCATGGGGCAGGTGGAAAAAGTGTTTTGGCTGGAAGTGGAAGAAAACAGTTGAATAGCACCTAGCACCTCTCATTTCATGGAGAGTAAAATCTTTGGGTCCGAGGCCACACTGGTGAGAATCAGCACTAAAAACAATGGAGACAAGAACAATGAAGAAGTTTTACGACCATTGTCAGGGTGATTTCACACCACCAGGGAAGGTCCTGTGCTGTTTCCAGTGCCAAACCAGTCCCACAATCTAAGGCCCATTTCCAAAGGGAGTGTTCTCTTGTTATTCCAGTGTAATAACCTAGATTTGAGAGCTTAATTCCAATTCAGTCAGCCTCTGTGGTGAGCAGGACGGAGACCAGGCCAGTCTCATCACCTTATGGTAAAGATGCCTGTTATAAGAACAGAAAAATAAACTGGTTATTGACAGTCCTTTGGGTAAAAATCTGGTTTGACATCAGTTTGTGCAAAGTGGAGGAAAACAACCCACACCAGAAGATTAATATCTCAGCAAGATTGCTCAGCGTCCTTGGCAGCAGAGGAAGGACAGAGACCAGCACTTCACTATCCAAAGAAGTCAGCAGCTTCTTAGATTAAGCTGCGCAACTATCCCTGCAGTCAAGCAAGAGCCTTCATGCCCGATTGCGAGGAAGGAAAGTAAGGGGAACACTCTGCTGCTTCAGGGCAGATGGAAACCCTGAGCATGTGGCTCGGGGAACAGCTAGGAAAAGCTACCGCCAGAGGGAAAAGCTCCAGAGAGGCTAAAACCACAGGGCAATCAGGCATTTCTCCCTCACGCACGCAGAGCGCACGGGGTGCAAGGAACTTACCCATCAGGGAAATGAGCCTGTCTGGCTCTTGTCAGGCATCAGCTGCTCCCTGGATGCTCCTTCAAGACTGAAGATGTCAGATCTGCCTTTTGCTCTGGACAGGCCCCACACAACGATAGAGCCCACAGCTACCAGGATGCTCAGGAGCACTAGAGAGAGAAGAGCGCACAAGCAGAGGAGCATTCACTGCACCAGGTCTGGACATCAGCACTGGGCTCTGCCGTGCAACAGCATTAGCCAACAGCCAGAGATCAGCAGCTTCCCTCGAGGATAAGGGACAGAGAGAGGAAGGGAGTTAGTGCCAGCTCTCGCATGGAACAGCCTTTCCAAGGACACAGCACATCCAGGTCAGAGGAATGATTAAGCTGCCGTGTAAGGCCCCCTGTAAGGCCTAGTGACAGCAGCTACTGACACGGGCCTGGAATTAACTGCACCAGAATACTCCATTTACAGGCCAAGCCTGGAGCCAGACCAGGTGCAGCACTCTGAGCCTCACGTACCTGCAATAATCAAGACCCACATGCGGCCTTGGCTCCTCGATGGCACAGAGCCCCCCGGCACAGGCGTAGCTGAAGCCTCTGTGGTGAAAGAGCAAGAAATCCATCAGGCTTCCAACTCACCTCCTGGTGAGCATGCAAAGCAGTCTCCAGTCCAAACCTGGCCAAGTTCCCAGTTCATCTCAAGAGCGCCAACAGGCCCTTTCCAATTCAAGCAAAACCTTATCTGCCATCACTGTGATTAGCCCACATCAGAGGCAAAAACGTCCTACTGGAGATGCAGGACAGGGAAAGCTGGGAAACTTCCCAGCTGCAGCATCCGATCCTCTCTGTGTGGCACAGGGAAGCCCCAGGGACAACCAAGAAGCAGCTCATCTCCTCAGCAGGCACCAAACCCAGCCGCAGAGCCTCTCACGCCTGCGGGAACCCCCCCTGTGCCCCACAGCCGCGGTGCCCCAGCTCCCAGAGATCCAGGGTAAGGGAGGCTGGAACTGCACTTTGAAGTGCCTCACAGGCCAGGGGACACCCCAGAGCCCCTTGGAGCAGAGCAGCGGACACCAGCAGCGCTGGGGTGCACAGACGCACCCCACCAGCCCGCCAGGTACCGATGTCTGCTGCTCCGCTCCTGCCCACACGGCCCGGGAGCACCCCCTCATCCTTCCCCTTCAGCTTCTCCATTCTCCGGGGACCGGAGGGGCTCGGAGAGGGGAACAGAGGCTCCGGTGTCGCCGGCTCGTTGGGAGGAAGCAGCCAGAACGGCGTGTGCTGGAGGAAACCGCTCCACAGGCGCTTCCGAAGGAACGGCGGGAGAGAGCTCGAAGGGGCTGACCCCGCAGCGCTCCCTCCGCAAGTCGCGACGTCGCTAAAGCGACCGAGATGAAAGGCTTCAGCCCGGATCTCCCCCCGCACCCCCCCGTACCTGCGACGCCGGCGGGCGGCACCTCCGAGCTCCGCGGCGCAGTCACCCAGGCGCCGTCCGGTGTCGCCGTCCCGCAGCCCAGCTCATCCCCCTCGTCCTGGCAGTCGGGGTGCCCGTCGCAGCGCCACTCCTCGGGGAAGCAGGGGTCGCCGGGCCGGCACTGGAAGCGACCCGAGGGGCAGCGGGGCCTGAGGGCTGCGGGGCGGGAGGGGTGAGGGGGA
>VXAK01017618.1:0-10653 GCA_013399435.1 Arenaria interpres
TTTGTTAGAAACAAGTAACAATCCTTCTCTGACTAGTGTGGCCAAAACTGTCAGTGAAGTGAAGTTCCAAGTTTTAGGCACTGGATTTCAAGGAAGAGGCAAACCCATAGGAAGACAGAATTGAAGAGAAATTATAAAAATCTTCAAATGTTTACAAGGTAACACAAGAAAGAACAGTCTCACAATTACTAGGACAGAAAAGAGTAATGAATCTAAGTAACAACAGAGTAGACTTAGGTTAGTCTTTAGCTTTAGGACAATTTCCAATAAAGATAAACACTTTTATAAGACCAATAACTAGACAACCTAATGAAAGAAATTACATCATTAACTGGGAAATGAAATAATCTCATTTCGTAGTGTACCATTCCTGCTGAACATCAGTCAAATTAATAAGTTTGTGTCACATCACGTGCACACTACTCCAGAAAGATATTTATAGTGCAGTTACACAAAGTTTGCAATTAAAAAGTGATGCAGAGGTACACGTTTAGGAGTAGGTATATTTTAGAATTTGTTAATAATCTACTAAAAAAGCTAAGAGTACCTAGATCATTCTGTTTCCATCTATTTGTTTTCAGTTATTGTTTCAGGTTTTCTCTATTATGCACTGACTGAAGCTAGCTGAGTGATTGTTTGTGGAACTGGAATCAGAGACATAAATAACTCAGCTTGTGTAAGCCAGTCCATAGGGAGAATTTATGTTTTTCTATCCTGTTAGATAATTTTATGTTGTTTGTTTTTTTTCAATATATATGCCCCAAAAGATACCTGTGCAATATTTTAGCCTACCCATTGGAGGAACTGGAAAATTGAAAAAAAAAATTAACTTGAGACAAAATAAGTTTTCCAGAAAAACACTCATAGATCAATCTGGATATTATTCACATTTTCTCAGATAACCAACAAAGAAACAAATTAATAAATCAAGTTTTTCCTAGAAGTAAAAGGTGCACAGGAATCTTTCTCCATTTCATTTATCACCTTTAGGTGTATGGTGGCTACAGTTTCAACTAAACACACTGAGGAGCCGAACTGGTTGCAAAAAGATGGGAATCTCATCGAACTTTTTATTAGCATGCCCTGTTTTTGAGAAATCTAAAAATTTGACAAGGAAATTAAGGACTTAATTGAATCTGTTTATTGTAACAATAGCCAAAGGCAAAGAAGATGTACTGATGTTAGATAATAAAGTTTCATTTCTTTCCTGCCCTGAAAGGGGATATGTGTTAGAACTAATGCCCCTTGGCACAAGAGTTTGCTGGAATGTACTGGTTTAGCACGGATCAGTGATCTTAAAGCTTTCCAAAGTGGGTGCAAATGTCAGTCCACTAAGTAATGAGCACCAGAGAGGATTGTTTCCTACAGGATCTGTCTAAATAAATACGAAACTACGAGCTGTCAGTCTGAAAATAGGGTCAAAGGTTATTTTTTTTCATCTGATTGCTTGTTTGTCAAGCATAGAAAACAATACATAAAAAATAAGGAAATGAGGAAATACCGACCAGCATATGGCAGAGCTTTATGAGACTGATCAGTGTGTAGAACTGTTCCTGAACAATCATGAGAAAGTCATGGAAATTTCTCTCTTTCTCTCTTTCTTTCTCTCTTTCCCAGATAGGAAACCTTTGTTACTGCATTGTGGATATGCATTTGCACCAGTACTTGGACTAAGAGTGCTTTCAAAGAAATATCTTAGGAGGATTTTAGAAGTGAAGTCTGTATAACTGAATGACTGATCATTTCTCTATGACAAAGTGGGGTTTTTTCATCTTGTGCTCTGCAGAGCTACTTCTACTCACTAAATGAATGAGAGAGGACCAGAAGCTGAAAATGTTTGAAAACGGCTGAAGTAAACAGTAATCAAATAGTTTGCAAAAAATACAGAGGCTGAGATGTACTCACGGAGGAGCCAGTCCATCTCCTACTACCTTCAATGAGAGCTTGGACGGCTTCCTGGTTCAAAGCCCGTTGGAGTCAATGTGAGTCATTCAGAGACTTCGGTGGACCTGGATGTACCTGAATAACAAAGTCATTTTATAAAATATAAATTTGTTTGCAAGTAAGTGGTGTACAGAATAGGAACTAAATTCATCAAACAAATATTTTGCTGCAAATAATTTGCCCTTAATCCAGTGCTTACCTAATTTCCCTCAAAACCTCTGTATAATATCTACAAACCTGCACTGTAAACTAAATGGAGTAAAACTGAATTCCAGCATTCCATGGAGTTCTTTTTGAAGGTTTTATATTCTACATATACACTATATTCATATTTAAAACAGCTGTTTAACATATGAGGATTTTACTACTTAGTTTACTTCTACCATTTTTCCATTAATAAATTCACCATATATGCAGGCTTATGAACACGCTAAAACAGACCCAAATGTTCTAAATACACAGTCAGTTCATTAATAAATGATAATAAAGAAAAGGAAAAAGTACAGGTTTTCTGTTCATGCTAGCTGAAAGGATACGAGAGAAACAGACTGATATCATCCGATCTCACAGACCAGAGGAATAAAAACATGCAAGCCTTCACCTAGGAAAAAAAAGCTTAAAGAAAATTCCAGAAGAAAATAATTAGAGACACATCTTTTCCTAGTTCTGGTCTTGCTCTGTTCTCAGTGTCAGGTAATGCAGGTGTATTTCCTAAAACAAAAGCACACCCTAAGATTTTTCAAATGTACCTAGGGATCACCTTGCCTTTACAGAAACCAGCTGCACGATGTCTACGTTCAAACATCTGAAAATGAAGGCACCAAAAGCTACTACTCTTTTAAGAAACTCTGGGTCATAAAAATGGCTGCTTTCAGATTCTTGTTAATATGGAGCCTAACAACCAAATTTTATGCAGTTCAGAGAGCCAGCCAGCCTTCGCTGCCAGCACAGACACACTCGCCCTTTCTACTTGGACTCAACGGCAAGCTGTGCTGCAGGTCTGCTCCGGGTGGAGACGACAAACAGATGAGTTCCCACACTTGTATGCACTTGGGTTCTTTGGGGCAATTTTAGATGAATTCAGAGGTCACTGGAAAGTGAACCCTGACAGGACGAAATGCGTAAATTACAAGGAAAAAAGCAAACAAACTTGACCCCCACTCTTCATGATGGCTCTGACAATCATGAAAAGAAAAAAAAAAAAAGAAAAGAAAAAGGAGGAAATTACTGAAGGTTTCATAGGAAAAAGCATCTTGTTGTGCAATATACTAGTATATCCCTCTGTGAAACAGGGTGGTTAAAATCCACTGCATCTTTCAGTTTTCCTAATTCTCTTCTCCCCCTAAAAATTCATGGACTCGGGACAAGCGTGGTGCACGCTAAGCATTCCAATTGCTTTTGAAAGGAGCGGTTTGCTAGTGGAAAATATGCTGTCTCTTTGATTGCAAATGTAGTTGATTGTGAGGAGAATGAAAGGATGACCTATGACATGACCTGCTAGCGCAATAAGGTCATTTTTTTTTCCCCCTCCTCACACAAAAGATAAGAGGCTGACTGCTTACAAAGTGTTCTGGCGAATGAACAAATTAGGAGTGCCTGGACTCCCGCTCTGGTCAGGCAAGTTATTCTAAGTGAAGATAAGTGAAAGTTTGAAATGTTTTGAGGAGGAGGCAGACTGCGAGCTTTCATTCCTTCCCCAAAAGGATGGATTGTGAAGGAAAAGAGCTGCACTAAAATGGCTGGGGCAGGAGATTCAGGTTTCAGACTTGAAGTTTCTGTAGCTGAGGGGTAGAGAGGAGAAGGACAGGATGGCTGGGAGGCTGCAATGTCGGACGGCACCGGCTCAGGACAGCAAGCCGCAGCTTGACTCCCAGCTTGACCATTTGTTTTCTGTGAGGCACCACACGAGAACAGACAGGCAGGGAAAATCCTCCTCTGAGACGCTGAGGCACAAGCCAAATTCTAAGTAGAATTCATACAGCTGCATTACCACAGCATTGTATTTAAATAACACCTGCCCATTTAGGAAAGCTCTGGCATCACGAAAATTCAACTTTATGGCTTTCAGATCCAAACTTGAATTGTCTGGCCAGGTCAGTGCTGGGGCAAGTTTCTGTCTCTCTGCCCCCACACATGAAAACATATTCTTGACCTACTCTCGGACCAACATTTCAAGCTCTACAGGAGTCAGGGAAAATATTTTCATACCTTGGTGGTGTTGTGTTATGAGATAAAATTATCTGCAAGTGAGAAGTATTCGGATAGGACTATGTTGCTCATTTATACACCTAGCCAGGAAACTGAGATGCTTTTTAGCAAAACCAGGGTCAGGTTTCAATTGAGCCCTCAGCAAGGCTATGGTTGGGGTGAAAGTTCCCTGGTTCCAACAAATATAGAACCTAAAGCTCAATCATTTTAGCAGTGAATTGCTTTGAGATTTGGGATTTGAACCCTAACCCTCAGTGCAGAATTCCTGAGTATGAACTCATTCAAACCAAAGCCAAAACAAAGGTTTTCGTGAAACCCAGGAAGCCTGAAACACCAACTTTCTCAGTAGTGCTACAAAGTAAGCTCCAGAAAACCACAGAAAAGCCTAAACACCACAAAAAAATTAAACAGATGGAAAATGTCATTTTCTGGAAATGCTTATTTCTTCCTACAAAACTGGCAGGTTCTCTAATTTCTGTTTGATCTGCTTCAGAAATATACAGTATCAGTAAAGTTCCACCTAAAGTTTATCCGGCACACACCTGGTACCAGCTGCAAACCAAGGAACTATCCCATAGAAAGCAGAATCTTAATCACCCGCCGTAGGGTGACAGGCCAGATATACATTTTCAACACATTCGTGGAAAGCTATCAAATGTGGTGCCGTGTGATTTCACTTCACAAACATTTTTTTGATGGAAATGGAATATTCTTGGGAAGTTCTGGAAAACTTGCAAAATGAGACGTATCCCAACATCGCCCTGATGAACCAGATTCGCACCATCTGACAGAATGTCACTGTCAATTCGTTTGGGCTCTGGTCCAGAGGAATCTTCAAGCAAGTATTCGACTTGAAGCATGGCAGCAATCTTGTCCAAGGATTCATATGTTTTAAATGAAGAACTTTATTTTGCACTTCACAGAGGCTGGAGCTATGTTAGGAGATAAGGGAGAGGTGAACCTGAAGCTCACCCTTGCGTAAAGTACAAGCACAGACCTTTCCTTCTTAGTACTTTTCTCAGTAATCAAAATGAGCACATAAGTGAACTTTTTAGCCCTCTCAAAATCACATATGCGACATGGAGTAAAGTAACAAGAGTGATTCTGCTCCCCAACACTGCACACAGTTCCCATTATCTCTTGGTGGAATCTGTGGGAAAATTCAGTCCTGTGTATCTGTCAAGCCAAGTCTTCATCTGTGACCAGAACAATGAAGATGGAGAATCTGGAGATCATTTCCCTCAACACTGCCTTGGACATGCTGATATTATCATGATCCTGTAGAGCATCCATACCTCCTATGTCATGATTATATCACTAAAATATGTGGGCATATCTGCACCGTGATTCACCATTAGGTTAAAATGAGTAAAGTCAAATAGAAACTTTTATTGCCCCTTGTTCTAGAATATAACAGAAAATACTTGACATCTGGTCTTTTTTAATGGCATCTGGAGTTGTGTCTAAGCAGATACTGCAAATTCAGTTTCTTCGATTGCAATTGAATTTCAGTATGAGTTATTTTAGCAGAGACACAAACTCTTCATTTTAGAGTGAGTTAAACTTAAAAAACAAGAAGACAGACACTCTCTAAACCTCCTTTGGTTAAAGTCAGTGTCTGTACCTTGTGCATCCTTTGGTCTCCGAATAACAAAAAGCAACTTCAACTTAGAGGCAGGATGAGAAGGAGAAGCTGAGGAAAGAAAATGTTCATTGAAAGGGACTATGAGCTGTCATTCAACCCCAGAGTGGGACACTTTCTGCTACCCTTTTGGATTGCTTTTTATTTCTAGCTTGCTTTTGCTTTTCCTCCAGGGGGAAAAAGAAAAGAAAAAAAAAAATCGCCAAAAACCCAAAAAACAATTTACCAGCAGCTTCTAACATGTTTTAGATGAGCCATTCCACCATTCTACAACCTCCACCCAGTATTATCTTCCAAGCTCCAGCAACCATTTGGAGACTTTCCTGTTGCTGGCATGGGACTGCTCCCAGCAGACACAGAATTATACGCGTTAGGGTTCACTGGCAAAGGGACTGTACAGGTTCCACAGATCTCATGGCTAGCGCATGGACATGGGCTTGAACTCTCAAATACTTCTGCTGCCTTCAGTGTAAATCATTACCTGGATTATGTGAATCAAAATTCACCGAATCTGACTCATGAAGAATACTCAGGGGGTTTTGGTAGTTAATTCCAGCTCTGTGGGGACTGAGTCATAGCTCAGCAATCAGCAATTAATTTGGATACAGTATCAAATTAATAAAACTACTATGTTTTTGCCACTAGACAAGACAGAGGTCTGCGGAGCTACCACCTATCAACTATAGTGCAGCACCAATGCTCTCAGACTGATGGAGTTGAGGCAGAAAGACTAGGATGAAAACTCACTGGCTTTTAACCTACGTTATATCAGTTTAAAACAGGGACAGACTTAAGACAGATATGACCAGTAACCATCAGTTACTGCAGCTCTGCTGCTGGGCAGTAACTTATTAAGTTGCCATAACTCAGCTGTCTGTCTGAACCCTAGCAAATTCAGTTAATGAACACTCGTTAATTTTTTTTAACCATGCTGAGATTTCTATTGGAAGCATGCAATTTGGTTTTTTGAAGACAGCTGCTGGGCTTTGGAAAAAGAGGAGGAAGTTATTTAACTTTTTCTCATGCTTAGAGAAAAATCAGGGTTTAGAGTTTCTTCTTGTTTTCCTGATTACTATCAAATGGTTCCCACACTCACTTTCCAAGAGGCATTTATCCTCAGCTCATTGCGGATACTGTTGCTATTTAGCAAGGAAAACAACAAGTTCCAGGAGCACCTTGACTTTGTGTTTTAACTGCCCAAATATTGCTAACCTTCCAAGTGCAAAATAAGCGTTTTAGAACATTTAACACGTGGCGACAGAACTGAATATTTGCAAGTACATTGGTGCATTGCAAGAACATCAACAGCAATAGGATAAGCTGTATCTCTACTCATTGGGCCAAATTCTGCTGCCTGTTTTCAATGCAGTTACCCCAGTGAAATCAGCTGAGTGACTCCAGATTTATATTCATGTAATGGAAAGCAGAATCTAACTCACCATATGGAATCCATTTGGAAAGAAGTCTAGTTGTGAGTTTTATCTACAGCTTATTGAATTGTTCATTTTTCTTATTTCTATTTTTCTTGGTTTCGTTGCAGGTTGATAAGCAATCTGAATGCCTGCTGAGGACTAAAGTTATTATTAAACATCTGAAAGTAAAGGTACCTAGAGAAATAGATAGGCTATCCTATTTCCAAAACACCATCCAACTTTCTTTTTGTTGTTACCACACAGAACTCTGACCCAAATCACCACCAGCCCAAAGGGAAAGCATGAAAGTATAAATAAGTTATAAAAGAGTATTTACCTCTTGAATAACCTATTCAGGACCTGCTGTATGTTTATACAATCACGGTTGTTGCAGAATGGGAGAAATTCTGCTCCTCAGGCTGAATACTCCACAGCCCTCAAACAATGGGCTCAGTGGCTCCCAAGCCCTGCAGCCCCTCCTCCCAGGGGGTTTCTGGATTTCTTCCACAGCTACAGTGCCAGGTTCATCATAGACCCCATGCCTGTCACACCAGTTACAACAGTCACAATGGGCTGACAAACCAGTCTGGCTCCCATCTTACCAAGGATGCTCCCAAGCATCCAAAGAGAAATCTTGTGGCACTAAACGTCAGCTGGATTGCCTGGTGAGGAATATCTTTACTGTGGTCCTCTGTTTTGACAGCTTTGGAAAAAGAGAACAAAAAAAAAAGATCTATGAAACTCTGGCCAAACCAATGGACACAAGATTTGTGCTGCCTATTCCAGTGGAAGGCCTGGGATGGAGCTCATGGCAGCATTTGAGCCCTAACTGTTTTTTTTTCCAGAAAAAGAGAGAGTATGCTTGTCTGGAAAATAATTTTGAACCCATGTACTTAAGACACAATTAAACATTTCATTAATTCCTTCTTAAAAAACACATATATAACATTTTAATTTGAAAGGTAGAATTGATCCTAAAACATAATGTTGTTTTGAGATATAATCTTCAGTTATGTGGGGGTTTTGTATGAAATAAAGGAACAGATACAGTCAGTAATAAAAAATATTGACCCATAACTAAATGCTCAATAATGTTATATTTGGACACTATTGCCTTAGGGTTTGATACACCTACTATCATTCAATGAAAGCAAAATAATCTTTCTTATACAAGTAAACAAGAAACATAATAAATAGCAGTTACAACAGTGGAACATTTTTTAGCAGTGCAGCCTCCACTAAGATTAAAAAGAGAAAAGGCGAGCGAACTCTTTTCAACACGAATCTATACTTTCATGAAATTGCAAAACTTTCCAGAAATTGCTCAGAGATGGGCAAAGTCAGTCCTGTGCCAATATTTAAACATGGTGAATTAGACACGGTAAAATAAGTCTGAATAATTGGCATCGTACTTTACAGATAAAGAAGTAAAGAAAAATTATTTATTTTTTGTCAACAAGTTAAAGGGAAATATCTAATATCCTCCTATGCCTAAGATAAAGGCAAGGAGCAACAAGTATGGCTGATAAAAGTACCATCAGTGTGATACAGCAAGATTTATGAAAGCCATTTTATGTTAATACCCAGTGACATTTTGAATAAGAAATGAACACTCTGTTTAATTTATACAGCCTTATGAAATAGCCTGAAGCTGGACAACTGAATAGGTCTCCAAAGAGAAATGAGAAAAAGAAAATTGATTCTCAGTTCTACAGAGCTGAAATAAGCTTGAGCCGTCATATCCCTGACTGCTCACGTGTTGAGAAATTTGAAGATGACACAGAAAGAAAATACTTAGGAAACCAGGTCATAGATACAGAGTCACCTGGGCCCCTGTGTGAAACAGGCATGGCTATAAATCTGAGTTCCAGTATGTCCAAGAGCAGTTATTCAAAGTGAATGCTGGCAAATTAACAGACTACATCTGGCAAGTTGTAGCTCTGGAAATACTCGGGGTCTGGAGGTGTCCTTAATGCTGTGCTACAGCTGAAAGAGTTAATTTGTCTGAGGGTTAGATGAAGAAACGTGATACTAATAAACAGGACAAGGAAAGTCACCATACCTTCACTTTTGGAACTGGGTCCGACTCTGTACTGAGTACTGAGTAACCATGAAAAGTGCAGAAAAGATTCAGAAAAATGAAACAAAGGATTGAAATTTTTGCCTTTTACTGAAACACTCAGGAACTCGGCAGATTCCTGTGTCAAGGAGAATATAAAAGGGTGACTTGCTTGGCAACACAAATGTTGTAATTCTTAAGAGTTTCTTCAAATTATAAGGAGCTTATCTGCCTGAGCACTGGAGCTAAACAAATTCTGTGCAGTGACTGATTAGCCACTAGGACAGCTTAATAAGGTTATAGTAAATTCCCATCATAGGCCATTTAAAACCAGGACTATAATGTTTTCTAAATCAGATGCTTTTTTTGGAATGAGAAGTACATTACGAAAGTCCTATGTCAAAGTTATGCTGGACCATACTCCCTCCATCTGGTTTTGTAGTCTCCAAGCACAAGTCTCAGAATAAGCTTCCAAAGGGAAGGATCTGGCCTCCTAACATGTCTAGCTAGCATTTATTTGAAAAGAGCTTGGTTCTGGTTGACAAAATACATTCTTGAATGTTAGTCTGCAGCACACTTCTTTTTAAAAAAAAAATATCTTAGTACTAAATTTTAACAACCAGTCTTTATTAATTTTGATTGTCTTTAACAGGAATACTTCACTTGTTAGGAAGAAGCTCTCCCCTCAGCAGCTGGTAAATTAGACAAATTCCCTTATAAAAGAAGTTTAGGACTGAGAGGAAGAGACTTTGTGCCAGATTAGTTTAACATAACTGTTTACTTCCAAAAGGAAAGACCTAAAGGACAATGCCATAACATGTGTATCAAGTCACTTGTCTCAGTTCCAGAGCTAATTACTATCACAAATATTGACTCTGCGCATCCTGCCAGCAATCCAACAAGATGTCTCTTACTAAATTTTCTGTTGAATCAGTCCCAGCCTCAGATCTATAAGAGACTGTTCTACTGCTGTTTATATAGACCTCGGGCCAGAAGAAGTGATTAGCTCCGGCTGCTTTGACTGCTTTAGCAGCAGAGGATGAGCTGGACCCGATGACTACATTTACTGAGTTGATTGTTTGTCTCTTCGGTGAATTTGCTGTAGGGTGAAGATGTACAGAGGCCTCTATTTTATATTTATTTTACTAGCTCTCAGAGTGTTCAAATTTATCTTTTCTTAGCACAAATGAAGGGGGAAAATAGTGAATAATGGAGTGATGTTTTTCCTTCTAGCAAATTTTTTCAGCAGTGCAAGTCCTTGCTAAAAAGTTTAGCAAAGCAAAATGAAACTATGTTAGAATATAACAAACTCTTCTTCCCTACACTTTATAATCTAGGTTCCTCTGAAGAAATCAGAAATTTTCTTTCTTTCAGAGAAAAATTAGAGA
>VXAK01017618.1:10702-77189 GCA_013399435.1 Arenaria interpres
TTTATTCTCATTTGGTACCAATGTCTTTTTAGCCTCTGTTAGTATCTTATATTTCTCTGTCTTCTGGATAATATAATACCAAATGAAAACTAAATTGTATAACAGAGACTGAAAATGCAGTATAAGGAATACAAAATCTAGATCAGCTTTGGCAACACCTTAAACAAAAAAACAAAAAAAAACAAACCAAACCAAAACAAAACCAAACCAAAACCCTAACAGAAAAAATATCCACAAAGTCAAAACACTTAATGAGGACATTTCTAAAATCACAAATCTAAAATCACATTTTCTTCTTAAAATTAATATATATTTTTTTTAATTAAACTGACCTAAATCTTTTAAGTAGAGCAAAAAAAAAAAAAAGGAGTTAAGTAACACCTCAAACAGAGTTTCAACATGTTAAAATTGCTGGATCTCTTAAAATTTTCTCCATTCTTTTTTCCTCTTATTCTTTTTTTTCATAATGCAGCTATGGAACGGAAAAATCCACTATTCATATGCAAGCCTAGAATTCCTCCACTAAACCAGATATTATTCTTTCTAGAATAATTTAAAGACAGATTTGCATTCCACACAATTGGATGGCTTCAGTTAAGCACACGTTCCTGAAACTGTAGGTGACAATTGCAGTGAAATGTAGGGTGTACAACATGGTGAAAAAGCATGAGACGCAATTCTTTCTGAAAGACTGAGTTTTCCAGTTTAACTCTGAGTAAAAAATTAGTCAGTGTCTAGCCCTTGTGGATCTATTTGCTCTGGTACATATTAGCTACCATTAAAAATGCTGAGGGTTAAAAAATTGCACATCAGCATGGAGCACATCTAATAGCGCATCTGCAACACTGATTTTCTTTACCCAACAAAGAGTGTGTATTAGACTATGTAAGACTGACTTCCTTCACCACGCTCTGCTAACTCAGAAGTGTTTGGGAATGTCAGCCTTCTCAGGAAGTGAATTTTGTAACTGCACTTTAGACACAAATGCTTAATGTTGCTTAAGATCAATTTGTGGAAAGCAAATGCAAACTCTAATTTTGGCTTCATTTATTTTGTTTCTTACGTTTTTGTTTTTTTTTTCTTGGAGGAGTCTTCTCTTTTCCTTCCATTGATAGTATAGGATCATCTTAATTAACCAATATTTTGAATAAGAGAATGTTTAATCATCAATCAATTATTTTAGTGATGGGAACTTGCTAACTGGACTCACATGGGCATATATATTTTGGATTGACTTCATACTCTGTGGCAAAAATACTTTTACTTTTTTCAAAATCTGCTACTATCCAGATTTTTAAAACCTCATTTAAACAAAAATAGTAATATCTGTGCAAGATGTTTATTTATTAGTTTTCTCGAAGGACCTAACAGGATGATAAGTCCAGTACTACCTTCCCAGTGGGAAAATAAGATAAGAAAGGAACAAGAAATTTTGTCCCTGATACCAAACCTGGTGATGAACATTCTGGGTGTTCGTGCAACACTTGCTTTGGAATAAATTCAGCAGAGAAGAAACATATGACTGCAGCACAGTCAGAGACACTGTTGAGGAGGAAGCATGTGGTACCCTTTCAAGAGGGTTAGAAATTACTGTTTTCCAAGCAGTCCTGTACATCTGTTGGGAGCAGAACACCATTCTGCATTGTGTCTGAGACCTAGGAATAAGACCAAATGGTATGTCAGTAAAAGGCAGTTCGTTTTCTTTGTATCGGCAATATCGAATTTGAACTTGACTCGTCTTTTCATCAAATTAGTAGTGGAACAGGCAGTAGACAATTTATCACATAGACCATCTTATATCTGACACCTAAAATTCACATTGTCCAAATTCAGCACTTTATTTTGGCAAGTGGTTATGCATTCAAGCTTTTAGGTCTTTACTTCTTGGACGACTCAGAGGCTCATTCAGGAAGTAATATTTTAAATCATTCAGTAGAAGAAATGAGGCCACTTTCTCATATGCTATTGCAATCATCCAAAGCTATTCCTTTCATGGTCTAAAAGAAAGGGGAAGGGATAGAAAAATGTTCAGAGGGAACTGCCAGCAAATGCCATACATTTTGTATTTCATTTTTCAGTCTTTTTAGTGTTCAACCGACCCAAGGTTTGAAGCATTTCATTTAATAAGATGTTATTAATTTTGGAAACAACACCAGATCCAATCTTCTTGCCAAGTAGACAAGCCTGTTTTGATATCTCAGTAATGAATAGCACCTTCAGCCTTGACTATTACTAACTCTTGTAGCACTAAGTTGGCATCATTATAATGTTCGTAGCTCTTTTCTTTCCAGACCAGAAGAATGAAAGATTTTATCAAGGCATAAAGTACATTCCAGCAGTATGGACAATTTCTTTATTGCTGAAAGTGTAGCTTTAAAAATCGATAGATTCTACTTATGAACAGAAAATTCCTTATACAGCTGTATTGTGTTGTTTCCACATTTGTTTAAACACAGGAGTCTGGCTAAGGAATATACAAACGATTCATAAAAACATGCCTATGTTACACATGTGTGAACCACATGTAGAGTAACATGTGGATTTCAAACTCAGGGCATGGGTTTCCCTTTTTATAACCATCCGAAGTAAGAATATTCTAAGTAGGGACATTTTTTCAATAACATTTTTGAAACCTTAACCTCAGAGGGTATCAAAAATGTCTCTCATGAGATATGGGGCCACACATATTGCAGACAGCTGTTTGGAAAAGTTAACACCCGCCTGAAAAAGCAAAAGGGGTGAAGTCTCCACAGCTGATTCCTCTCAGTAAGCAAGAACCGTACCTGGAAGACCGAGCAGAGGTATCCTCCATTTGCCTTCATATCTATTAACTGCATTTTAAATTCTTGATCCAAACGTAAAGGTTAGCTTATTCCCTTGGCACCTTATTATATAAGGTCAACCAGGAGATAGAAGTTGTAGTTCACATGGTCACTGGCAGCAATAAGGATTTCCATGTTCATATATGGAAACATTGGGTTTGAGCCTCAGTTCAATGAAATCGGTGCAGAACTTTGCACTGTCTTTGGAAAACATTGGATCAACCTGTTCAGCAAGGTTCTTGAACGAGTGTTACATCCTTGAAAAATACAACCTTTCAGACTAGCTCTTATGAAAGTACACTACCACAGTACAATACCAAGAAAGCTCATTCTGGAGTAGGTGCAAACTTAAATTCAGAGGGCATTAACAGTGAATTTGTTTCAATTATTTTGAAGACAGCAAAAGCAAGCCTCCATGGGTTCAGATACTGCATTAAAGAGCACAGCAGAGAGCCTGCAGTGAAAAAAATGAGAGGACAGGAAAGAAGGCAGCAAAGATAGAAGGAGAAAGAGCAAGAATAGGTTTTGATAGACAAGGAAAGAGAAAAGCTCCACTGTTTACAGATAGCATAAATGAAATGAGAGTTCTTTCCAGTGATCTCAATATTTTTGTTACAAGTGAAGAAAGTGAGGTAAGATTATTTGAAAGTATCAGCAGTGTAGGCTCCAGCCCCAAGTTCATTTTTACACATTGTTGATGGAAGGGCAGGGGGAGGGATATGGATGGACGTAAGGTGGAGGTCACAATGTAAAAATGGAATGTCTAATATTTCCTTATGAGAAGCCCACAGCATGATGCAAATAAAATAAAGCAATACTCTTATAATCAGAATAGTGACAAATGGCAAGCCTGGAGATTTCCCTTGTGGCTTCTGTTTTAGGACTGAGAACTGTGATACCTATTGACAAAAAATTAGCTTTATCTGGAGACCAATTGGTGCAGCTGTGGAAAACGACCATCCTAAGAGACAGACTTAAATCACCTGGCACTCTGAGGCCAGGATAGCTGAAGTGGTGGCTGATCCTGTGTGCCAGAGCTACCCTGCCCTGTGTCAGCAGATGGGAGACTGCACAGGCTCCAGTGGAGACATCAAAAGTGTGATCCACGTATGTAACTGTTATCACAGAAAGTATGTATTCCCATTGGCTCCACTGTCAGATACTCTGAAGCCATGGAAAATGCTACAGAAGGTAAGCCATACACCTCTTTGTTCATTCCACTTGTTTAAATTGTTGTCTGCTCTGCTCTGCAGGGTCTTTATCAGAGCCTTTCGTACAAAAGACATCAGTCTGCTTCTGATAAGTTTTGCTGATATCATTGCTGCTGAAGGATTGCTAGGGGCAATTTTTTCTGAACAATGAACAATGGGACATCGACAGCATGTAAGCAGTGACTTATCCACTTATCTATTTAGATGCTTAGTTAAATTTTGAGGTCCTGCTGCCTGTTTGCATATGAATCACAAGGCCACTTGGTCAAAAAAACAGGAAAGCTCGGAGGGGCAGAGCGCTCTGGATCCCACTGCCTTGAACACAGGACAGCTCAGGACCCAGTGGGACTTCGCTGGAAAAACTCTATTTTACCTTCTCAGGCTTGGCACCACTTGCAGTGGGGGGCCAAGCAGTGGAGGGAATCCTGGGATCATTATTTGTTTTAACAGTACTCAATTTTTATAGCAGAAAATACCTAATCAGAGCAAGATCACTATATACCTGATAGGAGAAATACTTTTTTGACTTGAATGCTAGCAGAGCAAATAAAAAGAATTTCCCTGGCCTTGGAGTAGAGCAGAGAAGAGGAAGTAGATCAGATCCTCTGTTGTTTGAAAATGAATAAAAGAAAAGGTTTCTCTGCCAGTCTCTCAATGATAGACAAGTATAATTTTATCTCAAATACATGAAAGTTACAGGCACACTGTGAGGTTCATCAGTCAGACTACCTCCTATCCATCTGAATGTTCTTGAAAACTGTAGCCATTTTTTTTGTTTGTTCTTTACTAGCTCGTATAGTTTTTTAGAAAATAAAATTGTACTAGAGATTCCCACTGAGCCAATCTGAATATTTAGATGATGTGCTACTTGGTTTCCTAGAGTTGCATTAGAAATATCTGGCAGAAAAGGCTACTTCTCAATCTGTATTTTTTCAAAAATTTCCTCCCTAACCCGCTTCATTAATCTTCAGAGACATTAGTATTAGCAATAGTTCATTTAACGTATTTTAAAAATAAAAGTTGAAGAACAATGGGTGAGAGATTATTTTGTTGATAATCACACAGTGTCAATAATAGCTCTGTGACTAAAATTGTTGTAATAAACCCAGCTTTTAGCTTTTCTTAATTATCCAGGGTAACACAGTTCACTTAACATGTCACTTGGCACAACTCCTTGCAAAGCAGAATTTACCTAAAAAGTTTTTTTATAAAAGAGGTAGAGGAAAAAAAGAGGGGGCTGAAAGTGAAAGGCCCAAAGCCGGCAAGCAGGACTGCCTATTGATTGACATGCGGGCCCTAATTTTACGCTGATCAGCTGAGGTATCACTAGATGAAGCCATCCAGTTCAGAGCCACAAGACTCTGCATGGCTTAATGGTAGGACCCAACGCTTTCCCATGGTGTGTGGCTCTGAGCTGAGGGTCCAGAAGGGACAAGTGCAACCTGGAACTGCAGCATTTTGCAAAGGCCTCAAGGTTGCCCAGGATGATTTCCTTGTAGCCAGACTGAACTTTAACTCCAGAAAATAACAAAATGCCTAAACCATCCTGAACACACTGTGACTATTTTTGTTGAGGTCACTGGGTTTTGAATCTGATCTATTAAATGTGATGCAAATGAACCCGCTACTACCTGTGATAGATGGGTTTGAGGAAAAACCCAGTTTTACTTCCCTGTTATTTGGCACTGCTATGCTTATTGGCTAAGATGTACTCACTGCATGAACAGGTGTAAGAGCAAAGAAGACCTTTAAACTTTGCCTTTGTTATCAAGAGACCATCTAGTACTGCCTGCACTAAGAGATGTTTAATTAAAAATAAATGTGTCAGTGTTTAACAGATCAGTCCAGTCTTATTATCCATAGACCTGCACGGGACATGAGTCATTTACACGCGTTCATTCTCTGAAAGGTTTCTAAATTTTTTTTCTGATGTTAAATTTTTCTTTGAATGCAATTGCATGATGCAACAGAGGCTTATACACATCATCAGTTTGTCTGAATAGTAAAAAATATTTAGGAACAACAAAAAAAATCAGGAATGTTGTAAGAACATTTCTGAATTTCACCCTTAATTTTCACATGGGATGTTTTCAGATTTAAACAACTTCAGCCACCCTATCCAGGTTAATTTTGAATGTGAAATTTTACTGGTTTGACTTTTAAAAAAAAAAAATTATCATGTTTACTATTTCATTAATATTTATAAGCATTAAATGAGTCCTAGTGATTTTTACAAGTAAATGAATTGAAATTAAAGAGTTTCTAGTCGGAATAGAAGATGTGCATCTGGGTTTTGCTTTTTTAAAATCTAAGCAGTTTGAAGTAATGTTGAGTTAGCAGTGAAACTACAGCTATTTCTAATTATTACTGTGTCTGACAGGATGCATATGTTTATGGAATAATCTATGCATAACATGAGAAAACTCTTTTTTACTGTTTTTGAAACAGTGTTTACATCAAAGTGAAACATATGTGTGATAAAAGAACAAAGCAGAAATCCCTAGTTGCTAGTCCTATTTGAGAACTATATATAGGATATTTACAACATTTTTTTGGTGTGGTAGAACTCTGTGTGTCAGGATGATTAATTAACAGACATGAAAAGTTAAAGAACCGTGAAGGGCTGAGGAAGATATAGCGTCTCCTAAACTAATCAGGATAGGTAGAAAGGAACACTAGGGTTTGTCAGTGGCTTGGTGCAAAGTTTTACTATTACTCAAAAGGCACCTGGGCTCAAAGCATCAAGTGGAAGCAATTTTGAAAATCAAAGGAGATAAACCATGTGAAAAAATTATGAGTAACTAGTTTACTCAAAGGACTTGTAACAGGATCTGGAGCTTTCATCTCAGCCCAATTAACAGTGACCAAGACTAAGTCTCTTCAGGAATAAATGGGGCAGATGTTCCCATCACAAAATCACCACTGCAGCTGACACCAATTGACTTTCTTATTGGTCATGTCAACAGAGAGCCAATGCTTACATGACTATGAAATATTGTCCTTACAGAAAGGCTTTAGGATGGCTGAAGAATGATGTCTAGACTATCTAAACTGGGAACAGACATTGCTTAGGCTCCTGTTTGAAGAACTGTAATTGGCCTGATTCTTTTATTGGACACAGACATTGTAAATCAGGATTGCTGCATTACAGCAGCTTCAATGATACCCATGAAAACAGTTTGAGATAAAATTTGTGGATGGAAGGACTGGGTTGGGTCACTAGGCAGAGGGGGCTCTTTGCCATTTTTCTCACCCAATATGTTGCATGCAGTTCCACCTGAGGAAGGACAGGGTCCCTGCTGTGCATCCCTCCTGTTGAGAGCTGAGTTGGTAAAGCTGTTGAGCAACAAAAGAAGAGTCTGACCAAAATGTTTTGTTGGCAAATGGGAAATGCTTTGCTGATGTTTAAAGTTCTTCAAGGCAGTAAGACACGCAACGACGAGGATGCCTGCTCTTGCTCTTTGATGACTGGTTTTTAGCCATTTAGATATAAAAAGATAGATTTTGAATTATCCTAATTTTCCTTCACATTTTCTTTCATGTTTTCCATACCTTCTATTAGTTCTATAATTAGAATAATATTTAGTTAACTAAAATGACATGGCTTAAGTGTGACTACTGTGTCTGGAGATAATGTGAGTAAATGTCGGCATAAAATTTATAGGTACAGAAACATAAATAATTCTTTAATGAGTCCTTTCAATCTTAACATAATCAGAGGGAAACCAAACCAGTTGGTGTGTGTGTGTCCCGCCCCCCAACCATGGAAATATAAACTCACAGCAGGATTGGTTGAATGCTGAAAAACTTCATTTTGGATAAGAGCCATTTTTAAGCAAAGAGCTGTTTACTTAGCCGGGGAAGTTTGGCTGTAGTGAGTAGACATCAGAGTTGTTTATTATTGGAACCCAGAAGCACATTAATTATGTGATTTGAGTGACTGGGTAGCATCAGCCCCGCAGGTTTTGCACGTCAAATGCCCTCATCTCGCATGGGATAAACTGACCCCTGAAGTGCGTGCCTGTGCACCAGAGGTTAAAGGAGGACTCTCCTCCATCCCCACCCAGGGTCTGCCAGGGTGGCTGCCCTGCAAATTTATGGTTTTGGGGAGATCAGAGCGCTTTGATATACTGCACAGGGCAGCAGCGTAGCCTCAATTTCACTTACATGTTGTGATTTCCTATGAAAGATCATCTGTCATTGGGAGTTCTTGTAACACATTTGCAAATAAGGTCAAACAATTTGTTCAGAGGTGAACACGGTAAGTATAAACACATTGTAAATATTTGAGTATGAGTTTAATGGTGTTTGAGAGGCTCGCACAAAAAAACCTCACAAATAAAATCTCTATATTTAAAAACAAATTAGAAACTTGCACATTATTTTAGTCTTTGGTGGGCATTCATCATCATTACGGACACTCCTGTTTATTTTGGTTTGTGCTGGGGGAAAAGGGAAGGTTTAAACAGGCCCAGCGCGGGCGGGCAGTGCGGCACAGTGGTGCTGGCCAGGCCCTGGGAGTCCAGCCAGCCACCGCCATTAAGCACCTGTGCCCCAGGCCCGTGCCCACCACCCCCCAGGGGACTGGCTGTGTCCTCCTGCACAAAAACCCATTAGGGTCACCTGAAAAGCTATTTTCAGAGAGCAACTATGTTGTTCGGGGCACCAGCGCTGGCTGGGTGACTTTTGGATGGGAAGAGCCCAGCAATGGGTGACGCAGGGCTGGGTGGGCTCTGAGGGGAGCGCAGGCCTCATGGCGCTCCTTGGCTCCCAGGTGGGGAATCAATGGTGTTTCTACATGAAAAATGCTGAGAGAATATCTGTGCTGCACTTTGTGGAGGCGCTTCACTGGGGAAAGAAAAGAGAAGCTGACCTCCCCCCAACGCCCCCGCTACATTAGTGTCACTATTCTTAGGACTGGAGAAACCCCTGGTTTACCTCAGACACATTGATCAAAGAATTAATGGGAATTGCTTGTAAATCCCACTCTGATATGCCATCCCCAGTACTGGCGTAACATCTGTAGCAAAGGCTTCTTACAGAAACACATATTGCCACACTCCAGCATGTTCCTCATGAGGGAATTTCTTTCACAAGGGTCTTCAGGCCCCCTTTATACCACTATATTTTGATATGGCTTATGGAGAGAAGAATGAAAGAGAAAATGTTTCCCCCAAATTTACATCCCTGAGTCATCTCTCAGCAAAGCTAGATTTGAAGAGTATTAAACCTAACAATTTCCGATTCTGAAAAAGTTTAAAAAAAAATAAAAGGCCTTGAAAAATAAAAGGCCGTGAATTAAGTCTGGGATTCACAATTTTTCTGGTCTGCAATATGGGTGTTTGTACAGGGCCCAACCCTGCAAACACTTCTGTACGTAAAATGAGGAAAACCATACCTGAATGTAGACATTTGCAGGCTTATGTCTCCAGCTACTGAACTCTTTGAAACAGAGAACTATGTGTATGTGGAACATTATCTAAAGGGGCACTATAGTAAATCATAATATTGTGTATAAATATGCAAATTGCATTATATGAAAAATGTAAAAAACAGTGGATATATAGGTGGGAGTCCTAGCATTGAAAGCAACCTCTCTGTCCAGTGAAATACTATAAATGATATAGGTAAAGAATTCCACTTCATTAATCTTACTTTTGATCTTTTTGAGCGAAATTCACCCCAGGGTTTCATTTGGTCTCTCCTGAAGCCATACTATAAATCACATGATGTATAGCACACAAAGAATAATTATTTTGCTAAGGTTTAGGCTAAGTATTCCACTGCCATGTTGCCATTTTTTAAGATTTATTTTTTTTCTTCTGTGGCATTATAAATCGCAAGGCTCGGATACATTTCATACCGGCTACAGGGTACTGTTGAAAAAACGGATTCTAGGTGCCAAAATAGCAGGGAGCACCGGCAGCTGCTTCAGGACCTCTTCACTAGTGAGCTTGCATGTGGATAGCCTGTTCCCTTCATGGCTGCAGCTGGAGGAGAAAGAGCCGCATGTCCTTTCACGGCTCATCAGGGAAGGGCGAGCTATTACATAGGGACTGCCCTCCCTGACAGACCATGAGACACCATAAGCCAAAACTGGTGCAGGGAGGACTGGACTTAAACTGTTTCTTCTCAGCCAAGATCACACCCTTCTGGAGATTGCTTTGTCCCGGCACAGAAGTGTGAGCCGCTGCAGTAATTCTGCCATGAATGAGAGCCTTTCTTTTGAGTCATATACTTTTGTTTCCAGTCTGTGGTGACTTGGCTTACTACTGTGCTGGGGATTATCCCTGTAAAAAAACAGCCTGGAAAATGGGCAGCTACGAAACTAGGTTTTTAAAAAGTGTTTTGCTTTATATATATATTAAAAAATATATTAAAAATATATATTTATATAAAATTGGTCTTACTACAGTAAGATTAAGTAAATTATTTTAATAACTAAAATAATATAATAACATATTTTAATAATGTAATAGGAAAATGTAGTACCAATAATATTATCATTAATATTATCATTAGTAGTAGTAGCATAATACACTTACAGTTAAAGCTTCATTTTTCTGGGTGCCAGTCAGCATAATCATAGAATCATAGAATGGTTTGGGTTGGAAGGGAATTAGACTTTTTTCCAAGCAGCAAAAGCCCCAACCTTACAGGAAACTCTATGCAGACAAATCCCAAATGAGTACGCAGGGATCCTCGGGGAAATGACCCAGCAATGGCTGTAGCAGGAGCCAAGTAAGGGCCATAGGAGAACTGAAAAGGAAGAAAAGGTGGGAACCATTACACATGAATGAGGAGACATTTATGTCAACAGTCTGGGTTCAGTTCTCTCCTCTCCTGCCCTCAAAATCCTACCAAAAACCACAACAGGCAGCAGCAGAATCATACGGGTACAATTTATGGCAGAATTTGGCACAAACAGTGTTTCTCCATTCCACTGGGCTGGGGTCCCTCAAAAGTCTGTTCAACTAATTCATAAATGTCTGGTGTAGTTATATTGTCCTGTATTAATGTAAGTGAGATAATATATTGTTATTACTTCATAAGACCTAATACAAAGTTAATGGAAAAAAAAAATCCTTGGCACCGCAGAAGCTGTGAAACTATATACACTTAAAAGAAAATACTGTAACACAGGGCAGCTCTGAACTCTACTGTTTTCAAAAAAATTCCTCTAGTCCTGGGGGGTGTCTGGAATTTCTTTCATACTGGAGCACTCCAAAACATTGCATGTCACACACCAGAAACTAGACTGTAATCGTGTCCTTTGCTCATCCCTTTAATGCCTTACTTTTGAGTGGTTGTACTTTTTTCATCAGGCGCTCTAACAGAGTGTTGTCAATGGCACAAGCAGATATACCTCTGACTACATCAAACGCTATGTTTCAGCCTTTTTTCATCAGAACAAGACACTTCAGGTTCTACATTTAAGCTTGAAATGCTGTGCCCTGGCTTACAGATATTAGCCTTCCCTCTTTCACAGGTGCCTTCTGGTAGCATCCTGAAGTGCGTGTCAGGCTTGGGGCTCTGTTAATACTTATTTAACTCACTATTGTGCCGGCAAAGCAAGTGGAGCTCACGTCCTTGAAGAATTTGTTTTACTTTCCTTCCCTGATTTGCTTCAAGGATATGGAAACCTGGAGGGGTGGTGCAGAAGGGATGAGTCAATAGGATATGCAATTGAAAGGGGAAAGAAGGGAAATCTTTGTGGAAAAGCCAAATGGAAATAAGAAGGAGAGATGATCAGAGAAAGACCACAGGGCAGGGTGAGTGAGGCTGCAGGAAAGCCATGAGGAAAACCTGAGGGTGGAAAGAGTATGGAAGAGCAGGAAGAATAGCCACAGTGGTAGGCAGAGGACAGTCAAACTAAACTTCTGGAGCTATCACTGCTCTGTTTCCCCTGAAATGAGGGCCAGCTTAAACAATCTGGCCTGAAAAACTGCAGCAGGTCAGGAACTGAGTCAAAAAACAGTCTTTCTTGCTTCAGCATAATAATTCATGACACAAAGGTGGAGTGACTGGTATATCTTCATCCACCCAAATCCAATCTGATGCTTTAAGTCTGCCCAAAATCTAGTCTAGTGGTGGCACTGAGGGAGGATAAAAAAGATTCTGCCTTCTTCAGGATGTAAATGACCTTAGCAGAATGAGTTATCTCATGAGAAAAAAACCTCTTCTTGCCAGAGTCACATTATTTAAAGCTTTTGATTGACCTGAGAGACTTCCTAAACTTTCTTTGCTCTGCCTCCCACTCCCTGCACTATAAGAGTCTATTTTATTTTTAGATGTATCATGACAATAAATTTTAAATTCCTGGATCTCTCAGCTCACTCTTCCTAGTTGGCGCCTCATTTGAGTAATGGGTCATGAAGTTGACATTCCTCCAATGATGGATTTCTTGCTAGAGTGGCACTGACCAGGAAAAGCAGGTCAAATAGTCTTTTAATTTAATCTTTTACAGCTAGAGATGAGAATGCTATAAAAAATGCAAAAGAGGATATCCATGTGATACTCTCACTGGGGAGAGTATCCATGGGGGAGAGAGAGAGACAACATCAGGAGCCGTGGAGAGCTATATCTCAGGAAACATGGCTTATTTTGGGGATGAGCCAAAGACAAAATAACAAGTGAGAGGGAAATGACGGAGAGGTTCTGGGGAATTTTTCACTAGCTGATTGCCTTGTGTTTAAAGGTTTGGATCCAGCTTCTTTTTAGGTGGCTTCGTCCAGAATACCCTTCACAGCACAGGAAAACTATTACTTCTGGGGAGTTAAAGCTGAGTATGTTAAACTTGGTTTTCTGTCTGTGATTTTGATTAATGGTGTTTCTTAAAATATATGTTGTTTCTGTTGGGCCATTACTCCTGATGGCACAGTCCTGAAGTTTCTTAGATTGCTGAGATTTATTACACTGTTTCTTAAAGTTTGGCGTGTCCGCTTAACTTCATGAGGACCAGGAGCCCACACAAACAAGAATATTAAAAAAAAAAAATAAAATAGTGAATTGTTTAGTGAGGTACTACCACTTTGAATAGGATTATGAGGCAGGCTATGTTAACCATTTAAACAGCCAAATTCAGGGCGATGTTTTTTTTTTATCAGTTTCCGATCCACTTGATGGAGCAAAGTTTGTCTGATGCAATCCTATTTGTTATAGAATTTGAGTGGCCTTTCCCCAAAACCAAAGGACAGAAAGTGCACCTTTTCAAAGTTCTGAATCCCTTTTCCCATTGTTGATTTGCCACTTTATTGTCCCCCAGGCTACATACAAGATATGTCCTTGGTTTTTAGCTCCTTCTAGCTTTCAGTCTTTGTCTGT
Source organism: Arenaria interpres (assembly GCA_013399435.1). Classification (NCBI taxonomy): domain Eukaryota; kingdom Metazoa; phylum Chordata; class Aves; order Charadriiformes; family Scolopacidae; genus Arenaria; species Arenaria interpres. The sequence continues at coordinate 24,060 of VXAK01017618.1, forward strand.
CTTTCCCTGAAACACAAAATTTTGTAAAACCATCATCCAGAACCCCATACACCAACGCTTGCTTGAATGATCAGACGCATGTGCTTGTACTTGCTAAGGATACTGCTATAGTTTCAGCAATCTGATTCCAGAAAGGAGATTAATAGTTCTGACAACTGTCGTAGATGAAGGGCCATATTTCTGCTCAATTCATAATAGTACTTTTTGTTGTTTCAACCCCACGTATTGTTTGTGCTGATCCATCTCTTCATGTAGAAAACCAAATGTCTGTATTTCATCTTTGCTGAAATCACCCCATAGCATTTTAAAATAGAGGAAGAAATTCTGACACTGCTATTCATTCATCATCGACACCGGAAAATTATGAGATATTATGAGAATGTCTCAGGAAAGAAAAATGTTTATCTTTGACTTCTTGTTTCTTGACCCTCTGAGGTTATTTGCTTCATATTTTCAACTTTTTAACCACATCCTGGAAGGCTAGCAAGTCACTCTATTTAATGGAAGCTAAGATTCTCATGAACTTTCCTTATTCCAGCAGCTAGGGCACAGAAAAAAACAAATATCACAAGACTTTGTGATAAAATTGAAAAACTTGGCAGCACTTTTGCCTCCTGCTGATTAGCACTTTACTCCATGAGTAATCTGATATCAACCAATGGAGTAAGTCACCAGTAGATAGTGTTCACTGCGGGTAAAGCTGTTTAAAACAAAACATGCTGCAGAAAGCTCCCAACCTGATAGTCTCGGTTCTAGGATATACACTGTGTAAAATGTATGCACATACATACACACACATCTGTCTACATACACAAAAATACTGCACCAGCTTCTGAACTAAGTAGAACTACTTGAGGTATGGTTCCAGTATGACCACACCTTGTTAAATTAAACACCAAGTGATTGTTTCTCTGTTAATCTTGAATCAAGGGAGGTGCGTCTGTATGAAAAGAAAGGAATTTGTTTATGGCTTGCCTCTTCAATTGCAAGCTGCCACAGGAAGGGCGCAGCTGTGCGATCACAAGACGATACACGACATGAATTGGCACACATATACCAGGTTGGCTACAGGAAGCATGGCTTGTATCTTATAGTCACAGGATCTATTTTTTGAAGCATTTAGATTTCTTGGTTGTATAGATTCCTTATGTATAATAAATACATGCGGCAGCCTCTCCTGTAGACAGCACACTTGAAAAACCTCTTTCTCTCTCTTTTATTTGTTCACTGATTTTGAAACTACTTGTAAGAACTTAACTGCCTTTTAAACTTCAGCTGCCTCTGTCAAATTTACTTGAAATCAGCTAGTGTTTTAAAAAAGATTATTGTGGGGACGCACAGTGTGACTGCAAAAGAAGAAAAAAAAAAAAAAAGGCATGTATTCAGCTAACAGAAGTAGTTCTGGCTTACTTCTGTGTTCTATCACCAATCCCCATGAGAAGCACTAGCTGGCATTTGTAAATGGCAGCTGCTGCCTATGAGTGAGCGCAATCAATCTTCATGCTACTGCAGCTATCCACAGAAGAATAATCACTGACTGTGAGTCAACAGGCTGAAGCATGAACCATTTATTCCTATCCACTTAGACATATCAAAATAACAGCTCACCAAGGCAGAAAAGAAGGCAGCAGCTTCTTATTTTCATATTATATCTAATATGAATACAGCAGTTTAATACCGGACACTTGCAAAGTCTCACCTTACATATTCACTTCACTTTATTGGTTTGATATATTCAGAGACAAATTAAACCAACCCAACAGACAATACTGCATTAATGTTTTAGTCATTCTGAACTTTGATATCAACTGCGTTCTGGAAAAACGGTGATTTATAAACTGAGACTTGGTTCCAAAAGTATGATCTTATTTATCAGGAAAGACTGGAGTATGAATTCTCCAGAGTATTTATACTACTGACTATAAGACAAAGTTCTGCTAAATGATATTATGGAATTGCCATCACTGGTAACATATTTAAGGACAGGATTTTTACATGTGTATAGATTTAGAGAAGATACCTTTCTATTGGGGATTAAAAAAAATAATAAAAAAATAAAGGAAAATAAATAGATGGTAGAAACCTTACAAATCACAAGACTATATCATTTTGTCACGAAAAAGTTGAAGAATTTTCCTAAAACTGAAAAGTTTCTATGTAGAAACACTTTTCCCCTGCTCCAGCGTGGGGTCCCTCCCACAGAAGACAGTTCTCCACAAATTTCTCAAATGTATCATTTATAGTTTTCTCTTAGATCACTATTACAGTGAGATATTACTTCTGTACAGTATTTCTCTAATCCTCCTCTTTGCTAGTTTGTTTTGAAAAGGCATATTTATTAAGCTTTGATACAATGATTCGTATCTGTTTCCTCAGGGAACCATGTTAGATTGAAGTCTATTACGACAATGAGAAGTTTATTGTATTTTCTAGCACGTACTTCTTTTCATTACAGCTGTCAGAATGCTGAGAGATGGATGGAAGAATGAATGCTTTGCGTGGATACAAGTATTTCTAGGAGTGCCCTAGAAAGAGTGTCTGTTTTTAGTTTGTACCAATCCAGAATATTTTGTTAACAAATTTCATTCAATCTCTTTTTCCAAAATATTTCAAATAATAAACAACAGCCCAACATGTTTTCTTATTGCTCTCTTAATTTAAAATTGGCTATTTACTATGAATTCCAAGCATCCTACAGGTTGGCAATGTGACTTGCTATTTATTTTATTTCAAAGCCTCTCACACAGGGTTTTTTCAGAAGGCTTTTGAAATTCCATGTAAATTATGTTCAAAAGATACATTTCATCTCTCACTTCATGCACTTTTTCAAGGAATTCTTGAAAGATAGACCAGTACAATTTACCCTTACAGAAGCTGTGTCCATTGGTCCTTATCATATTATGCTTATCTTAATGTGTAATCTAGTCTTGAAGTAGATTCCATTTGAGGTCTTATCTTTCGCAACTGGAGTAGATTAAAGAGGAAAGTCTTTGTTCATTGAAGTGCTGTGACTGACTTGCTCTCAAATCCTTGGAATTCAGAGTCTGAGCCCTGCAAGACCACTGTCTAGCAAAAGGCTTTATGCACTTGCTCATCCCTGAGAGCAGTCTCACTGCAGCCAGTGGCCCTCTCCCTTATTAAAAATTACACGAGTGATCAAATACCTTCCAAGCTGTACTGAGCAAGCAAAAAACTTGAACTTTGGGTGAAGAAAAACAGCAGAATTCAACTATCTCAGGCAATTAGGACTTTTTTCCCATTTTCAATATAGTTTTCATAAATCATATACAACACTCAGATCATTCAGAAGCTTTCTCTTTAAATACCCTTTTTCATTAGTTCTAACTTCCTCAAACACAGTTTCTGTCATACCTCAGGAACTGCCAAATCTTTCCAAAAGAAGCACATGATGAGAACATTTCTTGGTGAGAAAAATGAAAAGAAAACACGCGCCTGGCTTTTCCAAAGCCTGTTAGGAGTTCTGTCTGAATTTCTGTTTTCCTCACGTGTACAGCTTTGAAAAGAACCCTATGCCTAACACCAAACTGACTGAATTAGCCTTTTCGACATTTTTCCAGTGACTAGTGGAAAATATGCCCCCTCTACTCAACCTTCTGCTATATCTCTTACTGTGAGGTTGTTTCATTTCGCTGTGTTAGCATCCAATGCAAGTCATTTTTGCTGCGTGTAACTGGGTCTTTTAACTGTTGTAAACCCTTTGAAGTTTCCTCTTTCTGCCAAGAGGTCAACGCGGTCTTTCTTTTGCCCTTTCAAAAGGACCTTTCATTCATTCCTGTGTTTGGTCAAGTTGTTGTGGGTTCTGCTCTGGCCTGGCACCATGATTCCCTCCTCCACAAGCAATTGCTGCTTTCCTTGCTACCGCTGTTTGTACTCCTTATTGCTTCTTTCATTTATCTTCGCTGACACACCAAAGGAAAGAGAGGGCTGAAAGGGGAGAATTTGGCTGTAAGCTAAATTGATTGCATGTTATATTTCATGGAAGTCTGGCAGGAAGAGTTGAGTGATCTCAAGAGTTTCAGGAATATTTTCGTTCCTATTGTGCAAATCAATCAAAGCGCGGCTCAGGCCGGGCTGCCCGCCCCCCGGCAGCCCCATAGCAGAGCTTGCGGCGTTGTCAACAAAGGTTTGAATAGAACAAAAGTCTCCCAAGTGGACACTGCATTCACTTGATGGGGTCACATATTACCCAACGTTTAATAAAACTCACATGAATTTGAAAAGGAATCCCGGATAGCGCAATGAGTGGAAAAACGGTAAATTTAGCCAGTAGAAGGGATGCCCTAAAATCAAGACGATGCCTTTTCATGTGGCAGCTACTCTTCTGTTTAGATATTAAATATTGTCGGTCTCTTGGGACTATTAGAATGAAGTCTTGTCAAATAAACATATCTATCACTTTCCTGTGATGCTTCCACCCACTCTGATCTGTCAAGGAGGAATTCGCTTAGGGTGGGTTGTTTTTCCCCAAACTTTCAATCCACGGCACCCGCTGAACTGGCTGGTTTGGATCCTCTGCGGCTTCACGTGCTTCTCTGTGGCACAAACGCAAACCCGGCAGAGCTGGCAGGTTCAGAAGTGGTGAGGCTCAAGCAACACCTAAGCAATTGCCCCCTTAAGTGCTTGGGCAGAGGTGTCTCCAGCAGATCACGCTTCCTCCCTTTGCACCAGAGCACTGTCTTAACCTTTGCTGAAAAACAGAACAACTGCTGTCCTGCCCTTGTCATCCTGCCTTTTTTTAAGCCCAGGAGATGCCCAGGCTCTCCTGAAAGTTATAGCTGCTCTGCTAAGCTAGTCTCCCGGCAGCCCCTGATAAAAAGCTGATCTTAGTAATCGCGATTGCTGCTAAAGTCAGGAATTCTTCAGTTCTGGCACATGTGAGATTTTAATTTCATGCCTGCAAACAGAGAGTGAGAAATAATGACTCTGCATTCTTTCTTCGCAGAATACACAGCCTTGGGCTATCTAAAGAACATAAGGCCATATGACGTGTCACTGTTCAAAAATTCAACAGGAATCCAAAGGAGTACTTTGTGCTTGTTCCTCCCACGTTATCTGGTTCAGCGCTAGCTTTGGCAATCACTGTCACAAGTGAGAGCTGAGGGAATGCTGAGTCTGGAGTCATCGCTCAGCTCACAGGTTAGTGCCTCTGCAAGATACACGGCAACTTGCTGACTGCCAGCACCTTATTTTGGACACAAGTCAGACCAGAACGAGGGAATGGATGCAAGAGCTCACAAAAACCCATGGCTCGGGGCAGGCCTCCATTCTGCAAAAAACTTCATACGCCCAGTTTGGGTTTTGAAGGGCGAACCTTGTAATCCTATTTATCAGAGCCTCTTGTGTTTGGTGACCGCATTAATCACCCCTCCCTGCAGCACGCCATCAAATATATCATTTTGTTTGTTTTTTAGTAACTCGTTTTCTCAGTGCAAATATGTGTCCAAGTAACATATTTATGAGAGGAGGAATATGCAGGTACAATTTTAAATCAATATAGATGTGGAATATGGGGGACATAAAGATCAGGGATATATAGGGATATATAGGGACATACTTTGAATATAAGAACGATTTTCATACCGTTTTCTTCTTTGTCTTTGAAGGGCAATCATTTATTTTTAGTAAAATATTCAGGATTAAGTTTTCCAGCTGGCTGCCCAAATTCTTTCTGCCGATGCCATATTTCTGCAGCCAGAAGAGCAATAGTGCGCAAAATGTGCATAGGTTTGCCCTTTACCTGCTGTTATGCACAGTTACTCTGTAGACTAATTTCGCCTGGGCAATTCAGAAACCTAGATTCTGACTTTATTAGAAAGGGTGAGACTTTCAGAAGAGCTTAGGGATTGACTCTTGCTCAATAATATAGGTGACAGTTAGGTGTCTGGCTGCAATAATCACTTCAGAAATCTCAGCCCGAAAAGCCCACGTGACAGCCATCAGCTCAAGGATCTAGCAGAAACATTCCATTCTTGCCAGGACTTTGGCAGAAGCGGTCAGAAAAACACAGCTAAGAAACATTTAAAAACAGAACAAAGCTTTACCAGCTTGCAAAGTGAGTATTCTGACACCCAGCCGTTGTATTTCATAACCACTACATGAAAATAAGCCCTCTGAGCAGTGTGCCCTTCTCCAGTAAAAGCTCTCACAGCTCCGTGGGGCAGCCGCACGATCCATCCAGCCCCACAAGTTAACACAATAAAACCATTATTACCTGGCACCCTGCTGCATTCCAGCAAGGATGTTAACTCTTGGATCCATGGATGCTAAGCTAAATGGTGTTACTAACCAAAAGTAAATAACTCACCTAAAGTGCACAGCTGTTTTCAAGCTCCTGGATCTACAGATAGAGAAATAAGTATATGGGATACACTTTCACTATTAACCTCAGAGTTAATTGTTCAGTTCCCTGCCTGCACCATCGGTTAGCAAACCAGCTTTGCCGACTAGTGCTGAATGAGCTGTTATGTACCAGAGTTAAAAACAGAGGTATGCTGATAATAAAAAATTTGTGCCTAAAACTCATCTGTTTTTCAGCTTCAGAGCATAAGGTGAATACTTTCTTCACTGTCTTTTAAAAGGAATTTATGAAATAAATAAATAATGAACAAATGATCATGAAAAAAAAAAAGATATTGATATTGCCACCAATGCATTTTAAAACATTTAAACCTGCTTCTGATTATCTCAGGTGCTTGCCATTTGGCATTTACTGCTCCTGATTTTCTCACGTGCTTTCCATTTAGCATGTAACAAACCCTCTTGAATGTGATTAAAAGTAAGCTAAAATGAAAGGCTTCCTATTTCCACCAAATACTGTTATGATCTGCATCGTTTCGTTCCTTGGTTAGATTGGTAAAGGAGGTTGGTGGATAGTTTTAAATCTGTTGTCACCACAAGCTGGTGAACCCCACCAGGGGCTGGAGCAGGCGAGGGAGGGCGGAAGGGGGGACCGGAGCCAGAGGCAGGCGTGGGACACACACCACATCCTGGAGTGCGAAGCCCCGCAGGAAAAATTACCTCCAGCTTCAGTCAGGGCTGTGGCAAGCCCATAAGATTTTGATGAAATTTGCTTCTTAATACATGTAAGTCGATCACAACTCAGTCCACTTAATCAGATAGGCTTTTAATTTTTGGCTGGAGTCACTGATAAGCTGCGTTTGGGCTGTGCTGCTTAGAGGAGATTGGCCAAAGGGCCTCGGATCGATTTGGCTCTGTTTCTGCACTGAATGTGTGAGCGACTACATCCGGAAGGAATCATTTCATGTTTACATTGAAATGTGTTTCCTCAGGTTTTCCAGTAATCCACTTTCTGCAAATATTTGACTCAGTAAAGTCTGATCACACAAACTTTATGGAAAGCAAACAGCAAGCAGCTGTGAGTCAAATTAATTAATTTAAACCCAGGAAGGATATTTGCAGAATTCAATGGCTACCACTATCTCTAGCTCCTCAAAAAAAGAGAACTCAGTTCATTTTGCAGAAGGCGTGCTATTTGGTGTAATTAGCTAACAGGTTGATAGATCCAAGATTTGAGCCCCAAGTCTGTGATATACTGTAAGGGGTGAGTAGTGAGGAATATTTTTGTCTACTTAAGCTTGTGCTTAGCCTGCAGGGCAGCTGTAGTCTCACAGGGCTTTTGTGCGTAGGCGCTGTGCTGAATCTAGAATTGTGCAATTATAAAATATCATTATACAATCACTTAAATCTGGGTAATTTAAACTAGGCCTCCTGCATTTGGTGGTTGCTACACTTTTCCCTTTTTTTTTTTTTTTAAACTTTATCCATTTCTTTATTTTCTATTCGAATTTTGGAATGTAATCAGCTGGAAAACCAGGCACACAGAAAACAGCACTGTAGGGCTTCCAGCCAGGTCCAGCACGGCCCCGGGGAAGCACTGGGGCACCTTGACTTTGCCTGGTATCAGGAGGCACTCAGCACCTAGCATCACTGGCCAATGTAAATGAATGCTGGCAGGAGACTGATACACTGGGATTAAAGGTGATATATAATTAGTCCACATGACTTTTGTGGATAATAATTGCAGGTAACTGGCTGCATTCAGCTAACCCAAATGACTATCGCTGTGCGCCGAGGGCACACGTTATCTGCCAAGGCTTCATATTTCATTTCAAACAAGGAGTTATCCATTAATAAAACAGAAAGCGATTACATTAATGTGCTCGCTGCCAAGACGGCCTGGCAAAGCACGCGCGGAGCTTTTTCGCCGGCGCTTCCCCGCTGCGCAGCGCTGCCCCTGCGCCTGCCCCTGCGGCACGGCCGGGCACGGGCACAGGAGGCTCCCAGGGAATGGCAGAAGCGCCCCAGCAATTCCCCGCCGGGAAATGCAGCAAGTAAATACTTGAACTGTGTTGTCCAGTGAAAAGGAAACAAGACCATCTTGCGGTGGGAGAAGGGGCATGAAAAGATGTTAATCGCATGAGCAGTAATCTCTTTGGCTGCTCGGTGTGCCACACTCGGGCTTTGTTTGCCTTGACTTATCTGGCTTACTCAGCCCAATCTGTGTGATCACGGAGGTGGTGGAGGGCCTCCTTAAGTGTGCACGAGACCAGCTACTGGAGAAGGGCAATGAAACGTTAAGGAGGAAAGCTGGTATCATAAAAAAAAGCAACCTTCAAGGCCACCTATCTAGACAAAAGGGCTCAGACTGGCAATAAAAGCAGAAAATCATCGAGACAGCAATGAATTATGAAGGCTATTAAAACCCACAACTGAATTTACAGAATTAAGTTCCCCTGATGTATTATAAAAGTGCTTTTCCCCAGGAACTGGAGATACCAAAATTTGTATTGCAGATTAATTATGGCTTTATTTAGCACAACTGGGGAGGGGGAGTTCCGCTCGGTCAAAATAGCAGGGATATTAATAGTGTTAAACTTTCTGAATCTCAAATACTGCCAGGAAATCATTAACATTACGTTTAACAATTTCAGGTACTTCTGGTTTTGAACTCCAATTTTATTATTTATGGAATCCTGATTGCAGAAAAAACATACTCAGCACTTGTATGTAGATTCTGTTTACAAAGGAGCTCTCTGTTCTCCCTGGAACTTGCATAAGAACAGAAGAGTAGATTATGTGGCTTCTTAATAGTTCTTCACAAAGAGTCTTCTGTTTCTGACAAATGGTTTATGCAAATGTATTCTCTGGGCTGCTTCAAGCAGTACTCATGGAAAAATGACATTTTGCAATAGGGAACAATGAATATTCAATGCGTCATTTCTTAGGTGAGCTAACGGACAGCTTGTATTCCACAGCCGCCATTCTCTAATGTTGAAATTTTGACAGAGGGCAGGGAAGCGTCAGCCGGCAGTGGGAACTGAAAAGCGCTGGCTTTCAGCCTTTCCAACAATATTCCAAGACAGGCAATTTGGGACTTCAAATTGCAGACTGGAAGACAATTTTAGTTTCGGCATGCCAAACTGAAGGGCTGTTTTACAAAGGGGCAGTACGGATAAAAAAATGTAGCTGCATCCTTGAAGTCACAGCTACTGCTGGACTTTGGAAGGGCAAGAGGGTGAAGGCTTCACAAAAGCTTCTCACAGATATTAATCCCTGGCGTGAATGGCACAAAAAAGAGGCAATTTGGAATGTACAGGCCGTATCTTACAGGCTTCATTCATACAAGCAGGCACACTGAAGTCAATGGCTTTGTTTGTACTGGGCTCGGACTACCCTGAGAGCAAGGGCTGCATGAGGAGCCCTCATTCTGCAGTCCAGCTCAAAAAGGGTGGGTTTGCAGTGGGAAGTTGACCTTTTTATGACAAAATAGACTTAAGCCATCAGTTCACAAATGCAACTGTTATATACGAATGGAAGTGTAACACGATAGAGAGCAAGAAACCAAAAGGAGTAAGAAAGGCAAGTTAAAGAAGCTTTAATGTAAATGTTTTAAGCCTCCTTTGCCTCTCATGCGCCTCACGTGACAGCAGTAAGCTTTCTGAGTTGAGCCCCACGAGTGAACATAACAGTTTAGGGAAAATAGGCAGGCTTTTCTCTCTCCTCCCCTCAGCTCTGCACTCCTGCAGTTTTTAGCAAACATTTTCCTGATTTAGGAGATAGGATACGAATTGTTCTCAAGAGTAAGGGAATCTCAGCTTTCTCAATTCATTAGCCATCTGTATTTTGTTCTTAGTAGTCTTCTACAGTTACCAAAAAGCTGGATAACTATATCTTTGAAACTTAGACATTTGGAGATAAAGAATCATTCATAAAATCTTCATGCAGATTGAAAAGAGGATCAGATCGCTTATGTTCATTTACAGCAAAGTGTATGAAACAGGGTAATTAATACCTTTGATCACTGGGCTTTTCAAGTTTATCACATTTAGTGCAATCAGAGATTGGATCCAATTGTTATAGTAAATAACAATTTCATGCATATAAATGTCTTCTAGTAAGTATGTTTGATTAACAGGGGACCTCAAAAGAGAGATTTTGAAGGTGCTTTAAAACTTGCATTCCAAGCAGTGAATTTAACAGCAGTGTTGTAAAACAATAGACACATTAGATATTTCATATCCACACAGTCATCTGAAGTTAATAGTCTAAATCCAGTGTTCAGTTACCTACCCATAATTCCTGAATTAGTTCAGCCTATAATCCATTCATTCAACAAGGTAAGTGTGGACCAGAACTCAGCAACTGAGAGTGGAGATCCTGCACCACAGGATCAGATAGCACAGAATCTGCCCAAGTTGTTTTTACAAACTATATCCAGAAAAAGCAGAGATTGATTGTTTAGTCCAGATCTATAAATAGTAATATATGTTAAAAAGAATGCTGTATTGCATGTTTTTTAGCTCTATCAGCAGAGGTACTTTAAGAAACTTTCCTAGCTAACTCTTCAAGAGGTAATAAAATATTCCAATCTACGCCTAGCAATATTGTCTGCTTCTGGAGACTTAGATTAATTTTCAAGGATGGTGAAAGCCCTACCTTCTTTGTGGAGGCTGAGGTTTTGCTAAATATACGGTTTTAATGGCCTTATGTGGACTGTATGTGCTGATACCAAGATTTTAAGCTGAGCATTGTTTCCAGCTTCTCTTGGACCTCATTTCTGGCTGACGAACAAACAAATATTGAAAGTAATTCACAGAGGAAAAAAAAATTACTGAAAACACCAAAGACGTGTTCCATTTGTAGATTTAATTAAGATATCGTGTCAATAGAAAAGCACTTAGTCACAGAATAACGATTTCCTGCTGCTGTATATGCACCAAGCCAAAGCTGAGGAGTTTATTTTCAAAGCAGGAGATATTGGTCCTGCCACAGCTGCCAAGACAAGTGATATGACACTCTTGTAGATAATGACTGGAGTTGGTTTAATAATTTAAACTCACTTAATTGCTGAACTGCTGCTTGACAGAGAGGATGAGAGTGTCAGAAGAAGCGTGAGGTCCATACTTATTCTTTCCTTTGGGGTCAGTTGCTGGACACTGTCAGACATCGTGGTAAAGGACAACCTAACTTCACATCAGCCTTTGAAAGCCAACAGAAACTTTTGAAAGCAAATTGCTGCTTAGTGTGGGGAAAGGTGCTGGAGTTTGTGTCATTTGCCCAGTTTGCTTACCTGGCACCATTCAGGAGATGTCTAACTTACCTCTAAACATAATTCGCGTGGTGAAGCTGGGCATTCTCACAGTGTAAAACCATGGCCGAGAAGCTGCACTGCTTGCTGTGGGTCACAGCTGGGAAAGAGAAGGAAGTTAGAGCAGACAGAGTAGGGGGAACCCTCCAACAGCTCCCTAGGGAGACAATGGTCCTCTGAGACCTGTAGAGAGCCTATAAAGATAAGGAAAGTCTTTTGCAACATGAATCTAGGGCCAGAGTGAAAGACTTAGGATGCCAAATCCAGTCCCAGTCACTCTTTCCCTCACTGGTGCGTTCAGCTCAGGCTACACACAGCAGAGGCTTTAGATCAGCTAACATATTTTTAGCAAGTAAAAGGCCAGCGAGGTTACTTTCAGCAAATAAAAATGAGACGTTATTTTGATTTGCAATTTCCAGGTTCCCTTCTGACAAATAAATAAGTAGGTATATATGCATCTTAAACACTAAATGAAAGTCCTCAGTTTGCCCAAATTATTGCATGTCAAGTTGCAGCTAAAAAGGCAGTATTCTCATCTCCCCGTGAGTCTACGTCATTTGTTATAAATAAAACCTTGATGCAGACAAAGCCAGACACCACCATGTCCGGATAACTTTCCCCAGACAAGGCACACATAGGTACCATTATGTTTACAAATTACATTTATGACAGTGAGTCTAACATGAAGAGAAAATGGTTTAAAACTTGACCAGAATCAGTGCCGAGACTGTAACAGGAATTGGAGTGTGAACTCAGGCTCCTATTATTGTAACCTCAAAGTTTCTCTCAAATTCCTTCTTGGAAGTCATGCTTGCCCTACTTACAAAGATACTAAAATACTTCTTGTATAACTGCTCAGGAAAAGCTGTACATAGGGAATAAACTACTGAGCTGGCATTAATTTCATTTTACTCTAGTGTTCTGCAATATGACATATTTTACATCAGCTCCACTGCGTAAGGTTCTTCTATCTATCAACTTAAAGAGAAAAGTTTGACATTGAATTTATTTCTTGGATAACATACTGGATGCTTCTGAAGTCTACACTGAAGCATGAAGTGATAGTGTCTGTTGAAGCCATCCGTTCTTATTGACAAGTCTGGTTAAATTATCAGGTTGTATGTAATTTTATTTGAGTGTAGGAAAATGAAGGTTATAGCCAAGAGCTTGGTGGGGTTTTCTTTCCTGAGATGATGATTTATTCATTTTGGCTTCAATAGCTACGGTGTCAGGCGTATTTTATATTTTTCCAACTTTGACACTTCAAACATTTGATTTCCCTTTGCAACTTCCAACCTAAAACATGTTTCCCATTATAGATATTCAAGTGACTGCCTTGCACACACTGACTCATGAGGCTGGTTTTTATTTTCACAAAATATATAACCCTATTTGAATAAAATACAGATGGTGTCCAATACATTAAACACAGCAAATTTGCCTTTCCCTCCTTCATCCCCTCTGTGTTCCCTTCCCCAGATTTTCTGTGGCTGTATGAAATCTTATCAGCCTCAACAGCTCCAAGAAGACGTGGCAACAGAAATTTGATGCCATTCATATTTCGTTTGCTACAATAAATAATGTGCAGTTTTTTTAATTATTAGCATTTTTCTGTAGGATTCTGCATTTGGAGCTCTGCTTTAAAGTGAGACGCGTGTCGCTTGGAAGGTACTCAATAGACAGCTTCACATAATCCTGTGGTAGAATTTGAATTAAGGGCATTCAACATGGAATATGGCACCAAGTAACTTGCCTTCCAGGTGACAGCTGAGCACATTCAGTGGCCTCTTATATCGCCAAACCATCCAGAAGGAACAAAAATGCAATATACTAATAGTATAGTAAGTTAACTGATTGAATTAGTAAAAACTGCTGAAATGAGTTGAAGAAAAATTGTTCTGGGTTTGCTATGAAAGCATAAGGATCACAGAATACACACGCATAAAAGTTATTTGAAATGTACACGATCTGAGTTTTTGAATAAGATTTTACCAGCATCACTAGATGGCATTGGAGGGTGCTTTATCTCATCATAGGAGAAAGGTAGCTTTTGTCAGCAGTCCATAGTAATTTTTATTAGGAACACTAGCAGTTAAGGAACTTATTCCAAGCAAGCTGCAGGCATATTCTATGCAACTATGGTGAGGGAATTGCAACACGGAGCAAGAATCAAGACTGGCTGAGCAGTCACTGTATTGTTGCAGTTTCCTTCTGTCACACACAAGGAGTCCACCATCTCTGAGCTAGAACTGGAAGACTGAAATTCAGACAGAAATAAATTGCAAAGGGTACCGAAGAAACAGAGAACTGATATTACCTGGGCTGGTGACTTCAGACAGGTAAGAGTTACTTTGTGCCTGAAATTTAGGGTGGAATTTTTGGTGCCATATATTTGGTTTTCCCCCACAGCAAATTATACAGATATTTATCATATAAATGGTATATCTATTTTTTCTTACACATTTTTTACCATATAGTTCTCATGTTCCTTTCCTATTACTTTTAGAATGAGATACGTTTGCCATCCTGTGATATTTTTGTTTAGCACCAACTTCCACTTTGGAATTACTGCTAATTTTAGTCATCAACTCTTGCTCCCTGATTGTTACTGCAAAGAAGCTGTGCAGAATCAGTTGTGCCACAACTACAGTGGCTTCTGAATTCCAAAATTATTATCACAGAGTACTCTTTTATTCATATTTTTTAGTAGTCAGTAACAAGAAGCAAAGAAGAGTTTGTTCCCATGTAAACACATGATTCTAGGACTGTATATCAGAATAATTATAGGTCATGGAACATACGTTGCAATGTAAGGCTGCAAAATGGTGATATCTTTTCATATCTGCCACCTTGACCCACAGTCTAAGGTAAACTTTTCAATTCTCTGGTTAGACTGTGCAGAGCCCTTTTGCAAATTCATTGCCTATACAACAAAATGGGCATTATTTTTTGCTTCTGTCACATCCTCTCTGCTTAACAGCTGTCTTTTATCTAAATTCTATAATGAAACAGAAATCAGAGCCGTATAGAGATGAAAACCTGACATTTAACTGGAGTGTTTCCATTCTTCAAACAGGCTTTAGGTTTGTTGCTTTTCAGGACTAAAGGACAGGATGGTAAAACATGTAGAAATAGTAGCGCTCATGCTGATCAACAGCTTGTGTCCAAGAATGGCATAAGACCTGCTAGTAAGTCACGTGAGGTTTTTACTAGGTCATGAACTTGCTCAAAGCCAAGGTCTTGTATAAAACCCACTTCTAAAAGTGCCCCTGTGCCCCTGGTCATCTGTCTGTCTGACTGGCTGCTCTGCATTCCTTCTAGTGTATTTATAGGAAGCTGCGATTCATAAATACCAATTTGTACCATTATCTTCATACATGCCAGCTACTTGTAATATTGAAAACTGGAAATTGTTCCTAGGGCATACTGGAAGTCAGCAGAAGGATAATAAGTAAGAATAGCATTATACCTGTTAAACACTGAGTGTAAATGCGCAGAACTCATTCCTTTCCTGAGATTATTTATTAAACAGTATGTCTTTAATTTGCTGTGTCTCACTTCCATCTTAAAGTATGGAAGCGAGAGTATTTCTTCATGTTGTCATCATTTAACAGGAACCTACACGTGTGCACTCCCTCCCTCTTACACACACACGTACATACAGGAAAAGCAGTGTATTTTGCCTCATGTACATGGTCCAAACATTTAGGTCCAAGTAACTAACAGTCTATTTTGTGTGAGCATAAATCAAGGCTTAACTGAATTACACTGGTAAAACCAAGCTAAGTAAGATCAGATTCTGACTTTACCATTTCAAGTAGCCACCGGATAGTTTAGTCTTCCTTCTCAGACTCACAGTCATTTGCTGAAAAACTGTGGTTAGCAGGGATTTTTGATTTACAAGCCACAATTTCTAATAAATGTGTTATTTGCCCTCTGGCTTGACATCAAAGACAGTTTCATAATGAGGGTGGCTCCTACTGAATTATATTTCCCCTCAATTTGAATGAGGAAGCAGGGCACCTATTACACAAAGGCAATTGTTGACTGCCTGCAACTACAAAGGGAAGAGATAGAACGTTTTGTTTCCTTCATATTTTTAAAATGCAGCTCTTAAAAGCATCCACGTCAACTTGAAAAAAAATAACGTATGCTGACTTGCAAGCAACTTACTTATTGGAGTTAAAATGCACCTGTCCATGTCAGTGCTGAAGGATGGATATGGACCCCACGCGTCCGGGGAGGTCTCAGAGGCAGTCAGCCCGAGTCAGCCCGATGTGTCTCGATGTTTTTCCTGTCAGAGACAGGAAAAAAATTGGATTTTTTTTTTTGTAAAAAAAAAAGGATCAAATGCTCACATCTCAAAAAACATTAAGCAGACTATGATAGTAAAGTCTTTATATACTGTCTGCTTTTCACATATCTTCCTCTGCTTCTTTGAGGCCCATTTTCTTCTTTCTTCAGTCAATTGATGAAAACTTCACTTGAGTCTCTTCAACCCAAATCTGTTTGACTTCTTTGAACAGTGGCTCACGTTTTGATAAAAAGGTTAGGGATATGTTTTCCTGGAAAAACTTGTGAACAGTTTTGCCACTCCATTTTTCCTTTTTTTTTTTCCCAATAGTAGGTTTTAGTTAGTTTTCAAAGAATTTAGTGCTAAAGAATACAAGATAAGGCTCTCCCAAAGTTTGAACATCCCTGTACTCATATATTTCTTTCTGACAGGCAACATAACATGATCTCTGGATGTTCACTACCACCTTCCATATGCTTGGAATTATAAGCCCTCTAAATCATTTGCCTAATCTAAATTATTATCAACAAGAGTGTCTTTTTTTCTCTAAATAGCAACAGTGCACGAAGGCGTGGGGCCTTATAAACACTAATAGGGTCAGCACCTCACATCCACCAGTAGAAGTGGAATAACAGCATATATTTTGCCTCTCTGCAATTCTCCTCGTAAGGCATGCCTCCCCCGTGTCCCCAGGTGACAGTGGGCTGTGGGAGAGGAGCAGTGCAGGACAGTCCCTCGGGGAGCTGCTGGGGCTCTGCTCTCCATAACTGTGGCAGAGGGAGCCCATGTGGGCAGCTATGTTTTTCAGGATTCTTGTCTGTGACTGACAAATTAGTCACTAAGTCTACTCCTTTGCTCACCTGGTATGAACACAAGGCTGCACTGACTTATCATGAGCTGTGGTACAAGTTGGTAAGGGAGGCAGGGACAAGGTCTTCACTGTGAACCTACCACAGTGCTCCAGGACAGTGGTCCCCAGCGGTCACCACACCACATACAGTAACTGTCAACAGGAAGTCCTGCCTTCGCTGCGAGATGCTGTCCTCCCTGCCATCCTGGCCCACTCTGCCATCCTTCTCACAAATCTCACGGGAAACTGGTGGTCATGGCTGGCAGAAGTACTAAGCAAGATGCCTCAGTGAGGCAGGGAGAGGCAGGGCAAAGCATGTTAGGAATAGTGGTACTTACTCTAAACTCCTTTATCTCATCTTGGAGGAACATCTCTCTGACATTCTTCACCAGTGTCTCCTTGCACATCCAACCCCTTCACTCTCTATACACACTTACCTGAGCTCCTCGGCTGGCCACACGGTCCACTTGCTTGCAGGCTTCCTCTCGAGGTGCTCAAGGCAGTATCACTCATTTCACCACAGATTTCTCTTAAATGTGATGCGAATTGTAACCCCCCGTTTCTGGAGCTGAATACATGACCTCAGCTTTCCACTTAAAAAGATGCATTGAAGCTGGGGAGAAAGCTTTGAAAAATGACCAGAGAGAAAACAGAAGGCTCAGACAAGATACAGAAAAATAGAAAAACATACTATTTATTTCGGTCTAAGCAAAGACCAAAGCCGTCAGCGCGTCTCCCCTACATCCCTCGGGTTGTCGGGCCAGAGGTGATGCTGAGCAGTGCTCGCTTTGTTGCTTAGAGTCTGTTCCTAGCGGTGGGGCTAGCGTCACCCCTTCACCAAACCACCACAGAGCTGGAGGGCAGCTCTTGGAGGTGCTCTGAGCCGCAGCCTGGCTGGGGCATCGCGGGGCCGGATGGGACCGAACGCTCAGCGCAGCCCCTCACAGAGCCACAGCGGCCACCGCCTCACCCAGCTCTCACTTCTCCAGAAGAACTCAACACCCTGTTCAGCACTTCATATTGTGCATCACCAATTGTTTTTTCACTGAGGAAACAAGCTCTCCCTGTTCAGCGTGACAGGTAAATAGGTACACACATACACACACGTGCCTGCGCACATGCAGACATCACTCCTCTAAAGCCCTGTGCAGGGTCTTCTTTCGTATTTCTACCTTGTGGCTTGAGGAAGCCAGGAAATGTAAAAAGCAGTGAAAATGTCAGGGGGAAAACAGATAGAAATACCTTTTCCACAGACAACGTGGAGCAGCTCCCAGGGTGGCTGGCCCAGACCTGCCAGCTCACTTTGTGTCTTGCTTCCTCCTCCTCCTCCTCTTCCTCCTCTGTGGCTTCTCAGAAGTTTCCATGCCACAAGTGCCAGGCAGGCACTTTGCTGAATCAGACCCACTGCTGCCAAAGACACTTTCTCCCAATAAATTTAGGCTTTTACCAGTGCTTATTACAGCTATTAAACTCACCTATTGTAGTATCACGCCTCTCTTAGTAGGATTTTAATTCAGCATTTCCACTGGAAAGTCTTACTCTCAAAGAGTTACAAAACCGCCTGTATAAAGAAGTTGATTACCACTGAAATTTAGAATCCAGCTTCTTGGCTCAAGGCTATGTTTCTTTCTTGCTTACTTGATCTCTGTTTGCAAAAAACTGATGTAAATTGGTTTGGCAAGTTTGTTTAATTCCAGGGATAAACAATTCATGACTTAAGAGGCACTTTTTTTCTGGTGTGCAGATAGTGATGGAATGAAATTATTCTCAGTTACCTGACTATAACATTAAAGAATTGCTCTCTGTTTTTTTTTTTCTTTTAAATGTTGATATATTCTACCTAGGAATGCAACTAAAGAATTTAACCGTTCACATTGTTTTTAAATACTGAGTATTTTTGGAGTGGCATACAGTACTTAAAAGGCAATCATGGGAGGTTAAAGACTTTCAAAATACATACCAGCACCCCAGTGCCAACAACTCATATCACTTCAATGAACTGTGCAGTACGTGTTGGCATGATTTATGTAGCAATTTTAAAAGAATCTGTAGTGTTTGTTTATTACCACAGCATGATTGATGGGTTCCTAAGTGCACGGCGACACAATCAGCTGAGCTATTACGGCTGGGAGTTTGATAATTTGTGAGTTACAGCCATTACAGCGTGTCATTTCAGTCCATTGCCAGAAGTCGTTAGGGTATCGGTGACCTCAGAGAAACCGTGGTGAGACAAGATCCACTCCCGATGTCACCTTCTCTCCTGTGTAGCCACACAGGCTACTAGTACTTCTGCCCAGCCTCCCTGGCTCTCCTGCTCTCCTTCTCACGCCCTCCTTGGTAAAGCCCAGTAAGAAAACCCACGACTTAGCCCAATGAGTAATTCCTTTTGTTTCTGCTCCCATCCTCTTCCCTTGCAAATGTTAAAAGACTGGTTCCAATGAGACTCAAGACAGAGAAAGAAAGTCTGCTCTAGCCTTGTCTTCTAATGGCCACTTGCTTTGCAACAGGCAACCACACAGACAAAGCCACACATACCCCCAGAAACACACACCCCTCACTGGGAGCCACTGGGACAACCTCAGTTCCTTCCCAGAAAAAATATCCCAGGCTCACGTTTATACATTATATCTAAGTCTTCACGGGATGTAGGCATTTATTTGCAACACACAAAAAAAAATTGAGCATGAAAGAAATTGTATTTATCTTTTATTTTTTTTTTTTACAAAAATAAACTATTTGAGAAACAAAAGCACATTTTTTTTTTCCTGACTGTACAAACTACAAAACAGTATGACATTGGTCACTTTAGCATTTACTTTATTGCTTTCATTGAAAGCAAATTCTCTAGACACACCATGCCTGTAAAACGCATTTTATATAGAATTAAGGCTAGCATTCATTTGACATTATTAAGGTCATTTACTTCATTCACTCTAAGAATTAGCAAGCGGTGCCTTAGAAAACCAAGGATTTGATGACAAAAAATGCGAATAACTGCAAGATAGTCATTGAACTAGTACTGTTCCACCAACTGGATTGCTTTGCCAGTCTGTCAAAGATGTGGCTTCCTGAACAATTCAAACTCGATTCAACAAAAGTCTTAAGCACTGGCTTAATTGTAAGCATATGCTTAGGCCTATCCCTATTCAGCAAAGCACTCAGCACTTGGGTAAGTCCCTACCCTTTCAGTGGGATCATTCATATGCTTATGTGATTTGCTAGACCTACAAAATGGCTCTTTTAAATTAAAAGTGAAACTTTATGATAACATAGGAAGCAAAAACGAAAATTAGCTACAGTCTTGCAATTCCAAACATACCCAATTCCTTCCTTTTGGCAAATACATTGGCATTGCGTATTTGATAGCTTTAACACAAATGCTGATTGTCTGCAGTAACATTTGTTACTCGGTTTACAAACTGATATGCTTCAGTTACTCTGTTGTGATTGTACGTGCCCAAATAAATATCAGCGCGGAGGATACAGACTTCCCATAGAAATGATCGACTTTCTTCCCTGGGCACACACGCACAGGTCAGAAACATTATGCTAACCTTGGTTAGAAAAGCCAGAGCTGCCAGCTGATTTATAACCAAAATTATACCCTAACAGTGTATCATGTCTTGTATTTTGCTTTGTTTTTTTCTTTAAAAAAATCACATTTTCAAAATGTTGTTTTATTGCACATTCATCCTGGTCATGCAGGTTATTTCTTTAAAGTTTTGTTTAGCACTCTATAGATTAGAATGAGTAATAGTGCAATTATCTCTCCGGCCACAGCCACCTTATACCTAACAGCTGCCCGTATTTATACACAAACAGCTCTTGTCACTCACGCGTCAGACTGAGCCACTTCAGGTGTCAGTCTGTCACCTTCACATATGTTATCTTGTCAGGATCAGGCAAGATATGATTTGAGGCCATCTTGAAGAAGACAAGCTGCCGACCTGCACCAAATAGGAAAAAGGGCAGTGGGGGTGGGAGGGGGGGAAGAAAAAAAAGGATTTTGAAGTGATGAGCAAAAGGTTGCAAACTTTTAAATATTGACATTTCATATTCTTCTTCAATCTATGCATTCTTCAGGCAATCTGAGAGTAAACTCTTTCTTAATTTCCCCTGGTATAAAACTGAAATGCTTTTGTCTGCACTGAACAACACTGAATCTCCTCTGCTTTCAGTGTATCTTATGTAATTATGGTCAGGAGACAGGCTGCACACAGCTAGCACAGTAAATGAAGGGAAGGTCTGAAGATTTTAGAACAAATGATCTTTTAAAATGTTTTTAAAGACTGATAAAAACAGGGTTGGGTTCAGGGCATTCATTTGATTGTACAGGAGCAATCTTTGCACGCTTTGATCTTTGCAAAACCAATCAGTGCAACGCGTGTTAAACACGTCTTTCTCTGAAATTGCTCTTGCTCCATAGCTCTGGGTTTTAAACAAGCTGGACCTGGGTTTCCACTTCTCATATGAAAGCCACCAGTAAGTGATAATAGTCTGGGGAATGTAAGGCACCTGCCACACACACATCCTGGGCCAGTGGGGCTGAATTTGACGAGGATTCACTCATCTGTGGGTGCCACAGCCGAGTTCTTGTATCTCCCCATGCTTCTTCCCCTGGCATCTTACTCACATCCCCGCCCCTCAATGGGTACCTGCCGTCCCACGGACCCCCACGGTCATTGCCTTTCCTTGGAACAGAGGCCACAGAGATACTTTGCACATCTATTCAACCTCTGCCTTCCCTCTCTTTAACTTCAGAAAAGTAAATGCCATCTACTCCCAGCCTGCCTCTCTAGGGGGCTCCCATAACACTATTTTCTTAAAAAGTATTACACGGCAAACGGGAAGCCTCAACTACTGAGCAAATTTCCATGCTGCAGATTTCAGGGACTCGAGTGCTTATGCATCAGGAGCAACGTGGTAAAGGGAATGATAAATAAGACTAGAAATATTGCTACTATCTCTCATCTCCTTTTAATGTTATAACCTGAGACAGGAGCTGCTCTATAATTCTTACGAACTTCCCTGTCCCATAATAATTACTTTTTTAGTATATTAATTAACTTCAAAGGTCTGACTATAGATAGTCTGAGACAATGACCTGGTAGTCACCAGTTAGCCATAGGCAAGGTTAACATAAATAAGTTTTTTCTAGGTTTCATGGAAGTCTCTGTTTACACTTCCTAGAAGTACAAGAAATAAGTCCCAGATTTATTTCTACAAGAACTACAAGAAAAGTCCCAGAAGTACAAGAAAGCCATAGTAGTATAATGCCAAAAAGACCCTGAAATGTATAAACTGTCTGAAGTTTCTACTTGTTTGTGATGCTTTCAGAACTGGAGACCTGCCCTGAGAAATAGGCATGCGTATAAGCCTGGCTTGTGAGGTATAGTTATGTTGCTGAGTTAAGCACGACTAAAGCACCCAACTCCACACAGCCTAAGTTTTGATTTTAAGGTTAAGACACGTTGCGATCGCAGATGTACAGACAGAAAGCTGAGCCTCAGAGCCTAAATTAACTTACCACACTAAAATCTATGGCAGAGCAAGGACTTCAATCGATTTTCCCTAGGTTTGGCTAGCATCAGCCACCCTTCTGCTCAAAGACAGGAGCAGGGGAGTTGACCTGGCCCTCACAGAACATGCCAATCACAGGCAAGAAAGCAGTGTCCTTTGTGTGTGGAGATAACACACAGACGAAAAACTGACCCTGACTTCAGCAGGGGTTTTATCTTGGGACAAGATTACAAAAGGGCACGGATTGGGTCCACTGCACCTTGCAGGCACAAACATGTTGATTTTTCTTTGCCCTCCCAGGGGTGCAGTGCACGCAAGGGGATGCTGCAAGCAGACCTGGCAGGGACAGGCAGGTCTCCCGGGCACAAGGGGAAAGGACACGGGGTTGGGAACCAGCTGGAACATTCATCTCTTTGAACCACTCAGTCATTCCGGAGCTGCAGCTACAGGAGATTTTTATCAGAGACTTGTAACATTTTTGTTTGCTCAGATTGCTCTGAGTTGCCTGAAACAGGCACAAATCCGGTGCAGAATCAGCGAGCCAGAGCCAATTCTCCACTTGATGTCAATCAGCACCAACTGCCTGCCTTCAGGGGAACCACACGGGGACTGCCGGGCCCACAGACCTTTTGGAAAACGTATCTCTTTTCAACAAGTGTATTCTCTAAGACAAGAAAATAGGTTGTGGTAGCAAATGGTATTTTCCCCTGGAAGTTCTACTTCTACTTTACTTCTACTTCTACTTGGTCTTAAACCCTCCCTCATTGCCATCCTTTAGCCAAAGCCCTACTGCGAGAAGAACAGTGCTCCCACCAACGGCAAGGCATCTCCGACACCAGCCGGGAAGTCCCAGCTAAATGCATAGGAGAACCTGTTTGGGTTTGTGTCAAACCGCAACAACCATATGGATTGGAAAGATTTATTTAAATCCAGATGTTGGACCATGTCCTGCACATTTAACTGCGGAAACAGGTCACAGGCTTTTGTTGTTGTTTCTGCTGCTGCGTTTTAAAATAAAATTTCAGACCCTGCGGTTTGGAGACCTGTGGTCCACGTGCTGTAGCCCTCTGGTGCCAGCTCCTTGGAGTCTGCCCGCAGGTTCCTGCTCTGCCGACAGCTGGCAAAGAGAAGCTCCACCAAACCCAAAACTGCCTTGGCTGGAGCTTCAGAAACTATCCCACTTCTAGCTGCTGGTGGCTCCCACAGCCCAGCCCACCACACTCCCCAAACTGTATTAAAACACTTAAAGCAGTCAGAATATGTGATTCAGTTGCTGCTTCTCCTCCACAGCGTCCACGACCTACCTGTCCAAGTCGTCTGGTTAGTTAGGACAAAAGCTTTGCACTGGGAGTAGCTGTCACAGATCTCAATGGCTTCGTTGACGTCAAACACGGAGAGGAGGCAGCCCTTATGATGGTAAGATGGCCAGCATCTGTAGTTCTCATCAGGAATAAAAGCTTCAGGCACCCGTCTGTACTCTGCAAATAACCAGAGCAAAGGAATCGTTTTGAAAGCTCCAGCAAATGGCTTGTTTTTAACAGGCAAAGTTTATTGTAACAGCTTAGGAGCAGGATACGTGACGGAAAAGGTGACGGGCTAGACTGTACCAGCCCTGGTTTACTCCCAAACGTGTTTATAGCTCTGCACCTTACTTTCCTTTTCCTTTCCTCCTTTCTTCTTCTCACCTTTTTCTCCAGAAAGCGTCTGTAAATAGTCTGTGCACAAAACCCATTCCCCTTCCCCACTGCGTAGGCGAGGCTTTGGTTTTATTAGGAGTTTTACAGGAAGAATGTCCCATTGAATAAACAGCATCCACTTGAATGAACTGACTCACTGTCCTACTTCTTAACAGGGAGCGGGATTGTCGGGGTGAGACCCGACCAGGCGTTCCCAGCCCTCCCTCTCCCTCAGAAGAGCATGCTATTTTCCTCCGGCTCCTTTAGAGAAGGAAGAAAAGACAGGCTTTTAATTAAGCAAACTTTTTTTTTGCTTGCTCAGATTAGCACAAAAGGGGGAGTCGCTTGATGGGCCTCCGAAGAGAAGGGGTGGAGGGGGAAAAGGAGCGGGAGCATGTCAGCGCGGTCCTCGCCCAGCGCCTCCGCGCTGCCCGGCCGATTACTCCTCTCCCTTGGCTGCCGTTCAGTCTCACTTGCCTTTATGAGCTGCCTCTTGTTCTCTGTTCACAGCTCCTCTCACTTTCCCAGCCGCTGACGGGGGGTTCTCTAATGAATGCATCAGCAAATTCAACTAATCATTTATAAACATTTCTCTTTGGCGTCCAGACGCACAAATTGATGGTTCCCTCCTGTCTGTCCCCCCCACATCCTATTCAAAAAAATAAATAACATTCTGTATTTCTTCTAATTGTATCTATTATGGAAACCAGAGCTGCCGGCTCTGACTCACAGCCTATTCTTAAGTCACTTTGGTTCAGGCATTTTCTGCCTGACATTGCAGATTCAGCCTGCTAGTATTTCAGACAGCACACTGTACGAACACCACCGAGTCAAAGGCGAGTGCCTCTACTACTCTAAACTGCCAGTATTTCAACTGGGAAAAGAAGTACGCATCCACAAGTGCTCACTCACACCATGCAGTATGAAATAGTGGGAAACAAATGCACTAAATGCATTATTTCTTTTAAAGGCTGGCTCATTAAAAGCATCATAAGAAACATTTGCAAACAAGAAGCAAAATCAGGGCTAATCACGTCCCACTTAAATCAAAAGCAAAATTGTTTCCATTAATTCAGAAAATGCAGATTCACACAGGCAAAGGAAAAAAATAAATAAAAATGCAGTTTTACATTACAAATGGTCATGTCCCCATCAAAAACATACGTATTTCTTCTGAAGAAAAGTCATAGCATAAATCAAACTGCTACTGGTTGGATAGGTAAAGTCCTCCTTTTTTTTTTTCTCCAATTTCCTTATCAACTGTACAGTGTAACAACAACAAATGAATGAAACTGAATAATATCCTCTTATCTCTGTATGGTAACTACTGGGTATTGATTTGTACCTCACAGCCAAGGTCAGTAAAATAATACGTGCAAACAAAATGCAAAAAAATGAATTCACCACTGTCGGTGCCATGTACAGCTATCTGTGTCGGTGTGCGTGCCACGGTGACTGGATATAAAATGTGACCATCCACAACTTTTCCTCACGTGGCTACGGAAGTGCCACCCAACTCTGCACTGCGCCAAAGCCCACGCCACAGAGGACATTCACAGAAGGACAGACCTCACTGGCTGTAGCAGAAGAAGAGGAAGCATCTGCCCAGTTCTCTGCACCAGTAGGGGCCGTGCTCTGGCTCTTCCCACAGGAGCTCTTGGAGCCTGTTGGACCCCGCACCAGGGCTGGGAGGGAGCATTAATGGACAGTGCTGGGCCAGCAATAACTGTGATGGGGAGGCCCTGGATTGCAGGTGGCAGAGAGGAGGGAAATCTCCACGCTGGTTCTTAGGGTGGTCTCACCATGCAGCAGAGCCCTGCGGCTGTCCCTACCCTCCTTGTCACTCCCCACCAGTTCCTACACGAGGGAAACCACCATCATCCACTCATGGTAACAGGGTAGCGAAACATGTACACAGCAGCACAAACCACACACAAAGACCATTTTCCTTGGCTGTGAGATCACCAGGAGCCAGGCAGGTGAAAATACAGCCACTGGAGTCTAAGTGGAAGCACGGAGGACGTTGGGCTCCACAAAGGCAGGTTCTGGCAGCTCCCCCAAACTGGCACAGACCGCTGACTGCCTGCAGTCTGGGGATCTGAGCCTCCTGCCTATGCTGCCTGCGGGGAGGGGAGCTGGATGCAGCGAGTGGGAAAGGCAGGAAGGCAGCCCCTCTGCCCGCTGGCACGGCAGGCAGCAGGGATGGTTGCCCAGGAGTGCCTTCCCCTGGGAGCATCCCAGGGGGAAGGTGGCCAGGAGGAGCAGAGAGTGGGACATGTGATGGCCCTGCACCCTGGGTCATGCTCCCAAACCAGCCAGGGGCTTCCGCCGTCCTGGGAAGCCAACACAGGATCTCCTCTTAAACTATTACAGTCAGAACTGATCAGAAACTCACTGCAACACCAACCAAGTGCTGGTCTGAGGAAACCACATTTCTCTCCCAAACTCACTCGATCTCTAGCAGAGCAAGGTAGCTGCCGTCCCCATTTGAACAGCGAAAGCAAATATCCCTGGAATCTCTTGTTTACACAGCAACAAATTAGGGAGCTGACCTCTTAGCCCCTATTTGTACGAGTTGTGAAAAAATGCACTCCTCACACAAACTAGAAGGGCGCTCCTGAAGGATGCCCCTCCATCGAGATGTGCCCCGGCAATGCCAGGCATCTCCTGCTCCTCCTTGCGCTCCATTAGCCCCAGTCAGCAGGAGAGCTGGGCTTCAGTGATCACCCTGGTCACTACAGTGCAGTTACTTGCTCAATTAAGCAATACTCCACTGGTTTCAAGAAAGCTCTGGCTCAGTTTTTGTCCTGCCAAGACCTGAAACTTGCTTAAATGGAGTCCGCGGAATTTGAAGGCTCACGGCAGTAAATCACATCATAAAAAGGTCAAAGTTCTGGTCGATTTCCAGACTAATGGTGTTTAAAACCAATAAATACTTGCCTAATACTATAAATGCAGTCATAAATTTACACTTTTGCGTACATACACGTAGCTCGACACAGAGTACATGATGTCTATCAAGGTAACGGCAAGGAATAGATCATAGATGCGCAAGACGCTCCCACTGGTATTCACAACAGAAAAAGAATCCTTTACTCCATCTACCAATTTTGAGAGGACTGAAGCAAATAAATGTAATGCAGTAAGCCTCATCTTGATGTCACTTATGACAGATTTACTCCAGCTTAGCACAGGGAAGCTGATTTGCTGCTCACAGTTATACAAATAAACCCCACTAGAAAACATCTGTCCTGCCCTGTAAACACTTTGAAATTTCAAAACATCTTGCTATGCTGAATCTGGGCAATCCTCAGAAGTTTTGTTTTTTAAAAGTTTTAAAATATTTTTATAGGTTTGCTCTAGTCAATCAAAACACTCTGTTTCAATCAGGCCAAAATCTTCTTAGAAGTTTTGTACAGCGCTAGCCAGCCCCCACACCAACCGCGGTGATTTTCCAAATGAGCACCTACTCATGACAGGTAAAAGAGGCATCTTTAAAAGCCATCTCAGCATCACTGACTGGTGCAAGAGCTATAAAAGAAAGCCAATGCTTTAAAATCCTACTCTAAATTTTTTCCATCAAAAATCACCTGCATTGCCCCAAAGCCGGCTACAATCTATAAACATACTCATTTTCACTGCCCTAGACTGAATCATATAAATAACTCCACAAGTCTATAATAAACTATGTGAAACCGCCTGTGGTTTCCCCCTTTTAGCTTGTTTGAATCACCCTAAATCTGACTTTAATCAGTCCTAATGACCGTTTCTTTCAGCCACAGCAGCCAGATTGCATTTTTACTACCAACAATATGGCTACTCATTGGAAATTTGCCCAGTTCTCTTTTCTAGTTATCACCTGCCAATACACCGTGGGTCAATGACACAGACGCAGTAATGGTCATCCTTGAGAGAGAAATCATGTTGCTCCTTTTTCTCCCTCCTCTTTTCCTCCCCTCTCTAGAGGAGCACTGGCAGTCGACTCTGGATTTGCTTTTAATTGCTTTGCTTACAAGTAAGCAGAAAGAGCCTGATCTTGCCAATCCCAGCAAAAAAAAAAAAAAGCAAAAAAATCTCAGCAAAAAAAAAAAAGCGGTATTGAGCAGTGTTTTGCTCTACAAACAGTCCCCACCGATTCCCAGGGAGCTTAAGGAGAACGGAATCACATCCTAAATAGACAATAATACACTCATGTTTTCGGTACGCTTCATTTTACGCTGAGATTTTCCTCACGCTTCAATACCTCGCGTTTAAACACGCTTCTGCCGAGAAGCCTCGCAAGGCTGCACGCGCAGTTGCGCTACGGAAAGCTGTTTTTTGGCCTGTCTGAGAGCACGCCGTGCCGGGCGCATCCCGCGTGCCTCTGCTTTCAATCATTTCTGACGAGCCCCAACTGCCCGGAAGGACAGGCAGGCCTGGCAGGACAGGGCTCCGCCGTCAGACTGGGAGATAGCCCTGCTCCTCTGGCGAGTATTCCCGTCCTTTGGCTGTTTCCCGCGGGCAGGCTGGGAGCGAAGCGGGGCTTGCCTCTTTTTATACACTTCTATTGTGCTTACACTAGAGCCGTATTTAAATGGGTATGCAGCCTGTCACCGAAACACAAATAAATAAGGAGAAGAACGACATGTTCCCTTAGATTTTATTCCCCTTAACGTGACACAGCTGCAGCCGTTTTCCTGCCTCGTGGCCCGCATCCCAGGGCCACTCACCGGGCTGCGGAGCCGTTCTGCACCCACGGCCACCTCTGCGGCTCACACCCATTTACTGACGGCAACTAGCCCGAACCAGTGCCACGGACACTTGTAAGCTGCATCTGGCTCATGAAAACAATGATGCTGACGATGGATGAGCCAAAAGTTGTCTAGGTTCATGTGCACAGGGTATTTAAGCTTAAAGACAGATGCCTACAGGATTTGTAAAAGACACTTGGTGTCTTCTCTGGTGTTCTTGAAAGGAGCTGAGGACCCAACCCATCAGCAGAAAGCATTTTGCTGTACGCTGCTGCCAAGACGGACCTAGAAAAGTTTAGTGACAGGAGAACATGTTGCTCAGTGAACAGGACACGCGGTTTGCACGATGGTGGAGACACGTATGAGCAACAACTAACCGGTCACTGTACAGCTACACAGCCCCACTGGATTTCCAGTGCCGTAAGGGGGCAAAGGGACCTGCTGCTGCGTTCCTCTGTGCGCTGGGACTGCCCGGCTGCTGATGCAAAAGCCCTCTGTGCCTTTCAGCCTGCAGAAGAGAAGGCTCCGGGGAGACCTTATAGTGGCCTTCCAGTACCTAATGAGCTCTACAGGAGAGATGGGGAGGGACTCTTTATCAGGGAGTGTAGCAACAGGACAATGGTTTTAAACTGAAAGAGAGGAGATTCAGATTAGATGCTATAAAGAAATTCTTTACTGTGAGGGCGGTGAGACACTGGAAGAGATTGCCCAGAGCAGTTGTGGATGTCCATCCCTGGAGGTGTTCAAGGCCAGGATGGATGGGGGCTTTGAACGACATGGTGTAGTGGGAGGTGTCCCTGCCCATGGCAGGGGGGTTTGGAACTAGGTGATCTTTAAGGTCCCTTCCAACCCAAACCATTCTGTGATTCTATGATTTCCCCCTCAGCTGGCCACAAAGCAGCCTTGATGTCCCTGGGAAAGAACCACTGAACGCACAAGTGCCAGATAAAGCAGGAATCTGGGCTTCCAAGGACCGGGCTGTGGTATGTCCCTGGCTGAGCCTTCAAGTGCCTTGAGCAGCATGCGTTGTGCCTTCACATTGTGGCCTGCCGTGGGAGACACACAAACTGCCTCAAAAAATATTCCAGCAAGCTTGCGAAATTTCTCTCTCACACGTGCACAAACGCGCACACACACACACTCCCCCTGATTTCAGTAATTCTGGGGTGGATTTACAATTTCCTAAGCAGGTTGCTATAGTGACCCTGCAGAATATTTTTTCAAAACACTGTTGTACTGTAAATGTTTACATACAGCATAATCCTGCCAAATTGTCTTAAGACAAAGGAAAACATGAAGTGTCTTTGCTTTATGTCCAGCCTTCCAGCTTTTTTAGCATTGAGAATGTACTTTCAACTAACAGCAGCAGCTAATTATGCCTTTCTGTGGGCTTGCACACCCTCGGGCCTAATAATGGGTCATCTATTAGCTTTAATGAATAACAAAGCTATCGGATTTACTAGTGTTAGCTGATTTCACGCATTTCTGAGTAAATTCTGGGTTAACTGAAGGGCTAAGTCTTAGCTCAAGGGCCAGACACCCAGTTGGTACAAATCAGTCAGTAATAAAAATGTTGATACTGGGGCAGGACTTTACTGATGAACATCAGTAGATTTTTTTATAGTCTTCTTAATCTGGATAATTAATGGAACGATTTAATCATTTTTAGATAACATATGTCAGAAGTAATACATGGTTCCTGTTTTAATTCACATTTTTCTGGATTTCAGCATGAGAGACCGACAGTCAATGGAATATAAAAGTATTTGTTCATGGTGTTGTTTTAAACACTGTAATGTTCCTATATCAACATTAACAGTAGTGTGATTTATGATTACAGAACACATACATAGCTATCGAATGTCTCCCACGCCTCTACTCCGTTTCTAAGATACTAAAGCAAAGTCCAGAGCATAATATAATTTACAGCACTATAAAATCTTTTACAACTGAAGCACAGTGAAAGCTTAATATCCAAGACCTTCTGTAATATGACTATGTCATCCTGTTAAACTTTATTTATGGGAACACTAGGACTGACATGAACTTTCTTCGTGTCACTTCCCTACTGATTACCAATATCACCCTTCTCGCTTCATGGTGTTAACAGGAGGAGGTCTTCCTTTCAAAAACATAGGTTCAGATAGATAATAGACTGTTTCCTCAAAATTTATGTTTAAAGTTACGGCCTTAGATCACTTTCCCAAGATCATGATCTCTTCTTTCCTAGTACAAATTTACAGTGCTCTATCCAAGACAATGGATAATTCAAAGCATTTAGACCTAAGACAAATTCTGAAGCACCGTTACCTGAACCTTCTGTGGTTGGTTTTGTTTTGTTTGTTTTTTTTAAAAAAAAAAAGAAAACAAAACAAAATCTTGCAATTCTTGGGTCTGAATTCTCTAGTTCTGTTTTTAGGATTTCAAAATAGATCACATACCAGAAAGGCCTTATTTTTTCACATCTCTTTAGATGCCAGAGGAGACTGGCATTGTTAATTCTCGTCATGTCTACTGTTTGAGAGCAAAAACCCTGGGAGACAAGTCACCTTGTGAGACTTCCATCATCTGGAGCAAAACTGATGCAAATTTGTGCCTGCCCAATCTTGGCACACTGGCATATGAATGCAAAGCTCTGATTAATTCTGATCTGGTCTGAGAACCACACCATCATCTCTAGCTTTATCTTAACCTAGCACTGCGTTGGGAAACACTCTCCTTGAACTTTCATTATGCTGTAGATCAAGGCAGAAAAGGTTTAAAATAAAATTCCACAATCTTAAAAGTATTTTTTCTTTGCTTTCAGAGGGTTACACAGTGTCCTCCTAGGCCCTGAACAGTGCCAAAACACAACCTCAGCTGACAACTTGGGAAAGTACCATAGTTGTCCGTTTTCACCCCTGTCTCTCCCTCCACCACCCACCAGGAGTTACACAAATTATTCGATCTGCTCAGCTGTTCAGTCCTGGTTTCTGCAGTCAGGACACCAGCTCAGTTGGAAATGTCCTGCCAGTGGGAAGAGATTGAGCACCTGGACACCAGACGTTTCTAGCACCACTGTCAACTTCTCCTGCAGCTTCACCGTATGGCAGAAGAACTGCTGATTCCATATCTCTGGATCATTTCAAAGTAATAGTTTCTAATTCCATAATCTCTGGACTGAGAATATTAAAAATGAATTCTAGCATGGTATTACCAGTCAAATATTGGTTGAAGAAGGAATGTGTTCAGAATAAAAATGATACAAATGAGCAGGCAGGCGTATTTTCCCCCTCACAATATAATTTCTTCATACTTTTCTGGCAAGGAAAGGGAGCCTTAAAATAGAAATAAATTACAACCCCTTTTCTGTTTGGTTAAAGTAGCTTTAGAACAAACAAGAAACAGGCCTGCACATCTTAAAGGCATGGCAGCCAAGTCTGAAAACACATCTCATCTAAGTGTAGTTTCCACTGAGATATCTGATTCCTCAGGCTTGCCATTGGTTGAGAACATTTTCCTATCAAGGAATTCAGTATTGCACTCACAGTCTTTACTGGCCAAACATGTTACACAAAGCATCTATGGATTTTCAACATCTTTGCTCCCGCTGTAGAGTGCCCAAGTCCATGAGCAGTGTCCCACAAACAAAAGGGCTCCTCGGACAGAAGGGTGTTACTAACCATGAACCGGGCAGCGGATTCTGTGTTATATTATCCAGGACTCTCTGGAATTAAACTAACACAAAAATGTGTAATTATTACAGTAGCCAAATATACATGGAGGTCTGCTCCATATTAGTAGAAACCTGCACTGTTACATTTACTAGCGCTGTCCTAAGCTTCTCTCCCTGAGATTCTTTATAAACATGACAGCCCTCTAAAATTCAAAACTTCATCTTGTCCTGATACGGCAGTTAAATCTGGAATCAACCAGCATCACAGAAAAACTTCAGCCCTCCTGGCACTTCTTCAACAAAGGACGTGTTTGTACTATTGATTGTACTGCTGAAAATAATTTTGCTGTGTTGACAGGCATCACTCAGCACAGATTGTGATGAAAAGCTGAAAATTAGAAAGTTAAATGAACACCTGCAACAATTTTCCTGCCAATTTTACAACAAAATAAATATTGAATTATTCTGATAAGTGGGTCAAATTCATCCCTGGTGTCATGGCCCTTTGAGGTTAACAGCGCTACGACAGGAATGAATTTGGCTCCAGCGTCTCTTTCACGGAGCAAATGCTTCACTGAACTTTTCAAACCCCCTGTGCCAACATTCATCTTCATTTAGAACCCATCTTTCCCTCTTTACTGAGCTTTTTGCAGCAAAGCCATAATTTTCCTATCAACTTGCAGTCAATTATGTTGACAGTTTGACATGAATATTGTACGTACACAAAAATAATTTGCAAAACAGCTTTTTCAATTGTTAGGCTTAACAGCCATTTCCATCATGCATAATCTTCTTTGACATGTATAATTTCACAAGCTATCCTTCCGGGAAGAATATGCATCCCTCTGTATCATAGCTGCTTGAATAGCATTTTACATACCTGTGGTGCTGCAGAGATTTTATGAAAAAGCTACTATTATACAGCTTAGTTTTCATCCTGGGTTTTTTTTTTTATTATTATTCTATTTCTAGCAGACAGATGAGGGATACCTTATTTTCCTCGCAAGCAAAAATTTTATTCTTTCAGTGCACAAGTGCTTACATATCAAGAAATTCCTGTAAGTCTCAGGAACTCCATGGAGAGTTAAGGCATCTTGATTAGATTCCCCCCAACTCGTGTTTGGGCAGGTTCTGATACTCAAACAGCAGAGAGGTGTGTAGATATGATGAAAAATTCTGGGGATCTGCTACGGAGAGCAACACTCCACTGGATTTCCCTATCCCTATATTACAGCCTGCTCACACTTACAGATGTGCAGCTACCTCATTTCATGAGAAGGGCTTCAGAAGGCACCCAGGAAGCACAAAGCAGACAAAAAATTACCATATGCATGATTTCAAGGGTCGTTGAGCTCCGTCTTCTGCACATTCGCCCTTTCAAACCTCAAAATAAAGACAAAGTCTCTGATTTTAAGTTTCGAGAAAGACCGCCTTACCAGCTTTCGGCATCCGGGTCGTGTTCCGTAGGTACTCTCCACTCTTATACAGATTCAAAACTCTCTCCAGCTGAGCAGCCGTCTCATCTATTCCCCAGTGAAGTTCTCCTTTAAAAGCACAGAAAAAGAACAAGTTAGATGCAGAGCAGCCCGCATAGGACAAAACGAGGTTGCACTCGAATAAAGCCCTAAGCATCAGAGCCCAGAGATGCCCTGCTCTGTGGCAGAGTTGTGACACGGACATTAACTCCCTGAGTTACTACAAATTAGGTTTGATACCTGGCATGAGCCAGGCATGTCGAAAGCCGCCAGTTCATCCAGCTGGAACCCCAGGCCTGTGGGCAGAACACACTGCGGTGAGCTCCCCACAAGCGATGAGGTTTAGCTAACCTAGGGAGCTCCAAAGGCTTTGCTTGTTAATTAGCTATAGCCCAGCATCATTAACTTCCCCCTTGAACGCACACAGTACAAGGTATAAAACCCCTAGAACAATGCACCAAAAGCCCTCAAATCAGATTTACAGGCACATGCAACTTCTCTTGTCCCAAAGGCACTACCATGATAATTATTAAGGATTAGGAACAAATATTTTACTGTGAGGGTGGTGAGACACTGCAAGAAGTTGCCCGGGGAAGTTGTAGACGCCCCTTCCCTGGAGGGGTTCAAGGCCAGGCTGCATGGGGCTTTGAGCAACCTGGTCTAGCAGGACAGCAGGACACCAGGAGGTGTCCCTGCCCACGGCAGGGGAGTAGGAACTAGGTGATCTTTAAGCTCCCTTCCAACCCAAACCGTTCTATGATTCTACAATCTTTGGTAATCTCACTTGCCTCCGGCTTCTGAGGTCTGAAGGCACCACCACTACTATTGCCAATGGAGAAGTATCCTGTTCCTATCATTAAAATTCCCCTTGCCAGAGACAGAGGTTCCTCCAGATCCTGAAAGGAATTGCATTCTGAAGCAGGTCGCCCCAGTGCTGAAATGTCAAGAGGAAGTAAATACTTTTGTGAAGCCTAGATAAAATCTCAAAATGGAATTTCTCCGGTATATGGGGCTGTTCTTGCTTTCTCTGTATTGGGGAAATTTTATCCTGGATAGAAAAACAATCTGGTTCTATCGCAGTGAACATAAAAGCAGCAGCCCTCACATCCCAAATGCGATAGTCACTAAAAAAGGACATACTTGGCATTATCATGTTTATTGCGATTACCTGTTGCATTGACTATCTTATCCAGTAACGGTCTCAGTGAGGATGGAGCACTGTGTGGAAGAAGATACGTAAAAAAAAACCTGCAATGGAAAAGTAACCCATATTGAAATTTTTTTTTAAAAAATAAAAGAAGAGTTTACAAATGTTTGATAACTACTGAATAACATAAGGAGTAAAATTCCTATTGCTTATAAGCCACTGACCTATTCAGGAAATATATATTTATATTCTATAGTCAAATAAATACATAGCTGACACTATTCATGCAGCTGTCTGGCATACCTAGACCATACTGTTATATACAACGCTGCCTTGTAACTATGTGTAAATGTTCCATTAAAATAGAAATTTGCTATGAAGCCCCATGGATTGTGATTATTTGCAAAGCTGTCTGTACTTTAACAAACTAAAAGGATGCCATCAATCCCAGAAGTCGTGGGGTTTTTTTGAAGTCTTAAAAGTGCATAAATCAAATTTCTGCTCATTTCAAATAATTGACTATTATTTTCTTTTCTACAGTTTTCTCGGAATTTCAAATTAATTCCGAGGAGAAAGCTTTCTTCTATTGTTTTAGTGCCACTGCAATTCAGAACGTCTTCTTTGCTCTCATCATTTATCTAAATTCAAGATGCATTCACATACATATTCATTGACAGATGTATATTCTTCATTTAAACATTTTTAATTACAAAACTAAAACCAGTATGCCTTTGCCATTGCTTGAAGTACACTTAGCTTTCACATTGTTCCCTTAAATTTCCATTACTCTGCCAATATTACTATATTACTACCCATTGCAAACTCAGTGTTACAGCAACCTGAGATGGACCATTCAGAATCTGACAATATAAATAGAACTATCAGACATAAATATTCGGTAATGAGCAGACCAGGAATACAATTGGGAAATTACTCTGCTTTGCATCTAACCTGCAAAGTAGATATTTTTTTTAAATATACAGAGACCACATTGTCACACAGAAACCTCCAGGGGCTCATGCTCAGGAGGGAGACTAGCAGGCATCTTTCATAAGCACAAACTAAAAAATTAAGTTACCAACAGCAAAAATTGATCATAGACACAGGTATTATTGAGCTGACATATTCCACTTACACAATGAATATTTCCTTGAGATTTTAACACTCTTTTTCATCCTTTATAAATATTATAAACTTTATTTATATAAATGATATAAAAGTATAATGAATAATATAAATACTAATTTTGTATTATTAATATATTTAAATATATTTATTAAGGAGGATTACTCCCAGGCAGGTTTTCTTAGTGATGTGTATGAAACAGCCAATATAAATACACACAGAAATCTAAAGAGCAGCACATATAATGTTTGTAATGAATAATTTGTCTGGTAAATTTTACCTCACTTTTTTGGTTTAGAGATTATCCATAAGCAGTGTCCAACTGATTGAGAATAGTTCTTTGCAAAAATTCAGTAGCTGGCATTTTCTTTGCTAAACACTGGATGGATGTGAGTCACGGAGGTTATTGTTTTTCCGTGCCTATATAAATATATGACTTGTTCTAACGCAAACACCCACATGTGAAATTCTGACATGTAGAGACACTGGCACCTGCACAACTTAATTGCAGGAACATTTGTTATTCATCGATTCCAGGGCCAGTGGCATCCCTTGTGATCTGCATAACACAGATTGTCAGATCCTTTTACATTTGTTCCTACAGCCTTTTTTCCCCTTCTTTTTTCTTTCTGAGAATGATCTGATCTTAATTTAAGAATTGACAATGATGGAGAATTCATCTCAGCCATTGGTTAATAATTCAAAATATTAATTATCCCAACTTTTCAAACTGTCCAGTGCTTTGAAAATTGTTCCTCCAAACATTTGGAGGAAAACCCATAGAGACACATTTGTGACAGAAGGTAACCATCTGAAAGTCAAGATGGGCCAGTTCTTGCATAGTAGAGTTTTTTCCAAAATGTTTCCTCGCCTTTAATTATTTACCTCATAAAGAAACCAGCGAGATAGGCTAATTACACGTTCAAGGCTAGGGCCTGCTATATTTCAAAATTACAAGGGGTTTATGCGCGGTTTGACATATTGCTGCTTTTCACTTCAACCTAACAGCACCAGCAGCCCTGTCCTGAGGGCAGTCTCAGCAACAGAATGCACCCATGAAAATACAAAATTAGCCTATACCTAATGGCCTGAAGATTTAGCCTTCCAAGACAAGTGCACAGGGTCTGTTGCCGATGCCCCGGCACAGGTGGTCGCAGCCTGCTCTAGCACGGATCTGCCGTTGAACAAAAACCACTGTCTCTCCCCAGTTAAGCAAAAGCAGGGGCTGGAAACACTGGGGCACTGTGCGCGTTACACACCCGTGTGAGGTTCAAAGGCAACGCTGAGAACTGTAATAGCAAAAAGACCGCTTCCTTCAGCGAGACCAGCAACCTGCCACAAGCCCACCACCCACAGACGTGTCCCCACTTAAAGACCGAGATGGATGGGTGCCTACTAAAGGTTTCTGAGCCAGACCATTAAAACCATCTTAACCAAAAGCCAGCAAGCTAAGCAAGATCTTTAAGCCAAGCGAACGGAAACGGAAAATTTTGCAGGATAGACTAAAAACTGAGCTGCGCAACTGCAGATGGCTGTCATGTGGTGCAGCCCATTTCAGTGTGGTCAGCTAATGCAACACACATGCTGGTGAGCGCCCTGGGACCAAAGCAGAAGACTCTCTTTGGAGCAGCCTCTCCTTGCTGTGGTCTGGCAGGCAGTGAATGGCATGATACTTGAAAGGGAAGTCTGAGAAATGAGCACACCATGATGGCATTGCTTTGAGATCCTCCATCCTCCTATCTCCATCAGACAAGGCAGCTGCCTGTCCCGGCAGCGCCCATCAGGAGAACAGCACTGAGCACCGGCTCCATGGAAAGCAGCAACACAGCTCCCCCAGCATCCCAGCCCAGCCCTTCGAGAGCAGTGGCCAAGGGGGGGAAGAGACAAGACCACAAACACAATGCCATCACTCAGAAGGACCCCGTTGTAAATCAGGAGAAACCTCTAAAATCAAATTTGGAAGACAGATATGTTGTCCGACCGCTTTCTTCAGCGTGGCCTACTGGTCTGGTGTGACCTGTCAACTCCATGTCCCCTGTCACAGACACAGCACTGCCGGGAGTGGAAGCAGCATCATAGAATCATAGAATTGTCTAGGTTGGAAGGGACCTTTAAGGTCATCAACTCCAACCATCAACCTAACACTGCCAAAACCACCACTAAACCATGTCCCTCGGCACCACATCTACCTGTCTTTTAAATACCTCCAGGGATGGCAACTCCACCACTTCCCTGGGCAGCCTTTTCCAATGTTTGATAACCCTTTCAGTGAAGAATTTTTCCCTAATATCAAATCTAAACCTCCCCTGACACAACTTTCAGCCGTTTCCTCTTGTCCTATTGCTTGCTACTGGGAGAAGAAACCCAAAAGCCAGTCCCTCAGCACCTGACCATGCCGAGACCAGGGGCTGGGAGGGGGGAGAAAGGGAGCACCCCTTGCTTCCACAGGTTTGGCATTACGCCCCAGCTGGTCAGTGACTGACGGGGTTCTTTGTGGCCCCTGAATCATCTCAGCACAGAGCTAATGGGTCCCCACCTCCACAGGCACATTTGTTACACTCCTATGAAAATCTCTACTTGGGTGAAGAATTCAGTGGAATGAAACCAACATAAAATTAGACTGTAAGTGGTGAATCACACTCGAAGCATGCAGAACTCTCCATGCAGAATGCAGAAATCTCCAAAGTTATAAATGCTATGTATTTTCACAAACAAAACAATTATTCGTGGCCTCACTTACTCTTGGGTAACGGTTCTGAGACAATTATGTACTCATGGATGTGAACTCCAGAGGATGCTGGAGACTTCTTGCATGCTCCTGATTCTTTTTCACCTTACCCGATCACGTACCTGTAGGCGTTGTAGAGATTCCTCTTCTCATTCATACTCTGACACCGTCCCTCAACAGAACAGGGCAGGGTGAAGTTCCTTGCGGGGAATTCCATGAAGCAGTCACTGTTACTGGTGCAAGAGCTCTCCTCGATGCTGGCATCATCCAGATCCGTCACCTTCAGTTCCCCATCCACGATCACAAACTGCCGAGGGCGAAAATCCAGCAATGTCACGGAGCCCAGAGGAGAGTGAGCCAAATAATGCAGAAGTCGAACTAAGCTGAGACATATCTGGAATGCAAAAACATGGGTACCTTGCATTATCTTCTCAGTGCAAAGTACATAAAGGAAACCACTTTAGCTGAAGACATGTTCATAAATATATGACTTAACTGTTATAACTTATCCTCAGAACTGAATCCTGCAACTAAGGTATTTTTCATAGGATTAACATAGTTGATTGCAAAACCCTTAGAGACTTGAAACAAAAATAAGCTGCTTTACCAGTGCTTTCCCACACTATTCTTGAAGCACAGCTCATTGTTGCTATTCTTACTTTTAATAGAAATAAAAGCATTAACTTTTAATAACACATTACGCACAGGCCTTGACCATGCAGCCTAATGCTGTTCTTTTACAAACTCCAGGTCTGAGAGTTTTGGCCTGACCACCCTGCACCCACGCCTGGAGCTCCAACTGCAGACAGCGTCTGTGTTGCCTCCATGCTGATCCTGCCTTTTGACTGCTCTTATATTATCTTTTTTTCCCACTGGTTCCTCTTATGTTTGCTTTTTTTCCAGGGCAGAAGGAAGCAAATTACCAGAAAGAGGAGCTCCACAGCTCCTCCGAAACCTTGTGCCTCAGGGCAAACTTATATGTCCATCTACCTTGGTGGGTCTACCTTGATGGACCTCATGTGCCACTTGGAGGCTGGGGAGGGAGCTCTGCGCTGATGCTGCACTTTTCCATTGCAGGTTACAAACTTGAGTAACTGTTACTAGACAGCAAACTCAATGAATGTTGAACTCAGCCCCCTTACCCAAGTACTGTTTTCAATTCTTGCATTCCTTTGCAGTCTATGTAACATATTAATGCAAATGTAGCATTAATATGAACACAGTTAAATACTGGAATTTTTATTCTATGTATGAAATTAATAACAGGTCTTATTCAGTCTAGCAAGCTTTTTATTATTGACATATAATCTTTGGTTTCGGTTAAAATACACTGTTAAGGCCACATGCATTGAAGTAGTCAAATCCAAATTCAGTCCCAGGGCATAAATGGTATACCCAGGGGAGCACCTAAATGCATACTTCATAAGAAAACTGAGCATGCCTAAGTTATCTCTCACAGACCCTTCGCCTGTGGGACATTAGGACTACTGTACACTTCGATAATCGTTTCCCTGCTTGACCAGACTAGAACATTTTTATCCTACTTACAGGATACCACAGTTCACACAGAGATGTCTGTAGGCGTAGATGAACACAGACCTGGTTATGGGACACCAGACCTGACCACCCTTTCCTTCCTCTGGAAGGACACAGGACTCATGTATGTGCCCTCCTGCAATACACTGTATATAAAAAGCACATCCAGCCCAAACTAACCTATAACACGTGTATCTTCAATTGCCAGCAAACCCAGAACTTAGCTTGAATAAAAAAACAGGCTGTCATCTGGAATTACTGCCTTTTCTCAAACTCCAAAAAGCCCCTGCTCCTGCACCGGGAACCCCTGTGACCTACCCCAAAGGGATGCTGCCCTGTGTACCTGCTGCCAGGCGCTGCAGATGCCCCTCTACACCAGCGACACAGAAAGGCTTCGCTCTGTATCATGCAATTCTGCTGAGCGCAGAGGTGTGGGTCTGGAGAGCAAGCTTACTGCCGAGTCCCTCAACACAAGGGAATTATTATTTGTAGGAATAAGGTCAAATATTTACACAGCCATTTTCAGGACTGGATCACAAACAAGCCTCACCTATCAAGAAGATATTATTTTATTTCCTCCTTCTTCTCTACATTAGATGCGTCCTAGAGAAGCTAATAGGCATGTCATTATCTAAGACATCATTACAGCGGGCACAGGAGTGTTTCGGGAATTAAAGAATTCCACCTCTGTGAATCAGCTCAGCACCTTCATCTAATTCTCCTTCATCTCCCTTTGCAATTGCTCGCGCAGAAGTATCCATGCTGGAAAGAAACTTCCATGTTTATTACCCATAATTGAATGTATCTCTTGGTCATCTAGGCAGTTGCTGTCACAGCCCATTATGTGCATTCCCTGGAGGAGATGAGCCGAAGACAGGTCCCATATTTGAGGAGCGGCGGCAAGCACCTCTACTGCTTACCACCAGTGCACTTCTTTCAGGACAAGGGAGCTGAGGCTTAGCTCAGGGAACACACTTGCTCCGTCTATATAAGTAAAATAAGCTCTGCCAGGGAACATTCCTGCGCACAGAAACTCAATCCCACAGGCACACTTGCTCGCACGGTCTCTGGCCCGGGTCCGATAGGGACAAGGCTATTTTCCAGCACTGTCCCCAGGCACGATTCAGAAGGAAGGGCGACCCAGGGACCATTTCTGACCGGCACCCTGCGTGCAGCCACCCGGCCTTCCGAGAGGGAGAGAATTCGCCCGTACGGATGTGGGCAGCACCTTGCTGGTTCGTCTCCGAGGTCAGTTGGGTGCACTTTTAATTTTCGGGTCCAGATAGAGCCATGCAATCCACAGCCATTTAGATGAAGACTGCTGCTGCCTCGCAACGTCTTAGGGAGTGAGTTAACCTCAGCCAACGACACGTCCCAATATACACTGAGCGAGACAGCCCTGTCTTGATCAAAGCATTGCTGCAGTCTGGCTTCATTTCGGACAAACTAAGTGTGACCTTCGTGCTTCTGGTAGTTTGCCAACGCAGTGGACAGCCTGGGTTTGAGATTTGTGTACATTTATTTCACTCTTGCCCCAGTAAGAGATGAACCGAGCAGGAAGCAGTAGAAAACAATTCTAAAACCAACCTACGATAAGGATCAGCAGAGAAATGTAACATCCTTCTATTGTTTAAATCCCAGTTGCAGAGCACAATGCTCAACGCCAAAAGTCCTGGGCCTCCAGCTTTAACAAGTAAGAAATGTTTGAAGATACCATGTAAAAAGCACATAACTGGCTACAACTTAGATAACATCGACAGCCAAAATAGCACAATATCTTAAACACTGCAGAAAGGGAGTGCTAAATGTTGTTTCTAAACCAAAATGTAATCATATGCAAAGCAAATGTTTCATAAATGTGAATTGCACTGCGTAGTACATAACCCCTGCTTTGTGCTAGATGTTATTTTGTATTCATCGCTCTCTTAAAAGTCCTTTTAAAACAGTTGTTACTCACTCGAAATCTGTCTTCCCAGGAAGTCTGTAAAAGCTGAATCATCTCTAAAGGTGAGCCTAGTTCAGTGATGGTCGTCAGTGTGTCTGGGATGTCATTGCTATCTTGGTAGCAATAGCCATAGAGCTGGAAAAAAAAAAAAAATCACAACCAGGCAACATCAGTGTAATGTATCTTAGCATGCTTTTATATTTCTCCCTGGGTGTGACAGGCAAAGTAAGCATTTCTTACAAGGCTCTGAGCTCGACACGCTATATCGCCTTGAAGTCAACTCCCAATAGCTTTTTTGTACTCTCATTTGAGGAACACTGCCTTGAAACTCCCCAATTAGCCAGCAGAGTCTTCTGCGTACACCAAAAAGCACAAGGCCAGTGAAGTGCCTCCTCCGTACCCTTCTGCACAGGATCTTATCTCAATGAATGTTTAGGAGAAAAAAAAAAGTAAAATATCCAGAAACAGAATTCTGAGGAAAAATAGTTTAGGCTATGCAATACCCGGCTAAATAAGACTGACTTTCTCCCTAAAAGACATCACAAGATAGCTTTGAATGACATTTCCCATAGGACTACTGTTTGTGCATCGAGTGGCAATGTGTATTTCAATGACACAGTAGCTTGAAAAGCAATTGAAATGCCAAAACTTATCTTTTCCCAGCCAGACATTGCCTCTTGCTATACTTGATGGACTTTTGTGTGCAGTATTGTTAAAGAAGGACAACTGCTCCAAAACATTATCTGCCAGTAGCTTCTTCAATTTAAAAGCATTTAAATGGCAATTTCGGCTACGCTCCAGCTCCTTCTTGTATTTGCTTTCCAAGGACATTTGAATGATTAATTTTCACTTGCACAAATAATTGCACAAGAAGAATATTTAAAGACTGTGGAGAAGAGATGTCTTGCTTTATATGGAGTGGGACAATGTCTGTCAGGACTGGGGGACAGGCTTTTACAAACTCCCTGCCAAGCCCTGGCAGAGAGGCAGTTAAATAAGCCTGATAAGGATCTGATTGCATCTTTCCAGCCAGAACAGCATGCACATGAAATAAAATTAAATGTAATCTCTGCCCCCAGTCAAATAAACCATACAGTAAAAGGATCTGTGTGAAAATGTAGCATTAAAAAAAACGCCCTGCTGCTATTCCTCTACTGCCTTGCCCTGAGTAATTTGACTTTTTAAGAAAGCTCAGGGAAGACGGTGAGCGTGTCCTCAGAGCGCAGGGGACTTGGATACGGCCCTGCAGAAGAAGCCAGGCTCACGCAGCCTAATTCAGCAGGAAAACAGAGAACCAGAGCAGTGAGTGTCATCACTGGAGGGAGCGGCGCGAGGCTGAAGACAACTGCTGTGAGCAGATTCGAGCATCAAGCATGTTCTTATGGCTTGTGACCCTCCCAGAACAGAAAAGCAAAGGCCAGGCTAAAAGTCAGCAAATACAGGCTTTGTTACGAACTGTTCTGCTAGCTCTGACTGTAGCTGTCTACATTTAAACAAAAAAAAAAAAAAGGGTGCCAAAAAATGTAAAAGAAGTAAACAATTTTTCTTTTTGGTGTAAAAACAGCGCTGTATTTCAAAACAGCTGCTTAAACACGGACATTAACCTAAACAAAAAAAAAGAGCTAGGAGATTTTATTTTAAAACATGCCGAAAAGATTTTGGCATCAATGCACAACAGAGAATTTGTGCTAAACGCCGATGCTACATTTGAAACTGGAAAAGGGACCTTTCTCTTTACTGCCACAACCACGACGAAGATTTCAACAGCAATCATTTCTTACTCTAGAGCCAGTTACATCGCACTTGGGTTTGTTCCTGATCCTCTGTGACACCGTTTTTGTGCGGCTTTCTGACAGGACTTAAATCTTCATGTGCTGCAAACTGTCTTAGAGTAACACATCAGCACAATTCTGTTTAAGCCTCCTGAACTGACAAAAAAATGAAATTAAATTAAAATATTTAACCCAAGAGGCAAGATGGATTCTGTAGTTCTTACTAGGTATTTCATGTCTCTCTTGTGTAGGGGCAGACTAAGAAGGTGGGATGACGCTCAGTAGGTTTGGAAACCTTCACTTCCAAGTGTCAAAATCTAACGTCTGTTTCTGCATCATCTGCAGAGCTCAGCTCTTGTCTTTAGCACAGTAATACT
Source organism: Arenaria interpres (assembly GCA_013399435.1). Lineage (NCBI taxonomy): Eukaryota > Metazoa > Chordata > Aves > Charadriiformes > Scolopacidae > Arenaria > Arenaria interpres. The sequence continues at coordinate 68,519 of VXAK01017618.1, forward strand.
ATCCACTGGGGGAAAAGCCGTAAGGGAAATTAGCAAGCAATCCAGACTGGGAAATGGCAGTGTCACAGTAACTGTTGGGTCACGGTAACACTGAATACAAAAAAAAAAGATATCAGCCTTCATTAGACGTTCTCAACACTTGTGAAAACCGTTCCAGGAATAGAAATTCAGACGACAAACAACAATTATATATTCATTTGATTATAAAAACATAACACACACTTATCTGTGCACACAAAATACTGAGAAATTAGTCTTCTTATCTATTTATGTGCATATCAACACATAAGTAGAAATTAATTACAGTATCTATTTCTGTCTATTTTATCTCAACCCATGAATGCCAATAGTAATAATAATGATTTAGTTTTGCTCTCAGAGCGCTGGAACTTTGTTTGTAATTCTTTCATTTTAGTATCCAATTTGCACCTTGGCAAAAGTCTTCACTCCCTGAGCATCTGACTATTCACTGTATATTTTACTATATTAATACACATTTAATCACTTCAGTCATTGCGGAAGCTTAAATGACCTGATCCGGTTTTGGTGTCATACAAAATTGCTCTTTATTCTCACAAGAAAATTTTCTTGCACGAGTACTGCTGAACTTAATCTTACAAGCTGAAAAACACAGTACTGAGCAAGTTAGTGTAGGTCTCACTCAAAAAAAAAAATAATCTAACTTGAGCTCTTTATTGCTTTTATTTAAGTGAAACTTCTCCAGATGCAGCATTATTACATAATTATATAGAGTTATAAAAGCACAGAAGTCTGAAATATAAAGGATTTATTGGGCCACATTTATACTTTTCTAAATGAACTCCTGAAACTAAAATGCAGAAACGCACATGTAATTACACGGCCGTATTTGTATGTGCAATTACCATGATTACAAACTGGGCAAGTCCCAACAGGCAGTTAAGCATCGAAAATGGTTACATTCATCCTCTCCTGATGAACCACCACCCAGCATACAGATGTTACAAAATACAGAGCATATACAGAGGCAAAATATTCCAAGCCAGTAATTCTTAGGCCTTTTGCTTAAGAAGCCGACTTATTAAGACATAGAAACAAGTAGAGAGGTATTGCCCAAAATATTTTTTTTTTCCCCTTTCCTTTTCGTTTTTGTCCAATCCATTTTAAGGTCTGAAATGAGACAAAATGGTTTGTATTCCCAGACGGTGAAGTAAGAAACAGATAGCTGGATGCACACAATAAAAAGAAAAATAACCACACGGGGAAACTGAATATAACTGGAAGCAAAAGATGAGCCAAAATATCTCCTCTATCTGCAATTCTATTAGGTTGGACATCATTCTCAGTGTTGCAAAGCTGCACTTTAGATATATTCATGAGTGATGGTTTTCATACGCCTTTTCAGCATGGTTCCAATTAAATGAATGGAAAGAAATACAATCCCACATCTTTTTGCTATCTATCTCAAGTCACTGCATTTAAACGCCACCCCAATATTGTGTAGAATCTAATAGCAAACAGTCACAATATTGGGATGCCTTTCTGTCTGTTTAGAAAAACGTATGCCAGATACGAAATGTTGACCTGTTCTCACATCGTGTGCCGTAATTCATTTTGAGTTTACCGAATCCTTCCCTCGCTGTTTGGATTTTCTCAGTCATAAAGGCTCGGTCTTGCGTTAGCCCTTGCGCACCCAAAACTCCCGCTGACTTGGGTAGTTTTTTGGCACGCTGGGCATCCAGGGCCAGCCCCTGGGAAAGTCATATTGCTTTCTAGGAGCCCACATCCCTATAGCCGGTCGGTCCACCTCCCTTTACAATTCCCTTTTACTACAAATGATGGGGACAGAGGTGCCCCTTTCAGAGGTGGTGGGGAAGGCAAAAGCAGAGGTCAGCCCCTACACAAAAGCCGACAAGCTTACTGAATAAAAACACAAAATAAAGGAGCTTATTAAGCTGTCATCAGCAGGGTAAGTCTGTGCAAACAGCGGGCCCTCCTGCATTGGCGCAGGCACCCTAACTGGATTTTCAGAAAAATAAATGTCAAGCCAGAACCTTTGCCGAAGTGCTGCATTTCATTTATAGAGTCAGGAAGGGTAGGACCAGCCACCTTCTCCAACCAGGGTTGTGGCCACCTTCCCTGTGGTGTCCGGGGCTCTGCCAGGCTCCAGGAGAATCACTGCCCTGGCTACTGCAGGACAGAACTCCCACACACACATCATGCCTCTTCCCTGAAAGTTACAACACATTGCAAATCCCTTTCTGTGCCTCGCTAATTTTTAGCCCTCAATGTTAAGAGTCTTTAGATTTCCTCTACAAACACAAAAGCTGGCAATTTCGCCCTTTTTTCTTTAATGAACATGAGATTTCCCAGGAACAAGAACTTCAAGAACACTACTACCAGACTGTTACAAGTGACTGGCTCAACTGCATCACACCAGAAGTAATTTCTAGAAACCTAATTCTCTTCTCTTTTAATTTGGACTTGCCCAAACGTACTACACTAAGGCCTAACTGCTCCGCACAATACAAAAAAGAAAAATTATCTCATTTTTATGAAAAGCAACAGTAGTCAACACTTGCCACAGCCTTTAATTTCAAAAATACATGGACACAGGGTTACTTAATCAAAACTGGTTGTGTCGAGACAGCTTTCTGTAGTGACTTGGTGCCCAGGGGAAATAAAAAACTCCCACTGACACTGGTAGCCATTTGATGAGCCATTTGTTTGAGCTGCTACATGTCAAAACCGCAGCAGCACAATTTAGAAGCTCTTGCTACTTTATTGTTATCAAAATGAATGTAGTATTTTTTATGCAACCAATCCTCGGGTTTGCCTTTCATTCCTGGAGCACTGGGACAATCCCTGCGAGAGCAGGAACATTCAGTGCTGCCCGATACAGCTATGATTTACCGATACATGATGTGAGACGTATATGTCACGCTAAGACCTAGTTATCCCTTGGGCTTTAAATACTTCTCTTCATAGCTGATGGTATATACCTATATAAATATACACGCAAACACACACATATATATTTGTATATATATGGCATACATATGTGTATGTTTCTATACACAATACATTAAAAACATATTAAAATATAGATACAAATATTGTGTGTATCTATAAAAATAAATTAATTTTTTTTTATATTGGCACACCTACCCAGCCTAAAAGCATCTGCAAACCTGTAACACACATCTCACTGGAAAAAGGATGGGTTCCCTGAAAGGCCTAAACTAAATAAAGGTTGATTCAACATCAGCCCTCCTGCTACAGGATATATAGAGATGACGCGTGAGAAGTGAATTGATTCTCCTCATTGAAATCTAGCAATCAAGCCCTGCGAAGTGCTGGGCTTCATTGGGAAAAGACTTTCATACAGGGCATCCCCAGAACTACTCAGAACCTTTCCAGAACGGGGCAAAAACTGCATGTTGAAAGCCATCCTCTGCTGCTGGATACTGGAACCAACAGCAAGCAGCAAGTAATTCAAATATTAAGCTCTAAATTCACAGCTCTGCCTAGGCTTTTATTTATAAATGCATTATTACGATTAGCACTAAACTCCAGAAGAGCTAGAAGGTACAAGAATCTCGTATCTGGCACTGTTACTAAACACCGAAGGTCATTAATAGCAAAATTGGCACATATTATTTAGAAATGTACACATATGTATATCTAACCATATCTGTCGGTATATCCACAGAGGTTCACAGATACCTTCATATATTTTATATGTATGTGTGTGTATACATATATACCTGCTGTTCTGACACATATCACGTTGCCTATAATCTTATGGTTTAGTAACGTTATCTCCCTTTTACTCTCCCTGCTTTCCTTATACTCTGAAGTGGAAAATTCTTCTACTAAAAACATTTACAGCACTTTGAATTTGCATTGCACTGCACAAGCTCAAGGCCCAACCCTGCAAATATTTAGTCACACAAGTAGCCTACTCTTGTAAAGCCTCCCAGTGAAGACAAATAGATCACTCATACAACCAGGATTTCAGTGGAAACGGGCTGATATCAGTGCAGGCACAGTTCATTATCTTGTAAATAGCCAGACCAGAAGCTCCCCTGACCTCCATCCACAGGACTGCACTCAGTTCCACCACACCGCCAGATTAACCCTTCCTCATGATGTGATTTTGGACTACAGAACTACCAAATAACCTCTGTACATTGCATGTTTGGAAAAGTTTGACTTGCATTCATTAGACCCATCTGTATAATTCTTCTTTCTTGGGTATCTGAGCCTTAGCACTGTGTACTTTATCCTGGACAGCTTTAAAATAAGCTTGGACTCAATCTGCAGCCACATAGTCCAAGAAAAAAGCAACTCTTTCTAAACTATGTTGTTCCAAATTTGTCCTAAAACAATACAAAACGTCCATGTTTGGTGTCTACTACCTAAACTGAGTGGTTCAGCTGAGTGTGACAAAAAATAACAACTCCTTTAAAATTAGTCTAGAGTCAATATTAGTATTAGCATAGTGCCTGTGAGAACTCGTTCTTGTCAAGTTTTTCAGGGCCGTCGCAGAAATGAAAAATTGCAATGGGAGTTAGATGCCACAAGGCACCTATCTGCACCATCAGATGACTGCGTTGGCACAAAAATCCATGAAAAAGACCTTTTAAAAAAACCCAGCTTATGTATCTGACACAGACACTTCACAAACCAGGGCTGCAACACTTCTAAGTGTGGGCCAGCTCACGCCTGAGCCCACCAATGCTCTCTGTGTCTGTGCAGTGAGCAGAGGGGCCAGAGCTCTGCCAGCCCTGGTGTGCCCTTCCAGGGGTCATCTTCTGCCTCCTTGGCTTGGCACCACAGCCCCACCAGCCCTTCCCAAAATACAGCTGCAACAAGACAGAGCGTGTACGAAAGGGCCACAACCATCTATTGCAAGGACAGGATACGATAGGCTAGGATGGGGTAACTTCAGTTGGAAGGGACCTACAAGAATCATCTAGTCCAACTGCCTGACCACTTTAGGGCTGACCAAAAGCTCAAGCATGTTATTAAGGGCATTGTCCAAACACCTCTTAAACGCTGACGGGCTTGGGTCATCAACCACCTCTTTAGGAAGCCTGTTCCAGTGTTTGATCACCCTCGCGCTGAAGAAATGCTTCCTAATGTCCAGTCTAAACCTCCCTGGTGCAGCTCTGAACCGTTCCCACGTGTCCTATCACTGGCTACCAGGGAGAAGAGGTTTCCCTAGCTACTCCACATTTGGATGGGGGGGACAAGGCAGGGAGTGAAAAGAGAAACTCTAAAAAACTCCCGTTTTCTGTTGCAATTCTGCCCTGGTCATAACTAATTTCCAGGCCAGGATATTCACAGGGTGGAGTGGCCTTGCTCACTCATTGTCACTCCTATGGAAAAAGGAAAGCAGCAAGGGAGAACTTGATGGTACCCACAGCCTCCCGTGGTGACCAGTGATCTCCTCGAGCTGCCGTGCAGAAGGAGCAATTGCTGGGCTCCCCTGAAGGAAATTGGATGAGGTTGCAAGTCATCAGCTCTCATAAAGGAGGCAGAAATTCAAACCAGAGTCTTCTGGAATGATTTACATGGCACATAAAACTGAGAAGCAATCACAGAAATCATTCAACAAATGATTGGGATTAGTTTTATGAATGCTGCTCTCAAAAGGACGGACGATGTAGCCCTGTTAACTTATGTGGTGGCACATGCCTTATAGAAAACTGTTCCTGCCAACAGCTTTGCAAGTTGAACACCCTCTGCCATCCCATGCAAATCAATGGGATAAAACGTTATTTGGCGACTTCGGCATCAAGACGTATAGCTCGCCTTCCAGTGACACGAACCGTTAGAGTTGGTTTGCAATTGTATCAGCTCTGTGCTTCCAGCAGCTCTGGAGTTCTTGTTAACAGATCCTTTCTTCACTCTTAAAAGTGCAGGATAACATCTGGGCCTTTTGGGAAGCAGTCTCGCAATAAAGAAGCACTTTGTGTAATTCTTCTTTCCTCGCCAAACCGCATCTGTCTGCTCTCTCTGCCCTTCACCACTCCACCCCAAGCTCCTTGGGGCTGTGGGGACATCTGTTAGCAGCAGCGAGCTGTCTCCACCGAGCCATCAGTAGGTGGCACTGCCTGCTTTTTTCTCTCCACCCACATAAATGTCCAGTGCTGACCCCCTATATCGGCCACCAACAACAATTTTGAAGGATGCCCAAGTGACTTAGATTCCTCGTCTCCTGCAAGGTGCATCTACAATAATGTCAAGCAGTGACTGGGACAAAGACGCAGCTCCATCTCTGCTCGCTAGGCAGCTGTGATGGCAGCTTCACCAGAGGAAGGCGGCCGCCAGTGAGTGGTGCAAATCTCTCCTGCTGCCTCTTCAGGATTTGGCAGGCTCATCTGCCCGGACCTGAAGTTCCTCTTATCCTAATGCCAGTTAAACAGATGGTGTCAGCCTGGTCTTGCACCATGTGTGGTGGCCTCATTCATCTTTAGCCAACCTGTCCCAAGAGCAGCTCAACTGAGCTACTTCAGAAAAGCTACTTCAGAAAAAATTCCCAGTCTGAAAGGTCCCTCCTACTTGCAGCAATCCCCTACGGATGACTGCATGTGGAACACGTGGTCAGACCCCAGCCGGCCCCAGCCCAGAAGGTTAATTCTCATTAGGTGCTTCGTTTTGAAAGGCTTGCTTCCAAGAGCTGTAAACCTCTGCTGGGGTTCTCCAAAATTCAGAATGACAAACTCTCCATGTAGTCACCCGCCAGCTGGTATCAGCAATCACAGCACTCTTCTCAGACCAGCCATTCCCAAAGTTGTCACGGTCACACTCCAGCCAACTGCAGATCAAGGCTTGTTACTGGGAATCTGGCACCATTGCCACCACAAAAGGGATTCAATGCCCACCCGCTGGCAACAGGGAAGAGATCCCTGAGTAGCGGTTTCCACCATGGCTTGATCTCCCCTTCCCCTCCTCCATCCCCCACTTTCTGTGAAAACAACAGTGGATTCATGCAAGAAGGATGGGGAAGGACCAGACCTTCAAGAGTCATACACTCCCTACAAAAATGTGTCTGCACTGGAAATTAATTGTATATTGACTTTCTTCAGCCTTGGAAAGTCTGTCTACTTCCACTTGGAATCAGCAAACTGTATACAAAGCTTTAGTATTTTAATTCTCACATTAGAATTAAAACTGCCCTATCCTGCTGGCTATGCATATGCATAGGAAAAGCATCAGGGTAAAATGTCTGTTAATTATCACATGTAAAGAAAAGAAAATCTCATTTAAAAATCGGTATTTAAAAATATCATGACCGGCTAGCACATCTTAAGTCGACTGAACTTGTCAACAGCAAGTGACATGTTATTTTCAGTACTATTTTAGTCAATGAATTGTCTAATTGATAAATATTCTCTCTGTAATTGTGACCATTTAAAACAAATCAATAAAATATAGGAGGGCTAACTGAACCAATTCCCATAGAAACTGCTTTGACATCATACCTCGGATGGTGACTTTTTTTAGCGTCGATGCCATCCCAGTATTTCATCTGCACGTTTTAACTCTACACTAACGCTAAATAAGCCAAGTGAAACGGCCTTGTCTGGGCAGTCGGCAAACCAGTGGCTCTGTTAGCAGCTGGTGTCTTCCACTGGCTTCAGACAAAGCCAACCCTTTTCCTTGAGCTTTTGTGTTTGTTTTTAAGAAAGCGGTAGCTCGTTCTTAAATGAATCACTGTGGACTCACACTAGAAGTGCTGATAAATAGCTGTCACGGAAATAAGCTTGCAATTTTCCAAAGGTCTGCGCTCTCAAACCTTCCCTCCCCTCTCTTCAGCTTCAGCAATGCAAAGGAAGAAAGAATGCCTCCAAAGAGCCGCTTACGCCTATGAATGGCAACACCCTTAATTCTGATACTCCAGGGCTATAATTACATTATTACAGTAAATCAAACATCGCCTTTGTGTCTTTACAATCGCGCTCATTGTTTGAAATTAACTGCAAATGGTTTGATTTTCTTTTCTTCCTCAAATACGGGCAGGGAGGAATTAAAGCCCACTAAATCATCTTCCCCACTAAGATGCAGGGGAAGCCGGGATTCAGACACAGCAGCATTTGAACTGTGCAAGAAAAGAAACCGCAGCGCGGAGGGAAAGGAAGAGATGGGGCACCGCCTTCCACACGGAGCGACTGCAAAGCAATTAGCGGGCCGCTAAATCCGCTGTTACAATAAATCAGTGACCCAGTTCCCCCCTCTTCCCCGGCGCCCTTCATTAGAAAATCAGCTTTAATGAACTACCCCTCTCTTCCCCGCCCCAAAGCAAACGCGTTTCCCCTGCCGCCTGCACCTGCCGCCCCAGGGAACCTCGGGCAGCCCGGGGCGAGCAGCGGGGGCGAGGGGGGCGACGGCGCTCCGTCGGGCACACCGGCGACGGGCAGAGCACGGAAACGAGAACAGGCAGGAGAGCTGCCCTCGCCTCAGCGCTGGCCTACGCGAAACCGCTCTCCCTCTTGTTTTCCACCTTTCTTTCGATAGACTCGATTCGCCGCATCTGCCGGAGCTGACACATCTGGCTCCTTCCCCAGGCGGAGGGCACGGTGGATGTGTCAACATGTTGTCTGAAGGCAGTGGTACTTTCTGGAAAGAGCTCTTTTCCCCCTCTGTTGTATATTGTACAATAATCAAGTCTCTTAAAAGGATG